>JAFEMH010000872.1:127500-596914 GCA_022495995.1 Adenophora triphylla var. japonica | reverse complement strand
GGCATAACCACATTAGAAATTTTCCCTCCAAAATGCGATGATGACATCATCAATTTTAATTTTTAATTAATTTAATTACTTCATTTATTTTTCATTAGTGTAGTTGTTTTAGTCATCCAAAGTTACATTTATAAACACTTGCCTTGAAAACAATTAATGATGATGGGAAAGACAATAATTAATTATCACCATCCCTTTGAAAATTAAATGATTTTTATGATGGAAAACAAAATGATATCTAATGCTAACGTTTATTATATTTTATTTCTTTTATTTTTTATTTATTCATTTTCTATAAAACAAACACTAATAACACCCTTCTATTAAAATTTATTTATATGATATCTAATGCTAATGTTAATTATTTCTTAATAAGTTGTAGTTAAATTATTAAGCTAATGTATTTTTTAAATTCTTATAATGAATGTTAAGACACTAAAATTTTCCTTAATCATTTTAATTTATTAATAGTAGGTTTAATAAATTTATTAACATAGCTCGCACAAAGATATTCCCACTTTTTATATACTTTTAATTGAACTTTCGACTATTATTTTTATGTTACTTTATTTATCTTTAAATGACAATCTAAAAATTATTATTATTTGTAGTAATTTTAATGCATTATTCATATTATGTCAAGAGTTTTATAATTTCCTTACTTTGAATAATAAAATAACATAAAGCTTATGCCGTTCCAAAAAGTTCAATTAAAAATAACATAAGAAAATGACACTATTTTTTATGGGACTTGGCAACACTAGAAATTTGAAAGGATTTTATTGAAAATAAAAAGTGTAGTCAAGATGTAATTATGGGTCTTGGGGTTTAATTACTACTCCCTCCTCAAGGTTCCACCTTGAGGTTTGCACGCTTTTTAAGAAATTTTTTAAAGTTGGTAGAAAATTTGAGGAGAGAATGTAAAAGTTAAATGTGTGGTTGGGAATAGGAGAGAAAATGTAAAAGTTAAAAATATTTAATAGGAGAGAGAATGAGTGGGAGGAATAGTGAGTTAATGATTGGTTTTTTTGTAAATATGTTAACTTTATAAGGGTATAATGAATGGTTTTTTTTGTAAATATATGGAGATGATAAGGATATAAATATATGAAAAATTTTCCATTTAAGGAAGGGAACCTTGAAGTGGGACGGCCCAAAAGAGAAAGGTGGAACCTTGAGGTGGGACGGAGGGAGTATATTCTTTTTAGTTATTTATTTTCTCAAAAACAAATTAATAATGCCCCTTTTATAAAGATTCTAGCATTTACCGTCACTTCGAAAGTCAAATATTCCTTATTTCTGATAATATAATATATATACTATATTGCATAAAACTACTAAATTAAAAGTTATTTACATTAATTAATTAAAGTAAAGCTTCAGAAAAAAAAATAGTCTTACAAAAAAAAAAAACAAAACTAAACCCGATACTACTATTATTGTCTTTCTTAGATTATGAAATTTGGAAATGAATTAACTGTACGTAATGACTAATAAAAATTCATTTTTATTAAACTTTTTAATTGTTCTAAGATTAATATATTTTGAAGCTATTTATAATTCACAATTACATAGGTAAGTTGGTTTCGTTAAAACCAGTTTCTCGATTATTAAGATGCTTCCTAATAATGAATTTAATTTTTTTTATTTAATTATGTCATTTAAATTGTGTAAATATTGATCAAAAAATAAAATGAGATATTAATTAAGAAACTAGAAAATAATAAAGTTTTAAATAAACCGTGCATCGCACGGGGATTAATCTAGTTTTAGTAGATAATGAAGTACACTAACTCTGAGCCCACATGTTTATTACTATGTTAGTTGTTTAACATGACAATGGAAATGTTAATGTTGGGGCCTACGAAGGACACACCAAGAAAGATTATGTGAGACCACGCATTAATGCATGTTCAATCAATGAGCATGCAATGCACCAACTAATTATCAATCATTTATTTCCAACTTATAATGTGTACGAGGAAGGTAAAGTGACCTACTTACTATTCTTCTTTGACTGAGGAAAGGTAAAGGATTTAATGAGGGTAACTGGGTAAGGTTTGGAAAGTGTTACTTGTTAGTAAGAAATAAGAATAGCGCCTCTCTCTTCTTTGGTTTGACTTTTTTTTTTTTTTTAAACAATTAATTGAGAATTAAATATCATTAGTTATTGAAAGTTCTTGATAATTTACTACTCCTCCGTCTCATTACAAAATGTACAAAATAAGTTTTGCACAAAAATTAAAAAATAGTGTAGTAAGTGTTGTTGGAAAAATAGTGTGCTTTGAAGGAAATTAATTGATTATTTTCTCAAGGATAATTTTGTCAAATTACTTAATTATTTATGTGTTTGTGTTTTACTCCATGAGAACCAAAGTTCTAAAAATCGCTAGGCGGCGAGGCCGGGCTTAGCGCCTAGAGCGCCTAGGCGGGGCCGAGGCGGGGCCTAGGCGGGCCGCGAATTTACACATTTTTATATATATTCCATAGTTTCTGTCCATACATAATACATAGTGACAAATTCAAATATATATTCCATAGGCGGGGCCGAGAATTTTGACACAAGGTTATAGAGCATATGAAAATTATAAATGTATTCCATCATCCACAACATAAACTAAGGTTAAGTCAAATTCAACCATGTGTTATTTGTGTAACGTGTGTGCAGGTGCGTTCTAGGTACAGTATATAGGTGTGAATATAACTGAAAAACAACATCTTGAATGCCTTGCTGAAATCCCACCTAGAATCTCGCCATTTGTTGATGGAGATAAGTCGTTATCCCTCGGTTGAAGGTTGAGACCGTTGTGTTGTTGCTTGACTAAGTCCATGCAGTCATTTAAATGATTTAATTTTATTTATCTTCGTGTTCCTGAAAAATAGGAAAATACAACAAACACTTTCAAGGTGTTAGTCCAAGACGTAAGTTAAGATGTTACCTCAAGATGGATGTCCAAGATGTAGAACATGCTAAGTGGATTTTTTTAGGGTGAAACATACACCTCATTGGATGTCCTTTATTTTTTCCGTTAATTAGTTCCAATATTTTTTACCCTAAATAAAATAGTCATGCATTAATATATTTTAAATATGAGTCATTAATTATAATTTATTTTTAAAAATAATAAATTTAACCTAGAAAAATTATAATTTTAAAATTTAAATTGGGTGATATAAAAATACTTTATTGACTACATATACTCCCTCCGTCCCGCAAGGCTTAAGAAGATTCCATTTTGCGCGGGAATTAAGGAATATTATTATAGTATTAGGAGAGAGAATGAGTGGAAGAAGTGTTGTGAGTGTGAAAAATTAAATAGGAGAGAGAATGAGTGGAGGGAATAGTAAATTATAATGTGTTGTGAGTATTAAAATAATGTAGGAGAGAGAATGAGTGGAGGGAATAGTAAATTTCTTAAGAGTTATGGGACGCCCAAAATAGAAAGTTTTCTTAAGACTTATGGGACAGAGGGAGTATATGAGAATCCGCAAATTTTACTGAACAAGGTTTGTAGGGAGTCAATACAAAAATTGCAGTTAAAATTTCTCATTTATTCATGTTTTATTAACTTTATATTTATATTTCTTGCTCAATTTCTATGGACATTTTTATATTTACAAATAGTTGCTCTTCGTATGTACTTTCTATGTCCCGAAATGATCATCCTACTTTTTTTATAGTTCATACGAAAGTATTTTGAGCACTAAATTTCAATCAATTTAAATAATTTAATAAAATTTTAAAACTTGTTATTGATGGTATATTTATGGGATTTTTACCAATAAGTCCCTGACAGAGGGTGTAATTTAACAATAAAAACCTAACATTTCATATTCTACCTTGGGTCCAAGGGTTGAAACCAAAACTCTCGTAGAGTCCTATAATTTGTAAATGGCAAAACTACCCTCTCCTTCCCACACATATACATGACGTCTTCTCACTCACTCTTCCCCAAATTGTGCCAAACTCTAGGCCCCCCTCTCTCTCGCTTTCTCTCTCCCCCTTCCCCTCTAGCAAACCCATCCCTCTTCTCCAGCGAATCCCCCCCCCATCCTACATTTAAAGGACGAAGAAATTCTTACGAGGTAACTTAAGATTTCCTTTGTAAACCAATCTGAGCGTCAATATGTGACACTAAGGGTACGAAACAAATAATGGAATCTGGATTTGATGATTGCTTCCTGAATCAACTCCCTCCCTTCCATCTCCGTCGTCCTCATCCGAGAACTCCTCCCCATTGTCAAATTCTCCGACCTCCTCAATCTCAATCCCAATACCCCTGAGAGTTCGTCGTTTGTCTTTACGAATTCGAACAATTGGACGAAATTCGCACTTTGACCAATTGTCGCCACATTTTTCACCGGAACTGCGTAGCTAATATAGGTAAAATTAGAATGATCCAGTAGAAGCAACATGAAAGAAGTAGTAAAAACGTGTTCAAATAGGATGGATGGTAATCAAAATAATGAGCAAGAAGGTAATAAATACTCCTAGAGAGAGATATTGGTTGAAAAGACAAGGGTGAAGTGGTTGGAAACATAAGCAAAGAGCATTGCCGAGGGGAACATAAGCAAGGTAATAAATGAATTAGGATGGCCAGAAATCAAAATAATGAGCAAGAAGGTAAAGAGTTTGCAAAAAGATGATTTGATATCATTACAAGATGGTATTTGTATACAGAGAGAACTTAATTAAAGGCCTAGGATTATGCACAATAATTACAATGAATTTTCTAAGAATATACAGAAAGAATGATATGCAAAATCAGTTACAAATGAGAAGATATAATCTGTAAAATAAAGTCAGCTGCTAGGATTGAGGAGAGAATTCCGTGAGAGAGGATTGAGTGTTTGTTTCCATATTTGTTTCCTTGATACGCCCCCGCAAGATGGACGATCCTTGAGTGAGACCAATCTTGGAGACGAGAGACACGAACCGAGCCCGCGAGAGTGGTTTTGTTAGAGCGTCGGCCAGTTGGTCATTGCCGGAGATGTGTTGAACCCGAAGAGTACCCAGTTGGACTTGTTCACGGACGAAGTGAAAAGCAAGAGCCAAGTGTTTCATGCGTGAGTGAAATATAGGATTGGCTGAGTAGTTTGCTGCCCCGAGATTATCACTGAAGATTACTGGAGTGGAGGAGGAAGTAATGCCAAGTTCTGATAGTATAAAGAGTTTGCAAAAAGATGATTTGATATCATTACAAGATGGTATTTGTATACAGAGAGAACTTAATTAAAGGCCTAGGATTATGCACAATAATTACAATGAATTTTCTAAGAATATACAGAAAGAATGATATGCAAAATCAGTTACAAATGAGAAGATATAATCTGTAAAATAAAGTCAGCTGCTAGGATTGAGGAGAGAATTCCGTGAGAGAGGATTGAGTGTTTGTTTCCATATTTGTTTCCTTGATAGAAGGTAATAAATGAATATATCAATTTTTACAAAACTGTGAAAAATTAATTGAGGAGAGTAATAATTGGATCATTATGCTATTGATTTAATTTTTCATATCTCTTTCTCATTCTTATTCTTCTCAACATTTTTCAAGATTATTCATAGGCTTCAACTGTATGTTAAGATACTTTTGAACTATTGAATTTATTTAGGTATAAATCATTTCACTCACATGAATGATTTATACATTGACCATTGTTTAGAAGATTAGATTCAATTGAGAACTTCATGGTAATCAATTAATCTAGGTTCTTATATTCTTATGTTTTTAATTGAATCTATTGAATGTTTGTATTGACTTCACGAAATATATAAACAAGATAGATTTATTAGGGTTTTAATGTTTTTATCGAATTCACGGAAGATATTAATATCTTAAATCTATATTTTTGTGAACAATTCCTTGAATGAGATTGAATTATTTTACATGATTTAAATAGCATAAAGAGACAATTGTTATGATCCCCAATCCATGAATCCCTTGTAACTTGATTTCTTTGCTTGCATTTATTTCTTGCTTATTTAGGTTAATATTCAAACCAATCAAAAACCCCTTTTTGGTTACTCTTCTATACTAATAAGATATATTTGTTGCACTTTAGTCCATATGCAGGCCCATCTCAATAATTATAGGGGCCCTGTGCTAAATTGAATATAGGACACTTAATATATATATATATATATATATATATATATATATATATATATACTCCCTCCGTCGTCCCATGATAATCTGCAAAATTACTCTTTTTGAACGTCCCACAATAATCTACACTTTTCTAAAATGAAAATGGGACCCACTTCTCTCTACTCACAACCATTACCCACTTACTCCACTTTATCTCTCCTACACAACCATCTATACTCACAACACATCACCTTTTTCACGTTTCTCATAATTGGCACCCTCCCAAAAAGTGCATATATTCTTGGGACGGAGGGAGTATATATATATATATATATATATATATATATATATATATATATATATATATATATATATATATATATATATATATATATATATATATATATATATATATATATATATATATATATATATATATATACTAGTAAAAGCCCGTGTTCGAGGACACGTTTTTTTTTTTTTAATTTAACAAAAATTTAAAGGGCAAAATGGGAAAGGGACAACTTAGTGAGGGCAAAATGGGAAATTTGGCATTTGAAACTGTTCACACAACTGTTCACGGACAGTTGTGATTTATACTATAGATATATACTCCCTCCGTCCCAGCCGAACTGATACCAAAATTTTGGGCACACAGATTAAGGAAAAGTAAGAGAGAGAGAAAGTGGAAGAAAATGTTGTGAGTATGAAAATTAAATAGGAGAGATAATGAGTGGGAGGAATAGTTAGGAGAGAGAATGTTGTGAGTCTAAAAGTAAAATAGGAGAGAGAATGAGTGGGGAATATAGTAAAGATTCCCTTTCATTTTGGACGGTATCAATTGGGCTGGGACGGACCAAAAAGAAAATAAGTATCAATTGGGCTGGGACGTAGGGAGTATATATATATATATATAATAAAAAAATGAAAAGAAGTACGTTGAACACCTCTGTGGGGATTCGATCTTGGGCCTCTTGGCACCTCAAGTATATATATAATGAAAGTTATTCAACAAAGCCAGCAACAATACTTGTCATGGTATCACATCTAAATTTATATATTTAGTATTATCATTTTTGGGCTAGGTTTTAGGAATGGGGAAAAATATGAGAGCCTATAAAATTATGGGCCCTGTGCAATTGGGCTTCTTGCATACCCTCAAAATCGGGTTTGTTCATATGGATTCGACTCTTGCGTTGTGCATATACTATAGTGATAAACTAGTGCACTTGCTAAATAATTTAATAAGAGAGAGATTTCCTGCATCAGAAATCAATTGAGAAATGACTTTAAAAGTGAAAAATTAAATATGACACAATTGTGAATCACACAATTGTGTAATAATACAACTGTTAAATCAATTGAAAAATGATTTTACAAGTGAAAAATGAAAATGAAACAACTGTGTAATCATATAACTTTGAAATCACACAACTGTATAATCATGCAACTGTGAAATCATTGAAAAATGAAAAACGATTTTTTCAATTTTTTACAAGTGAAAAATGAAGTTCTTATTTTTAAAATTTGAATCATATTTTAATTATAAATAGTACTCCCTACATTATTTTAATACTCACAACACCATTATAATTTACTATTCCCTCCACTAATTCTCTCTCCTATTTTCAAATTACACTCACAACATTTTTTTTCCCCTCTCGTTTCCATAATTTGCGTGCCCACCCAAAAGGGTAAAGCACTTATTGGGGCGGAGGGAGTATTTAATTTTCATATATTGTTGATCAAAGTTATTTGAGTTAATATTAGACCATATTTTCATAAGGAAGAGATTATACATTAAACTTTCTAATATCCTTCATCCATTTTTTTAAAGTCTGAGATTTCACCTTAAAATCAATTGATGTTAAGGATAGTGGTCCAGGATCTTTATATGTCATAGGCAAAGTTTGTCAATTTCCAATATGGAATAATATCTCTAACACTTTCATGGGACAGTTTTTGGTTTTTAATCTATCTCGTAAAGTGGTTTTTGTTTGGAAATAAATTTCAAAAATCAAAAACTTGGAAATTATCGAAACATAAATTTGGACCTAGGGTTGGGGACTCCATATTCAGTTCGTCTCTTCAAAAAAGATGTCACGCTAAATCCTGAATCTCAAAAAATTGCTACTGGTTAGATTTCGAGTGTGTATCGTTGTTTGGGGCGCCCATGTTATTCGTGTAAATGGTTCACTTTGGTTCGGTCTTGGTCAATTTATATACCAAATCACTAGTTATCGGTTTGAAAAAATTTCAAATCGAATTGTAACATGAAAAAGTTCAAACCGAATCGAACCAAACCAAACAGCCATGGTTTGGTTCGGTTTGGTTCAAACCGCGATTTATTTATTTGATTCAAACTGTGATTTATACCGGGGTTCAGACCGCAATTCAGACCGTGGTTCATACCATAGTTTAAACTACGGTTTAAACCCTGCTTAAAATCACAATTCGAACCACGCTTTATAGCGCAACTTATTATCAAATTTGTTTAAATTTTTCGTGATCACGAAGGAAGAGCAAGGAATGCGAGAGTTGAAGAGAAATGTCGAAAGAAGAGAGACACTAGAGGAAGAGAAAGGCTGAAGGAAAGAAAACAAACTATATAATGTCGGCCGTGCAAAAAACTTGGTTAGTTATTTATCACAATAAAAATAATAAATGATGGAATTAATATTTAATAAGTTGCAAAACGGGAGGTTAGTATTAGTATAATGTAATGTAGATTATTTTATTGATCTAATGTACGTTAATATATGCGGCATAGTGGTTCGACCTATTGGTTAATTCGATGATTTGGTATGATGGTTCGATTTGGTGAGTCGGTCTAACGGTCTCAAACTGTGATTTGATTTGATTTAATTTGATTTGGTTCGATTCAACTTAGTTCTATCTAGAAAGTTAGACCACTAATTGAAACGCTTACACCCTAACCCGTGTGTCCCCTAGATCTCTGCTTTGTTGTTTTTAGCCCTCCTTCTTAATCCCAAACTTGATTTGGCTTCATCCCGACACTGTTAACCGTTAAGGGGCAACTTTTTGAATTTGTAAAAATGTGTATTATTATCAAGTTTTACAATTTCATTAGGATAATTATATCTATTTTGTTTGCCAAAAATTCATAAAAAACGCGTTTTTTTATGAGCTTACAAAAAAACGTGTTTTAGGCTCTCTCATACACAGACACGCAAAGGCCAAACTCAACGCAAACTCAACGCACACAAAGTCTCTCTCTCTCTAGACGGAAAATTCTCTCTCTCTACTCGCAAACTCTTCCTCTCCGGCCAAACTCAACACCGATCGTCTTCTCTCCCAGCCACGGCAGCCACCGATCGTCTTCTCTCCCAGCCACGGCAGCCACGGCAGCGAACCAATTCCCCTCAACCTCCATCACCGATTTCTCTCTCCACCCAAACAATCGCCCTCCTAACCAGCTCCATCTAATTGGCCGGATTTTCAATCAGAAGCTCCGTCTAATTGGCCGGAATTTCAATCAGAAGCTCCGTCTCTGCTCTCCCCAATACAACGCCAATGACGATTTGCTTCAAGAACTTATTCGCACGGTCGACATATTGCTCCAGTTTATTTATTTAGGAGTGATTGATTTTGGGGCGATTGATTTTTGGCTTTGTTTAGATGCCGATTCTGAGTGTAAACTAATGCCATCGTTTGTTTTTGAGTGCCGGTTTATTTATTTAGGAGTGTCGGGCGAAGTGGTTGCTTGGAGATTTGATGTGCAGGTTCTTGTGTATATTAATGCCGGTTTTGTTTTTTTTTTTGAGTGCCAGTTCATGTTTTTGGAATGCCGGTCCATGTTTTTTGAATGTCGGCAAAAAATGTTTACCGGTGTTTTTAGTGCCGAGTCTATGTGTATTTGAGTGCCGGTTTACGTGATTTTGAATGCCGGTCCATGTTTTTTGAATGCCGGTGCTTGTGTTTTTGAGAGCCGGCAGAAAATATTAATGTAACAGAGTGCCGGTGTTAGTGTAGCAGGAGTGCCGGTTCATGTATATAAAAGTGCCCGTATAAAAGTGTCAGTCCAGTTTAACAAAGTGCAGTGCGATTCTGGCACTTTGTTAATTGGTGCGGCACTTTTTCCTGGCATTTTGTGATACATGGATCGGCACTTTATCACTGGCGATGCATTAAGCATTTGGCATAAGCGGAAACCAGTAATTACAAAAATGCCACCGTTTATTTTGAACATGGTTGCCAGTATTTACAAAATTGCCACCGCTTAATTTGAAAACACGTTTTTTCATATCTTAAGAAAAAACTAATTTTTCATAAGACCAACTCATTTTGTTTAGAAATAAATTTCAAAAAAGAAAAATCTTTTCGGGAGAAATTAAACAATAACGATAGAAAAAACGCAATCAATTGCTTATCCAGTTGATCAATTTGATTGATTATGCATTGGGACTTCCAAGGCACGATACTTGACTATAATATTGCTTTGAGGTGATATCATCGCCCCTTGTAGACGTCACTTATGTTTATATAAAGTTTAAATAAAACCTTAAGCGACTTATCCTAAATCATCTAGAAAATTCGGAAATTACCGAAAACATAAATTTGGACCTAGGGTTGGGGGACTCCATAATCAGTTCTTCTCTTCAAAAAAGACGTCACGCTAAAGCCCGATTCTCAAAAAATTGTTAGTTGTTGGACTCAAGTGTGTATCGCTGATTGATTGGGGCACCCGTGTGTACTATAGATCTCTGTTTTTTTTTAACCCTCCTTCCTCGTCCCAAACTTTATTTGGCTTCATCCTAACATTGTTAATTGTTAAGGGCGACAATAAATTTTTTGAATCCGTAAAAATGTGTATTATTACCAAATTTTACAATTTCATTAGCCAAAAACTCACAAAAAACGCGTTTTTTTCAAGCTTAGAAAAAAACGTGTTTTTAGAAGACGTAAACCCTACCTAATCTAACCGGTCGTTCATTACTTCCGACGGGATTCCATACAGTGCGGAATCGAGAACACATGCAAATTGTCGAACCCTAAAATTTCATACAGTGCGGAATCAAGAACAGTGTACCCAATTGCCATTATCTCTCTGCAGCTATATGGAACCCTAAAATTTCATACAGTGCGAAATCAAGAACAGTGTACCCAATTGCCATTATCTCTCTGCAGCTATATGCAATTTACGTGCTGTAATGGAAAATGGCGGCGGCGTTCACAATTTGCTGAAGTTTTTTAATTGTTAGTTTGTGCAAATGATTAATTTGCTGAAGTTTGGGTCAATTTAATTTGGAATTCTGTTAATTTGTTCTAAATAATTGTTAGCAGTTGTCTAAATAATTGCCAGGGTTATGAAAAAAATGTACCAGTGCACGTTTAAAGAAGTGCCAGTTAAAAAGCTCTCTTTGTCCAGAAACTTAGTGTCAGTGCATGTGTAACAAAGTACCAGTGCCAGTGTAAAAAAGTGCCAGTGTTAGTGTAATAAAGTGCCAGTGTTAGTATATTAAAGTGCCGGTGTTAGTGTAAAACAAGTGCCAGTGTTAGTTTAACAAAGTGTCAGTGTTAGTGTAACAAAGTGCCAGTGTTAGTGTAACCAAGTGCCAGTGTTAGTTTATAATCAGTCACTTAATATACATGCACTGACACTTTTTTACACTGGCACTTTGTTAAACCCAAGACTTGACTTTTACACTCTGGCAATTTGTTACACATGCACTGGCACTTTGTTTACACTGGCACTTTGTTACACATGCACTGACACTTTTTTACACTGCCACTTTGTTACACATGCACTGATACTTTGTCACACTGGCATTTTGTTACACTGGCACTGGCACAAACGGGAAAAACAAAACACGTTTTTTCTAAGTGCTAGAAAAAACTAGTTTTTTATAAGACCAACTCATTTCATTAGGATAATTATATCTATTTTAGTTAGAGTTGAACCAAGCTGATTAATTAAGAAAAAAAAATCAACTTATCCCAATTATCTTGCAAATAAATAATCCAATAATTATCTAAATAAGAAAAAGGACCACTTACTCCCCCGACCTCAATTATAAGTAAAATAACAAACTAATTTTACACATATTAAGAAGATAGTTAAATTGATTCAGTTGTCTTGATTTTATAACAAAAACATGTTAAAATTATTAATATATCCCCATATAAGATGTGTAAAAAATGTCCACTTTTTTTTTAAAAGGAATATTTAATTAGGGGCATTTTTGGTGAAAAAGTGTTAAATACAGTTGTATTAAATAAGTTACATATTAAATAATAATGAAATTTTCTTAGATATAAGGAAAAAAAAAAGTCAATTTTTTTGCTTCTAATTTTGGCCGGGGAAATATAAACCAATTAATCTTCCTAGGATCCTACTTTTAGGAAAGTGGTGAATGTTTATGGGCAAAAATTGTCAACAACATGAATTATTGTTTTAAGCTTTGTTGCACCGCACGTATAGCCTTTGTTTTCCTTTTGCACTTTGTCTCTTTGTAAGCAATTTTCTCCCTTAATTTCCTTTATATTTTCGTCACAAGTAGGGCACACACACAATATGGTGTACTGATTATTTTAAAGGAAAAGCACATTACAAAATAAAATATTATGAAAATTACAACTTGTAAAAGCAGTAAAAACAAATCAAACCCCATTTTATTAGCCAAAAAATGTGGAGCAAAAAGACATTTGGGACAATTATCTATTTTACCAACTAATATACTCCCTCCGTCCCAATCTAAATGTCTCAAAATGGGTTCGGCGTGGAAATTAAGGAAAGTGATGTAAGAAAGAGAAAAAATTTAAATGTTGTGAGTATGAAAAATTAAATAGGAGAGAGAATGAGTGGGAGGAATAGTTAGGAGAGATAATGTTGTGAGTGTAAAAGTAAAATAGGAAAGAGAATGAGTGGGTGGAATAATTAAAAAATTTCCTTTTTTAAATTGAGATATTTTAAATAAAACATCCAAAAAGAAAATTTGAGATATTTAGATTGAGACAGAGGGAGTATTAATCATAAGGTGAAGACAAAGTCTATCACTATAGCATGTAGGAGTACACGTTACAGTTTTCGTACAAACCCATTAATTTGGAAAAATTGGTTTTTTAAAACGTACGGTGACGTTTTTCATAATTAACTAATTAACTGAAACTTTTTAAAATATACTCCCTCCGTCTTCGTCGAAATGTCTCAAAATGGGTTCGACGTAGAAATTAAAGAAAGTGATATAAGAAAGAGAAAAGTTTAAATTTTGTGAGTATGAAAAATTAAATAGGAGAGAGAATGAGTGGGAGGAATAGTTAGGAGAGAGAATATTGTGAGTGTAAAAGTAAAGTAGGAGAGAGAATGAGTGGGTGAAATAGTGAAAAATCTTTCCTTTTTTGGGTATAGGACATTTTAAATGGGACGCCCAAAATAAAAAGTTGGGACACTTCGGCCGGAACGGAGGTAGCATATACGATGACATTTTATTGATAACCGGAATTCTTTATAAAATAACGCAGTGGTATTTTCGTAAATAGCTGAAACTTATTAACACCTTTGACACGTTATAAAAAAATTGGCACTTTTTATTACTGCACATGACAGTTTTTTAACAATAACACTATTGCAATATTTCACAATAACATTTGCACTAGAAAAACATCAACTAACACAATCTTACACTACACCTGACATTGAAAAATACTAATACTATTTTGAAAGAGTGTCAATTAATTACAAAAATGTCACCACACATTTTAAATAAAGTTTCAGTTCATTGCAAAAATGTCATCATGTGTTTTTTAAACCAATTTTTTTATATGTTTAAAAAAAAACTAGTTTTTCATAAGAATTACTCATTTTATTTTATTTCTTTAGAAGATTTTACAAATTCTTTAGCGTCTCATGCTATAAGATAGCACATCACTCACTTTTTGAGCATGATTGATGATGTCAAAAACGTCGAGTCAGCCCAATTCAGCGGTAGATTTTATCTTGTATCTTTGAATAGTCTGAAAAAGATGAATAAACACGTAAACTAAGTCGGGGCTTCACCGGCGAAGGCTATCCGACGTAAGAGTAATTATTTGTGTATTTGATAGCAAATCAATTGACAAGAATTTAGGAACAAGAGAATGCATGTGTGTATGTATCAGAATTATGTTAATTATGACTTGTATTTATAGGTGTACGATATAGAGTACTGCCTTGAATAGTAAGTTAAGTGGGATAAGAATTTGAATCCTATTTGTATCCTAATTTTCCACAATCCTTATTGTAGTAGGATTATAAGTGCATTATATGCGTATGTCTATAAGGCTTACTACTCATCATAAAGTGTTAGTCAACATGTGGATATGCCATGTAAAAGGGTAACCAAGGGTAGGGAAGCGGCCCATTCCCCTTGTCTTAATGTTGGCAGAGAAGGCTCTGATCATCATTTGGTGATGCCTTGGTCGGCATCTGAGGATGTATTGGTCGGCATATTTCAACATTGTTGCCTTAGTCATAGAATCACTCAACTATGTCTAGGTTGGCATAGTAGGAGATGACGAGTAGGCATGACGAGAATAGGTAGGAAAGACCATTCCCTATGTTGTATTTGGGACTTGTGTAAATATTACTTTGGGCCCAACCTATTGGGCTTTGCACGATTTATGACTCATGGTCATACTCAGTTTATACAATTCAGTGGTCCCCAACTTCCTAGCTCGGATTTGTCGAGGAGGAAGTGGTGCTCGTCCTCGATTTTTACAAATACATAAGGGTTTTCTCGAATTTCGAGGAAACAATCATTTATTCGCCAGTTATTTGGACATTGATGGGCTCGATTTTTTATGACGAGACATTCCTTTTGGGGAACACTAGAACATTTAATGAGGAGAGGGAAATTACATCTCGACCCGTTAATGCGACCCATGCCCGCTCGGATATGGGTATAAAAGGCCAAATCCCTTTCATTTTCAATCTTTTATCATTGTTCACATTTGAGAGAGAGCTATAAGGTGCGAAATTGTTTGTTGAGTTCTTGATTTTGTTCTTGATTTCTGGAGTTTGTGTTCGAATCATCCGTGTTTCTCTTCAACCAACAACAAATCAGATATAAATTTCTCCCCCTTTTGCTGATTTTTCTCATATTTTCTGAGTTTCGTGCGTGGTGGGTTCTTGAACCGCCATTGTTGAAGGTTTTGAAGCATTTATTGAGTCATTCTTGTGATTTACCGTTCATAGTCATCCCAATTCCTTATACTGCTACCATACCCAAAACCATAGGATTTACCAAAGAATCGATGGGTCGTGGATGATGGTAAGTTTGGGTGAAATCGGGGAGATCTTGACAAGATACCAAGCTCCTAGAAGCGACATGCGTTATCCTAATCGGTTTAGGATTGATCGTCTTAGCATAGACTCTCCAAATATCGAGCTGTTCTACGATCGGTCAAAAATCTTTGACCACATCAATCTGTACTACTTGAAGTCCAACCATTTGGAGCATCAATTGTTGGTAAGAATCCCTACTCAACAATTTTTGTGTAAGACGGGGAGGGATACTTACTCGTCCTTGTCTTTTATGATGCCTTGGTGTAAGTACCACAATCTGGGTCGTTAATGTTCCGTCAGCCCAAATTAATGATTTATGATCATTTAAGGGTATTTTGGACATTATTTTGACAATTTGAATGAGGAAGGACCTTTTAGGAATAAAAATATGGCCAAAGATCTCGCTGGAAATTCATCATTTCCAAGGAAAATCACCTTTTTGACCAAATAAGAAACAGCCAAAACAGCTTTTCTGCAGTTCAGGAACGCCGTCGATCTTGTCCTCGCGGATAAGAATGACGCTCGATCTTGTCCACGCGGACAAGAATGACGCTCCAGACAAATTATAAATTCAGTCTTTCTCCTTCAGTTTTAACAACAACAAGCACCTTCCCCTACTGTTATGCTGCCGGAATCCCCCCTCAAAATAGCCTTAAACACTCCCACAACTCCAATTTAACACCAAATCCAACCTCAAATTCACTCCAAACCACTTCTACCCTAAACATTCATCCAAGAAATAGAGTAGCCCTTGGTAAACCCTCATCCTCTCTACTCAAACTTCCTTGATTCATACATTTACTCCATATTTAAATTATGTAACTTATTTTATTTACTTGTTGCTCACCTCCCTTCCCCCTTTGCCCTAGGATCCAAGAGGATCTCCATGAAATCCATTTCCATGGATGATTCTCTACAAGGATCCACACTTTACATTATGTCTTCCCCTTGTCCCTTTACATTAACTAGTCTTTACTTGTTACTTGATCTCTTGACCTAAAATGTGGTCATTTTGGAGTTCATCTCCATAGATGATCACATTAAATGGTCCACATCTTTATCTTCATGCCTTTTTATATTATTAATCTTTACTTGCCTACTTGACCCAAAATGTGGTCATCTTGGAATCAATTTTCATGGATGATCATATTAAATGGTCTAAATTGTTTACTTCCTTGTAAATACCCCTCCCTAGTCTAAGATGTTCACCTTGGAAATCTTTCCTTGGATGAATATCATCTAGACTTACATATTTAGGTCACATAAAGATGTAAGAGATACACTTGAGCATAGATCTCAAGGAAGGTCCTCTTTGTGGCCACCTTAGAGATCTTACTCTAAAGTTGATACATCTTGACCTAGTCCTCTTGTTAATTTACTTTCATGTTATCCCCCATGTCCCTTTTTACATTACTAGTTTTTACTTGTTCATTTGACCTAAGGAATGGTCATCTTGGAATCAATTTCCATAGATGAACATCTTAAATGGTCCATAGTCTTTACTTCTTTGCAAATGTCCCCCCATAGTCTAAGATGTTCACCTTGGAACCATTTCCTTGGATGAACATCCTTAAGACTTACACAAATTGGGTCACACAAGATTTATGAGATACACTTGAGTATAGATCTCAGGGATGGTCATTCTTGTGACCACCTTAGAGATCTTCCTCTAAAAGTTGATACATCTTGACCTATTTCTTGTTTTGTCAAATTTACTTTCATGTCAAACCCCCCATTCCAAGCAAATGAAATGCTTCTAAGTCCTAATGTACCCTCATGATGGCTTGATCTAGTAGATCACTATTAATCATGTTTAGTGATCACTAATCAAAGCCCAAGGAAAGTGGGGACAAGCATGGATGCAAAATTCAAAATATCCTTTTTACTTTACATTTTTTGTTGCAACTCCAGTTCTGATTCTGTAAATCCAGTTGACTTTCTGGAAATTACAGAATCAGACTGGAAAGCTGCCAAAAGGGAACCCTACTGCCTTATCCGCGCGGACAGGATTGAAACTCGTCCTAATCCGCGCGGACAGAAATGTCACTGGCAGATATTTTTTGTTTTTAGTTCCTTTTCACTCACAGAAGCACACTGTTTTGATTAATCCCAGTCCAGTCCAGTCAAACTGTTTATTCCCAGAAAATCCTTTGTTTGGTCAAACCCCTTTTTGCAACACACACACACACACATACAAATGGTTTCAAGTTTGGAAGACTCGTTTACGAGGCATTCCGGGTGAACGTGCTAATCGTTCTTCCCGGAGTGTAACGTGACCTCCGAACCCTTCTCTCATTTTGGGCATTTTTCAAGGTTTTTGCCCTAAACTAAAATGGCGTGGCAACTCCGTTTGAACATTAAAGTCCGCTAGATTGACCCGATTTCATTAGTCACTTGAAAACTCCAAGTTGGCTGGCCCAAATCGGATCCGGGGATAATCACAGTGGCGACTCCGCTGGGGATTCGAATAAGCTTTTTTTTTTTTTTAAATAAAAAAATGATACTCGGTATATAGGTGTAAGTACATAAGCACATAAACACATAATTTTTTTTTATGTTAGAACAAGGGTGGAAACCATTTTTTATGTTACAAAAGGTTTCAAGTGGTGGGACGGAAGCTTGTTAGAACATACCAGTATCATTTTTTTATGTTAGAACAATGCCACGTACCAGTATGATTTCAAGAAAAAAAAAAAAAAACTTTTGTGGGTCAAGCTTCCGTCCCACCACTTGAAACCTTTTGTTGTGTGTGTGTGTGTTTTCCCACGATACGTGGATTTCGGTTTAACCGTCTCGGGAAAAGTCAAAGTTTGACTGTCGGATCCATTTCTTTAACTGTTTAAATTTTATGTGTTTATGTGCTTATGTACTTACATGTTTTCAAAAAAAAAAATTTAAAAATGTTTTCAAAAAAAAAAAAAAAATCATTTTCAAAATGTTTTGCATGCATCATGCTCTTAAGACACTTGTGAAAATTTCTATTTTACTCAGAAAAATAATTTAGACTGCCCGCACACTACGCGCACTTGATCTTACACTGCACACTACGTTCTTAACCCGGGAAAATCCCAGTAGCAGCCCGTTTGGCTTTACTACGCCTCTCTGTGCGAGCACGGGACTACCCAAACATCCCTTGGAGCCTCGTGTTGACCATGCACTTGTCCGTGACACACTTTGTCCGAGACTCGGTTGGTTTTTAGTTTGGTCCGTGTCATGCCCTGTCCGTGTATACACCGTGTCGGTCAAACCCTAGTCGACACGCCAAGTCAATATCCTTCGGAGACCCTAATCAGTTGAGGTCATGCCGATTTTCCGTCATGAACTTTGACCAGATCTTGACTAGCGCCTTGACTTTGACTTTGACTTGCACAACTTATGCACCGACTCCCAGCATGACACTGAGTCATCAAGGATTAACGATTAGACCATGTCTAATTACGACCTAACTGACGACGGGACAAGATCAATTATGGACATTTATCAGTCAAAGCCATGCCGACTTTTCGTCAAGACCCTCGATATGATCTTGACCTTTGATGTCAGCTTTGCCCGTAATTTACATTGAATACGCGTTAAGACTCGATTACTCGCCAGACTTTAGGATCGTTTTTCTTTTCGGTCAGTGGGACCTGCTTGCCCTACAGAACCCTTGTTCGGGGTTACAGGTTGAGGGTCCGCAGGTGTAGTGATGGGTCCCACTGATCCAGGACTTAGAGTAGTTTGCAAAAAGAAGAGCAATCTTTTCCAACCGCTTAGGGTTTAATAAAACACGTTTTAAGTAAACAAGAACAAATAACCGCATGTTGTATGAGCCCTGAGCCCAAACACCAACCTGTTTTGCTTTCCCGAGTCTGAACCACACCCTTTTGTGCCTTCCACAGTAAGCAAAGTTTGGATCAAGATCCCGGGTCATCATTTGTTCAGCTCAGTCGTTTCGGAATCAGATACTTCGTCGGTTTCTTCCTTCGCTTCAGCTCAGAGTTTCGAAATGGCCAGTTCAGAGGAGAACAGTGGGGGACGTACGACTCCGCGCCCTGAGAATTCGCAAAATGCCGAACAGTGGAATCAGATATTGGAACAAATAAGACAACATCAAGAGGCTCAGATCAGTCAGTTATTGGAAAGTGTCAGAACCCAGGGGCTAGCAATTGTTCACAACCCTAATGGAACCTTTACGGTTGATGTGGAGATTGAAGCTAATTCCCTTCCTGGGCATGCCGACTACCGTCGAATGCCTTGCTCCCTTTCGTGTGGAATTGCTAATAGGCCAAGAATCCCCCGGCCTATAACTCAGCCTGTCTCTCAGCCCCTACAGCTTGGTATGCCTTAGCAATCTGGTCTGGGTTATCAATATGGAATTGGTCAGTTCATGTGACGACCCCAACCCTAGGCACTAAATTTAAATATTTTATTATATGCTTTTAATGATTATGATAGTTTTATGTGTTCAATTATATCTTTAATTCGTAATTTAAGATAAATTGGGTGAGAAGTGAAATTTGAATCCTTTGAGAAATTTTGGGTTGTTAAATAAAGAAATTTGGGGAAATAATAAAAATGGAAATTTATTACATAGATAAATAGTACAAGGAGGTTAAATGAGTAGGATGAATTATTTGGTTAAAGGTTAAATTAAATTTAAAAAAATGAAAGCCTTGATTTTTAGGTTGATGGGAGGGGGGGCCAAATTGTCTTGCTCCTTCCTAGGCTTGCCATGTGTCCCACTCCCTCACCTCCTCTTACTCCCTTCTTCCTTCTCCTTCATTCATTCTACTTCTTCCAAAAAGAAAGCCTAGAACTCCATGGAAGCTCCCAACACCAAACTTTGAAGCCAAGCCATTTCTCCACCAAATTCAAGTCTAAGAACATCATTGAAGTTGGGTCATCTAGGAGAATCCATCAAGATAGAAAGATCAACCTTCCATTATAAAACCCTAAGGTGAGTTGTTATGATTCCCTTCTCCTACTTGTTCATAAGTTCTTTAAATGTTGTTCTTGTTCTTGTGATGTTGATTTCATGCCTTGGAAACCTTAATGGAAGTTGGATGATTGAAAAATGAAACTAGTTGAAGTTAGGGTTCAAGGAAGACAATCTAAAGGGTTGAAATGGGTGGAATTTGTAGTAATAATCAATCTAAGGTTACTTGGGTTTGGGTTTACTTGTTTGGAGTGAGACTTGGTAAAGCTAAGGTTCCCTTTGGTGTTCTTGTGATAGGCATGGTATAAGGAAAGGAAGACTAGGTTCAAAATGGGTAAAAATCGAATTTGGGGTGGAGGAAGGCTTGGGCGGTCGCCCGTGGGGGCTTGGGCGGCCGCCCATCACGGCGAAATTAACATTGGCTTTAAAGTCCACTTGGGCGGTCGCCCAGTGGTTAGTGCCGATCGCCCATGTTGGCGAAATTTTGCCCGGTTCCTGTTTATTTGAATTTTCACTAGTAACCTCCTAGTATGATCCTTAACCAAAATAAAGTTTGGAATCTAACCTTTCCGGATATGAATTGATCCTTTTTAACCTAGGTTATACTTAGAACAATTGTATCACTTAATGGCACCTTAATTGGGTTACTATGGAACTTCGGAAGCACATTAAGTCGGAATCAGGAATTGTTTGGAAATCTTATTTGGCCTTATCAAATGTAACTCCGACTTGATAAATCTAACATGAATTCC
The DNA here is from genome assembly GCA_022495995.1 of Adenophora triphylla var. japonica. Lineage (NCBI taxonomy): Eukaryota > Viridiplantae > Streptophyta > Magnoliopsida > Asterales > Campanulaceae > Adenophora > Adenophora triphylla. The sequence continues at coordinate 575,872 of JAFEMH010000872.1, read as the reverse complement.
TATAAAGACCTTGTAATATAGAATATTGTCCGGAAATTGGTAATTAAGCTTGATTCGTACTTCACCAATGTAGTTCAAACTTGGGAGGTAGATCATGAACTCTTATTGAGGTTATCCGAAGTTGTGTAATGACTACATAGGAATTGTTTATGATATGTTGTTATATTGCTTATTCCCTTTTGTGGATTATTTAGCATGTCATTATATTATCCCAAGTGTGGATTTATTTATCTTATGGTTATATGTTATCCCAAGTGTGGATTTATATTGCAAGTTTATGATATGTGCTGGACTTTGGTATACCGGTTGTTGGAGGGTTGATTCTGGTGAATATTGCTTTAAGCAGTTCACAGGAGATGAGTTATGACAATAACTATCTCGGTTGTTAGGGGGTTGTTCTGGTGAATATTGCCTAAGCAGTTCACAGGAGATGAGTTATGACAATAACTATCTCGGTTGTTCGGGGTTGTTTATGAATATTGCCTAAGCAGTTCATAAGAGATGAGTTATGACGATAACTATCTCAGTTGTATGATTTGTTTGTGAATAATGCCTAAGCAGTTCACAGGAGATGAGTTATAATCATAACTATCTCGAATTTATGATATTGATTCTGGTGGATATGCATTCACAGAATAAGTGGAGTATTCACTTCCACAATGGTACGACTCATGATTCAGACGGGAAAAGGTAAACCAAGGTAATGGAAGGTGTTTATAGTTTTCCAATGTGTGTATGCAACTTGTTATGTGTTGCATCTTATATGGCATATTGCTGCATTCATAATAGCTTGCTGAGATTTATTCTCACCCCTCTCCCTTTACTGTTTTTAGATTCCGAGACAGGTGGACCGACCAAGTAAGGGCGGAAAGAAGTTTAGAAGTGGTATTTTGGGAACTTTCGGGTTATGTATAGGTTGGTGTAGAATGTGTATTTTGGCATAATTCTTTTAAAGGGTTTGTATTCATAAACTTTAATTCCATTTTATATTCGATATCTTTTGTAACTAAAACCATTTATTATTTTCAAGGTTGGTCAACTCTTCCTCCAATGTGGAAAGGAGTAGAGTTATTTTAAATAGTTGTGTGCATGTTTGAAAGTTAAATCAAAGTTTTAAAAGTTTAGGATCTTTGGGTTAGTTTGAGGACGCTCCAGCTCGGGACACGTGTAGGTTCCGGGTCGGGGTCCTCACAGTTCAATACATCTCAGCCTCATCAAATCGGTACTCCTCAGTAGTCCGATCTAGGTCAACCTTCTCCCGGTGCCTCTCAGGTTTCACCACTGGGTTTGAATCAGTTTGCTTTCGCCCCACAGCTTGGAATGGGCCAATTTGCTACTACAAAGCCTCAATCTGGTCTGCGTTATCAATATGGAATTGGTCAGTTCAGTACATCTCAGCCTCATCAAATCGGTACCCCTCAGTAGTCTGATCTAGGTCAATCTGCCCCCGGTGCCTCCCAGGTTTCACCACTAGGTTTGAATCAGTTTGCTTTCGCCCCACAACTTGGAAGGGGTCGGTTTACTACTTCACAACCTCAGTCTGGTTCGGGTCATCAGCTCGGAATGGGTCAGTTCGCAACTTCTCAAGCCCAACAGTTTGACATGGCTCCGCAAGCCATTTCGGGTCAGTTCCCTTCTCAGGCTCCACGGTTCGGACGGGGTCAGCTTGCTTCCATCAATTCTCAAGGCCCACTTGCCCCTGTGATACTGGGAGCTCACATGGGCCACCAGGCTTTTATCACCACTTCATCAGACTCACCATATTCGCAACATCCTCCAAGCTCTACCCCGCCCCTCCAATTGGGAAGTCCAACAAGGCCACACGGTCCTCATCCAATTCTTCACTCGGCTGTTACTGTGATGATGTGCCACCAAAATTTTTCCGAAAGGGTTAACTTTGAAATTTTTCGCTTCTTTGAAAAACCAATCGAAAAAAGACCGGAGTCGCCACGCCATTTTTGTTTTAAGGGCCAAAACTTTGAAAAATGCCCGAGATTAGAGATTTGGGTTCGGAGGTCACGTTACATGCCGGGAAGGACGTTAGTGTGCACCCGGAATGCCTCGTAAAACGAGTCTTCCAAGCTAAAAATCATTTGTGTGTGTGTGTGTTTGTGTTTTGGCCAAAATAAGTTGAAACTGAGGAAAGTAAAAATTGTTTATTAGACTTTGGACAGATCCCATGATTTTTGGTGTGATTTTTGGGTTGAGTTTTGGTACTCAAAAGATTTTTGGGAGTTGAAAACCACTTCTGCCAGAATGAAAAAGGCAGTGAACACTTGATTTTGAAATGGATTTTAGGGCTTGAAAACTCCAGAATCTGGGAAAAGTCCGAGAATGAAAAATGTTCAAAACACCTTAAATAAGGTTTCTGTAAAAGAACTTCCCATTTTGGAGATGATTTGAGGACCCAAAACCTTCTGGAAATCTCAGATGTGAAATCTGGACTTCCAGAGACTGATGAACTGACCTTTAAAATAAAATTTTAAAAATGGAGTTTTAATCACGAAAAAAATAAAGTAAAAATATTTCTGGAAAGATCTGGATGTTGGATACAAAAAGCATTTTGTAGTCAACACCAAATTACAAGTTTATCTGTGTCCAAAAATTTAGACAATGGACTGAGGTCTTAGAAAATTGCTACTGGACAGCAACTTCTCAAGAAGGAAAATGTGATTTTAAAGGGGGTTTTCCATCCATGCTTGTCCCCATTTCCCTAGGTTTTGATTAGTAGTCACTAGACATTTTAGTGGTGATATACTATATCAAACCATCCTTGGGGTACATTAGGACTTAAGCATTTCATTTGCTTGGGAAGGGGAATTTTGTAGAGATGAAATTAAAGAGAAAAATCAACTAGAGATTTAAAATGTGGACCATTTGAGATGGTCATTCATGAAGATGAACTTCAAGATGACCATCTTAGGTCAAGATTTAAGTTAAACTAGACATAAAGTAAATCAAAGTAAGGAGGACAAGATGAACAAGAAGTTAAAAGGGAGTTTTAGGGTTTGGAGAAGGAGGGCTTTACCAATGGTGACACCCTATCTTCCTAGGCTTGGAATTTGACTTGAGGAGTATCAATATTTGGTGTTTGACTTGAGGAGTATCAAGATTTGGTGTTTTGATTTGTGTTTGGGTGGATTCAAGGCTTGAATGTGTTTAGGGTTTGATGATAGAGTTGGTCAAAGAGAAAACAAGTAGATAACACTTAAGTCCTCTATGTTTTCTCTCTAATCCTCCTCCTAAGGGGTGATTTGAGCTTGGATTGGTGTATGTATGAGAGTATGTATGAGAGTGTTTTGAAAGTATTTTGAGTGAGTGGTATTTGGGAAAGATTGAAGAGAAAATGATGGCAATTCTAGTGAATTCCCACTGTTTTCTCCCTATTTTTCGCCAGAATACAGCTTCTATTAGCCAAATGTGTTGTGTAAACTGAGAGAGGAGGGTTTAATTTATAGGCCTCTGGAAATGTCAAACATGTCCGCGCGGATGGGATTGTAAACGTGCACTGTTCATTAAATGCAGCTCCAGGCTTTGGACAGGAAGAATAAAATTCAAAAATCCAGCAGTTTATGTTTTTCAACTTGCCCAATTCGGATTTTTCTAATTTCTTTTGCTTTTTGAGATTCTTTCTTTGGTTTATCCTTTTTTGGCAATCCCTAATCTACACTTACTTGGTTAGAAATGTTAGGAATATTAGGAATTGTTAGAAATGTTATAACTTTCGTTAATTTTCTAACGAAAATGCTAACAAGCTCAAATTGGAGCACTTACAGTAGCCCCTCGGCGACGGCGCTTTCGAAGGAAGCGGGGTCGTCGATAAGAGTAAGGCTCCATATTTGGCAGGATGATCAAGTGATCGAGTGGCTGAACCTATTTAATAGGCTACCTACGTATCCTTAAGAGGAATCAAGCCGTAGTAGTTCGGGTCTTTGACCACTGGAGATGATGGCGTTTTAGGATGTCAACTTGGCGAGCGAGTTATGCGGTTGGTTCTGAAAGAAACTCTGCTTGGGGATAGAAGATGACCATTTTGGTCTGGTGGCTTAGAGTTGTATATCCGCTCTGCTGGGGATAGGAATGACCATTTTCGGTCTGATGGCTGAACCTAATGATAGGCTACCTACGTATCCTTAAGAGGAATCAAGCCAGTCGTAGTTCGGGTTTTTCGACTATCTTCAGTCGTCGATCCTGGAGTGACTATTTTAGGATGTCAACCTATGACTTGACTATTTTGGGGAAGTCGCCCTATGATTTTGACTATTTTTGGGAAGTCGCCCTATGATTTGACTATTTTAGGGAAGTCGCCCTATGGTTTGACTATTTTGGGGAAGTCGCCCTATGGTTTGACTATTTTGGGAAAGTCGCCCTATTGTTTGACTATTTTTGGGGAAGTCGCCCTATGATTTGACTATTTTGGGGAAGTTGCCCTATGGTTTGACTATTTTAGGAAAGTCGCCCTATGGTTTGACTGTTTTGGGGAAGTCGCCCTATGGTTTGACTATTTTTGGGGAAGTTGCCCTATGGTTTGACTATTTTGGGGAAGTCGCCCTATGGTTTGACTATTTTGGGGAAGTTGCCCTATGGTTTGACTATTTTGGGGAAGTCGCCCTATGGTTTGACTATTTTGGGGAAGTCGCCCTAAGATTTGACTATTTTTGGGAAGTCTCCCTAAGACTTGATTATTTTTGGAAAGTCACCCTAAGATTTGATGATAATGTTCTTTTAGAAAAGTAGTTGACTAAGATATGCTTTCATACTGTCTTTGTGCTTACATGTAGGCTTCTTAGGAAGGGGCTGAGGCTACGGTGATGTTGATGAAGAGTTGTTGGGTTGCGGTTTACTCGACGATTTCTTGTCTTTGGAGGCATTTTGACCTGAAGGGGAAGTTTGGTTGAGTCTGCATCTTGCTGGTGATCGTCAACATTGTAGAAGTTGTTGAGCTTGTCTTCACATTGGGACTTCTTGCTTTTGAGAACTTGGTGTCTCTGAACGATTTTCATTTGAGAACTTGGCGTCCCTGACCGATTTGCATTTTGAGAACTTGGCATCCCTGACCGATTTTCATTTGAGAACTTGGCGTCTCTGTCCGTACTGTATTTGAGAACTTGGCGTCTCTGACCGAACTGTATTTGAGAACTTAGCGTCTCTGACCGATTTGTATTTGAAAACTTGGCGTCTCTGACCGAACTGTATTTGAGAACTTGGCGTCTCTGACCGATTTGTATTTGAAAACTTGGCGTCTCGAGCCAGCGTATTTGAGAACTTGGCGTCTACGACCGAAGCTGTATTTGAGAACTTGGCGTCTCGACCGATTTGTAGACACTTGGAGGTGATCTCGCACATGTTTTGCCGGAATCATCTCTTGCCGAAAAGGGGCATTTGATTTCTTGCGATTTTGTTGAAACCATTGATTTTGGACTTTGGTAAATATCTTCCTTGTTGAGGGTAAAGTCACCATTAGCGAAGAAAAATGGTCTTTCACGTTCGAATCCTGCATTGGTTAGTAGAGAGGAAGATGTATATATGACATTCATGATGACAGATGCATGCATAGAATCAGAATGATTATGACAGTATCACTGCATATGTTCGCGAGATGATGCATTTACTTGCTTTCGAAGATGCACTTAGCCTAAGCTTTTGGCAGGGAAATTATGATTTATGATCTTCAATCACTTAGGATTTTTCCTATTGATTCAAGTTTTGTGCATGCTACATGAGCCCTTGGGAGATTTTTGTGGGGATGCATGGTGATGAGAGGGGATGCATTGGGATGTATGTGTCTGGAAACTGTTTGGAACAGATTTTGAGCAAGTGGTGAGAGCCCTCGATCGCGATTTAAACAGCGGTTGTTGAGGAGGTTTTGTTAACAGTATCACATGGACCTCAATTTTGATGAGATTGGATTCGGATTCCGGGTCTTGATTGGAATTTTCTCTCCCAATCTTGGTCATTTGAAGGCGATCTTGACGAGGCTCTAGGGCACGTTGATATGAGTGAAGCTTCTTTCATTTGGGTGAGCTGTGACCTCGGCCGAAACCTTGTTCGGAGAATGATTTGATGAAATTGCTAATGCAGGGAGAAACCCAGATCTTGAATTCCGACGCTACGGGAAGCTGCTATGTACCAAGTTTTGAAGCTGAAAATCTAGTTGTTGATGTGACTAGACCTTTCTTGTGACTTGATAAAATTCAGGTCCAGAGGACCGACAGCAAAGTCAGATTTCGGGCGGTGACTTGGCGAGGCCCTAATCTTATAACCTCGTTGTGATTCGACATAATTAGCGAGTCCCAATCGATTGGTAATGCAAAGCGATCCTGAGAATAATCGATGAAGATCGAGTCTATCTTGTAGTGAAGAACCCAATGTGGACCCAAAGATGACTATATAAGCCCCGGCTTGAAGAGAGGCGTACGGGAGAACCTGGGAGAACCGCTTGGCAAGCCCGGCGTGAAGAAGTCGTGAGCGGTCTTACGGAGGAGGCACCCATCTTTTCGGACCTTAGTCAACCGATTCTTGGACAAGACTCAGAAATGTTTACGTGCAGGGGCATATCTTTTGAAAGGTGGGAATTTCTCCCGAATTTGTGTATGAATCTCTTGCTTTTGGGTTTGACTCTTTTGAGAGAGTATAAACATCACAAGGTGTGGAAAAGTGTATGGAAGCCCCTGCTGACAGAAAGACAGTGTTTGGCTCTATTTCCCTATGATGGAGAGAGAGAAGACTTGTCGAGACACTTGAAAACTTGTCTTATTCCTGATGATCAAAAGGCTGCTTAAAACCCTTTGTTAATGTTCGGTTTATTCAACTCCTAAATCTGATATGAACAAATATTTTGATTAATCACGAGGAGAAAATCAACTGATGTCGAGAATCAAGCTCGGAAGAACGGAAAGTGTATAGGGACGATCCTTGATGAGACCGGATTTTTTTTTTGAGATTTGTTTGTGATTTCGACCGGACCATTTCTGGTTGCCTACGTTCCCTCCATTATGAAGAGCTCAGGTCGCCGTAGTTCGGGCTTATCCCGAATGAAGAGAGAGTGAGTGTGAAAATTCAAGACTTTGAGGTTCTTTTGGGAATTTGAGGATTGGAGATTCGAATAACATATCCCCTTAGAGTGTCCATGAAAGACACGGATGCGAAGCCCCAGTGGGACATCCACGGCAAGTGTTTATGGAGTAGAAATGAATTATGCTCACATGAATCAAATTCGAATTTGCACAATCTTTGATAGGTAATTTTGAGTCAAAATGGATTAGATTCCAATTTAAGCAAGCAATGAACCATTAATTTGATTTAGATTTTACGATGAAATTGCTATCCGATAGGAATTGCAGCTGGGTTTTCGGGCTTCGATCGGTCATCGGGTGATTTGGAAGTTATGACCTCTTAAAGTGAGAGGTCGGCTGGGCCTTTTGCTGACTGAACCTCTAAAAATGAGAGGTTGGCTTGTAGGGATGTATTTGGGAAATCTATGGCGGGGAAGATTGATTGCCTCTAAGAATGAGAGGTCAAATTTTGATTTTGGCCAAAGGCGAGGATAACGGTAACGGGGATATCCTCTAAAAGCGAGAGGATGGCTTGGGATTGTTTAAGGAAATGGTGAGAGGGAGTCCAAGCTATCGAGAACTTTTGCGAATCTTCGAGAATTCAGGCTCTTTTTTTATCATTGGAGAGCTTCTTGAGGCGTCGGGGACTTTCTTGAATTGTGAGGATCGACGAGTCCTTTTTTTTTTTTTTTTTTTTGAAGCTTCTTTTGCTTGAGCTCTTTTTTTTTTGACTTGGAAAGCTTCCTGAGGAGTTGAGGATTATCTTTGTCCTTCCTTCATGGCTTGAGATATCTTACGCATCGCCGACTCTCGAAGTTAACTTCTTGGGCTTGCTTGGACTTTTCTCAGTAAGGAGCAAAGGTGATGGCTAAACAGGGTTTCAAAACATGCCGATCTTGAAATAAAAGGATATTGTTTGGTGAGGGTAAGGTAATGGCTTTCCTATGGGTGAAAGGCTTCGACCGCAATCCTTACCGGATGACCTAAACGAAATTAAGTTTTCATTGCTTGCTTAAGCTTTAAATGAGAAAAGATCCATGCAAATTCATCGAGCAACGAGAGGATGATGATGAAAGGGATGTGAGCATATGAGATGCAAGATGGGGAGTTGGTAAGCCCCAATTTGGGAAAGATATCAATTGATTTTCTCACTCCAATTAATTTAAATATTAATCATTTCAAAGAGTTAGTGGTTGAGCAGCACAAGTGATCATCTAGGATAAAACCATTTCAATTAAGTGTAACGTGGGTGTGCAAGTGATGTCTCGAGTCTAGCAAGAAAACAAGAAAGACTTATATATATATAAATTTTAAATGATAGTTAAGCTATCTTTCCACAACATTCGAGGTGGACAAAACCGACAAGTGTCCAAGATGGACTTAGGTGAAAGAAAAATACTAGAACCTACGAAGGTTGACTAAAAGACTATTTTAGAGATAGGTAGCCCCTAGTCTAGCCGCTCTTTGCTGTTGGACCATGCATCTATTCTTCGACGCTGGAGACGGGAGCTATCGCGAGTCTTCCCATCAGGACTTCTTTGTCGACTTCTTTCTCAATTCAACCATTTTCCTTGCTGTGATGACTGGTTCATTGACCTCGCAAAGGGGTGAGTCAAATTCCATTATGCCCACAAGTCTTGAATCACCAAACTTCGACCATGTTGACATTCGGGTTGTTGTTTCTAGGGAATGGGTTCTTGATAGTATTGGGCCCTTCGGGCACCTCTAACCTCCCTTGTTCAATCAAACTTTGGATTGCCTTTTTCGGGGGACGCAATCATCTGTCAAGTGCCCGTGAGTGCGATGAAAGGCACAATGCTTGGAGGTATCCAAAGGAGCATTGGGGTTTCTAGGGCGATAATTTTCCAAAGGCCGGAGCAAACCTTCTCTCACCAAACCTCTGAAGATATCACTCAAAGGCATCCCAAAGTTTCTCAAGTCTTGGAGCGGGATCTGGATGCATCGGGTTTCTTGGGAACAAAGGAAGTGGCATTGTTCTGATCTGTCCCGCATAGCTAATCACTTCTTTACCTTTTGGTTGGGCGGAGCTGTGTTGGAGGTGGAAGAAACCCGGTATCTGTAGCGAGGTGCGACGGTCCTGCGATTGTAAGCCTTTTCGAACTTAGCCGGAATTAACCATTGCACCCAAGTCGGCGTAGGGAAGTGGCGAGGGAAGCTCTCAAATGCGGCTTCAAGCATGGCGAAAGATGTCTAAGCTGCTCCTCGTCGAGAGGAGGAATGGCCATTTCACTAAGCTTCGGGTTCCACCTTTTATAGAAATCCCCAATATTCTCATCGGGCGCTACACCGTTGTCTGCAGGTCAACTCTGTTTGTTTCCCATTTCAAGTTGGCTTTATACTTATACGTGAAAGTATTGGTAATCTGTTCCCAAGTAGCCCTAGCTTTAGGCTGCAATCGGAAAAACCATTTCAAAGCCCACGACTTCAAAGAGACTGAATTAGTCGGCTAACCGCTGGTTTGTGCATCCCTTAGCTTTCATTGCCAAAGTGTAGGTGTCCAAGTGAGTTTTAGGGCACGCACTTCCATCAAACAGTTAGAGATTGGGCATCACGAACTTGTGAGGCGGGGTACAATTGAGTCGGGATACGTAGGCCGAAGAGCGGTGTTCCTTTTGACGGTCAATTCAGCGATCTGCGCTTTCATATCCTTGTGTTGCTCCATAAACCAAGCCAATTGGGGATCCAAAGGTGGAGCGGGAATGCCTGAGCCGATATTTGAGCCAGGAAGAGGACTAGGCTGTTGGTGGTGCATTGGTGGAAGGAATACCATATCCGGAGCATAGATGAAAACATGTCCTTGGCCCAAATTACCTGGGGAGTGTAGGTAGGAGCTTGGGCAAAGGGATAGAACCCGGCGACTTGCTTTGTTGGCTTCCAATCGGCAGAGAAGATGGAGGCAAAATCTGAGGTAGCCGAGATGGCTTGGATTTCCGGAGTGAGGCCCATAAGTAGGCTTAAGTGCGAGCTGCTGTCCACTGGTTGTTGAATTGCATGGCTGGTTGTGGCGAGGATGCATAGCAGAGGATCTGTGGTCCTGGTGATTCTGATGAAAGCTGGGATGGGGGCTTGGTAACCCATTGAACCCTGAGTGAGAAATGGGTTTGCGGAAAGGCTGTGAGGAAGCAGGTGAGCTAGCATCATTCGAGGAGGGGCTCTGGTTGTTGCCCCGAACCAAAGCTGTGGTGGCATTCCAAACCGTTCCGCGAAAGTCCGAATTGATTGGTCCCAAAGGAGGCGGGATCCCAATTTGCTGTGGCATTAGGGGTATCCCCAACCATGAGAAGACATTCCGTGCGACTTTGTCCCCGAGGTACTGCGGGCGCTCGTCCGTCGAGCTGCATGGATCCGGTGGCTGCGGTTGGGGAGCCGGGCGACCCGGAGGTCGAGGAGCATGGGCTCTGGTGGTAGTACCGTGGGAAGCCGGTGGTGGCATCCTGGAGTAGTCGGGTTGACCAAGAGCGGGATTGGGGTCTTCCTCTTCTTCCACAGTGAAGGTGCCATCTGGGTTGAGACTGGCGGCCAATCCATGGCTTTTGATAGCCTCCATAAGGCTGTTCAGCTGCGCTTCCTGTCGCACTCTCATTTGTTCGGCTAACTGATTCCATTGTGGTTCTGTTTGAGGAGTCCCAGGAGGCGGAGTGACGTTGTCCCCATCGTTACCAGCTGATGCAGACATTCTGAAACCCGGAGTCAGAACAAACGGTGAAGCTGACGATGCGCTTGACTCTTCCCAACTGATCAAACGGTGACCCGGTGCCCGAAACCAACTTTTGTGAGGAGCTGCGGGGGAAAAGGTACGAGGGTTCAGATGTCTGGGAATTGAAGGAGGGTAAGTGTTTGGGCTTTGGGCTCATGCAACACGCAGTTATTTGTTCACGTTTACTTAAAACATGTTTTATTAACCTAATCGGTTGGAAAAGATTGCTCTTCTTTTTCGCAAACTAGTCTGGATCCTGGATCAGTGGGCCCCGTCACTACGTCTATAAGCCCCTCGTATTCCACCTGTATTTCGACCTCCCAGGGTGGACAGCCCCGGGCGAGGGTCCTATAGGGCAAGCGGGTCCCACCGACCGAAAATGAAAACGATCCTAAAAGTCTGGCGGGTAATCGAGTCTTAACGAGCATTCGATGTAAATTACGGACAAAGCTGACGTCAAAGTCAAGATCATGTCCGAGGGCTCGACAAAAAGTCGGCATGATTTGGACTGATAAATGTCCACGATTGATCTTGACTTGTCGTCAATTGGGCCGTAATTAGGCATGGAATAATCATTAATCCTTGATGACTCAGTGTCAATGCTGGGAGTCAGTGTATAATTTGTGCCAGTCAGAGCCGAAGTCAAGGCGCCGGTCAATATCTTGGTCAAAGTCTGCGGCGGAAAACCGGCATGACTTCGACTGATTAGGGTCCCCGAAAGATATTGAGTCGGTATGCCGACAAAGGCTTGAAAGGAAAGGTCTATACACGGACAGGGCATGACACAGACCAGACTAAAAACCAACCGGGTCTCGGACAAAGTGTGTCACGGACAAGTGCATGGTCGACACGAGGCTCCATGGGATGTTTGGGTAGTCCTGTGCTTGCACCGAGAGGCGTAATAAGACCAAACGGGCCGCGACAAGGATTTCCCCGGGTTAGGGACGTAGTGTGCGGTGTAAGGTCACGTGCGCGTAGTGTGCAAGCGATCTAGCTTCTTTTCGAGTAAAATAGAAATTTTTCATGTGTCTTAAAAAGAATGATGCATGATTTTTTTTTGAAAATTTTCTTTTTTTTCTTGAAAAATATTTTTTTTGAAAAATTTTTTTTTGAATTTTTTTTTTTTTGAAAGTAAATGCACACATAAGCACAAAAATTCCAACAGTTAGGGACATGATTTCGACAGTCAAAATTTTGACTTTTTCCGAGGCGGCCAAAACAACACGAAAATGTGCAAAAATCAACACACACAACAAATGATTTTAAATGCCGGGACGGAAGCTTGACCCTCAAAAGCTTTTTTTTTTTTTTGAAAACAATGATACCGGTACGTGGGATTGTTAAACCACAATTTATCCCCGACTCGTGTTAGGAGGCGATAACGGGAAGTTTAATAGTTTCCACCAATATATCAAATATCATTTTTTTTAGAAAAAGCTTATTTATCCCCAGCGGAGTCGCCACTGTGATGATGTGCCACCAAAATTTTTCCGAAAGGGTTAACTTTGAAATTTTTCGCTTCTTTGAAAAACCAATCGAAAAAAGACCGGAGTCGCCACGCCATTTTTGTTTTAAGGGCCAAAACTTTTAAAAATGCCCGAGATTAGAGATTTAGGTTCGGAGGTCACGTTACATGCCGGGAAGGACGTTAGTGTGCACCCGGAATGCCTCGTAAAACGAGTCTTCCAAGCTAAAAATCATTTGTGTGTGGTGTGTGTGTTTTGGCCAAAATAAGTTGAAACTGAGGAAAGTAAAAATTGGGAATTCTTTATTAGACTTTGGACAGATCCCATGATTTTTGGTGTGATTTTTGGGTTGAGTTTTGGTACTCAAAATATTTTTAGGAGTTGAAAACCACTTCTGCCAGAATGAAAAAGGCAGTGGACACTTGATTTTGAAATGGATTTTAGGGCTTGAAAACTCCAGAATATGGGAAAAGTCCGAGAATGAAAAATGTTCAAAACACCTTAAATAAGGTTTCTGTAAAAGAACTTCCCATTTTGGAGATGATTTGAGGACCCAAAACCTTCTAGAAATCTCAGATGTGAAATCTGGACTTCCAGAGACTGATGAACTGACCTTTAAAAGAAAATTTGAAAAATGGAGTTTTACTCACGCAAAAAATAAAGTAAAAATATTTCTGGAAAGATCTGGATGTTGGCTACAAAAAGAATTTTGTAGTCAACACCAAATTCTAAGTTTATCTGTGTCCAAAAATTTAGACAATGGACTGAGGTCTTAGAAAATTGCTACTGGACAGCAACTTCTCAAGAAGGAAAATGTGATTTTAAAGGGGGTTTTCCATCCATGCTTGTCCCCATTTCCCTAGGTTTTGATTAGTAGTCACTAGACATTTTAGTGGTGATCTACTATATCAAACCATCCTTGGGGTACATTAGGACTTAAGCATTTCATTTGCTTGGGAAGGGGAATTTTGTAGAGATGAAATTAAAGAGAAAAATCAACTAGAGATTTAAAATGTGGACCATTTGAGATGGTCATTCATGAAGATGAACTTCAAGATGACCATCTTAGGTCAAGATTTAAGTTAAACTAGACATAAAGTAAATCAAAGTAAGGAGGACAAGATGAACAAGAAGTTAAAAGGGAGTTTTAAGGTTTGGAGAAGGAGGGCTTTACCAATGGTGACACCCTATCTTCCTAGGCTTGGAATTTGACTTGAGGAGTATCAAGATTTGGTGTTTGACTTGAGGAGTATCAAGATTTGGTGTTTTGATTTGTGTTTGGGTGGATTCAAGGCTTGAATGTGTTTAGGGTTTGATGATAGAGTTGGTCAAAGAGAAAACAAGTAGATAACACTTAAGTCCTCTATGTTTTCTCTCTAATCCTCCTCCTAAGGGGTGATTTGAGCTTGGATTGGTGTATGTATGAGAGTATGTATGAGAGTGTTTTGAAAGTATTTTGAGTGAGTGGGGTTTGGGAAAGATTGAAGAGAAAATGGTGGCAATTCTAGTGAATTCCCACTGTTTTCTCCCTATTTTTTCGCCAGAATACAGCTTCTATGAGCCAATTGTGTTGTGTAAACTGAGAGAGGAGGGTTTAATTTATAGGCCTCTGGAAATGTCAAATATGTCCGCGCGGATGGGATTGTAAACGTGCACTGTTCATTAAATGCAGCTCCAGGCTTTGGACAGGAAGAATAAAATTCAAAAATCCAGCAGTTTATGTTTTTCAACTTGCCCAATTCGGATTTTTCTAATTTCTTTTGCTTTTTGAGATTCTTTCTTTGGTTTATCCTTTTTTGGAAATCCCTAATCTACCCTTACTTGGTTAGAAATGTTAGGAATGTTAGGAATTGTTAGAAATGTTATAACTTTCGTTAATTTTCTAACGAAAATGCTAACAAGCTCAAATTGGAGCACTTACAGTTACGCAAGCTGCTCCTGCTCATCAAGTACAGTATGCACATTACTCTTCTAGTCACAATCCTCAGTGTGGTCAAGACACGTTCAGTCCTACTTTTACGGTGCCTCAGACCTCACATCTTCAGCAACCTTTTGGATCCGCACTCACTACTCCCCGGTATCCAGCCATTACTAGCCATATATCCTCATCTTCGGCAGTTGCCCAGCCTTATGAGGCCCCTTATAAGTCTCACCACCCCCGATCCTTCGATCCACATTCTTGTGCTTCAAGTTTAACTTATGAGGAGGGTTACGGTCACGCTTTTAATGTTCAGACTGTCATTCCTCCCACTAGAGTACTTCCTACTGTGGTTTCGTTTTCTAATGCCAATCTTGTGGCGGGGTCGTGCAGTCCTAGTGTTCCTATTGACTCGTTCGAAGGAATATTGGCAGAACCAATTAAGAAAATACAAGAAAAGCCTAGCAACGAGAGTATCGACAATCTATCAACTCGAGCCATCTCACCATACCAATCTCGCGTATCTGACACAAAGGAGTTTTACACAAAATTAAATCTCGACGCTTACATCGAGGGTTACATCAAAAGGGTTCGTGCACGGGGAAGCACTACTGGTTTGAACATGTCTCGCCACTATAAACCTTACCCTTCCAACACGGCTGCAACATCCAGTAAAGGAAAGAAGCCATTGTGTACAATTGACGGCATCCAAAAGGAACCAAGAAATGGTGGTCCTCTAAGGCAACGAGAACATTTTGATGATTTTGGGATACTTATGGGCTTAATTTTCAAGGCTTTAGTAAAGGAAGGCCTTCTGGAGCCTCTCAAGGACTACCATCGAAGGAGCTCAAATGCACCCCTCGACATGAGTAAGCATTGCACCTTCCATAGTCGTTATGGCCACACGATCGACGACTGCACAACCTTGAAGAGAGCGGTTCAAGGGTTAATCGAAGCGGGCAAGCTTGAGCGCCCCAATGGACCAAAACCGGCAAACTCTGTTCAGAATGGTGACCAAGTCGATGACTAAAGCTCGAATCAAAGAGCACTAAGAGTTTATTCCCCCCCAAAGGAGAAACCACATCCCGAGGATTTGGGTGTTTCCTTAAGCAAAGTTTTAAATAGCTTGCTAAAGCAGGGTCTCCTCGAACCCATAAGAAACTATCAGCCCAAGGACCCCAAAATCCCTTTGGACACTACTAAGTACTGTACTTTCCACCAGTATCACGGTCATACAACCGACAACTGCACAACTTTGAGAAAGGCAATTTGGGGGTTAATTAAGAAGGGCAAACTCGAGCGCCTCAGTGATCTCAACACTGCCAATGATCATTTCCCAAACAACACGAGTGTAAACATGATTGAGTTTTATGACTCAAGCTCTGTGAATTCAATAGACTTTGACATTTACTTTAGCAAGCTAGATGATTTAGTCGCAACAAATGTTAAGAATGGCTATTTTGACTGTAACAAGCACGTGACCGTGGCAAAGCCGTATTTGGTGAAATGCTTTGAACTCCCGCCCTCCGATAAGTTCACAACTGATGCCAAGGGGAAATGAGATGATAACAATCTGATGGCAAATAAGGCAACCGTCAGGGCCGGTAAGCAAGGAATTCCTGAAGTTACCAAAGGCGAGCATAATATGTCATAGCTTCATGAGGAATTTGCTTCCAATGCTGAAGGGTAGAGGCGTGGTCCAACAACAAAGAGTAGCTAGACTAGGGGCTACCCATCCTTAAATTAAATTAAAATATTAAAACAGTCTTTTAGTCAACCTTCGTAGGTTCTAGTACTTTCTTCGTTCAATCAAGTCCTCCTCAGACATCATAGCTAATCTGAAATTTTCTATAAAAGAGTCTTTTTTTTTCTTTTCTTGCTAGACTCGAGACATTATTTGCACACCTACATTACATTTAATGAAATGGTTTTATTTTAAATGATCACTCGCATTGCTCAACAAATAATCTCTTGAAATGATTAAGATTTTAATTAATTGGTGTGAGAAAGTTAACTAATGCCCTCCCTATACACTTTCCTTACCTCACAAAGGCCTCCATCAAACCATACACTTTCCAAAACATGTCCTCACCACCACATTGACCAAGTCAACGACAGCAGCAACATCAAGGAACAACAAAAGGTCACTCAGCATTAAAAGATTGACCCTATGTCGACAACAACCTAAAGGCTTGCCTTCGCCCTCATGTGCATCAAGAAAGTTCAAGCAGGGGCTAGCCTTTGTCCTCAAGTACTTCAAAAAAAAAAAAAGGGGCTCAAGCGAAAACTTCAAAAACGAAAAAAAAAAAAAACTCAAGCAGTCAAAAAAAAATGAGGCCAAGGACCCAGCACCGCCGATCAGAGGCTTGACATATGAGCAAACTTAAAGCTCGAAGAACGGAAATTGTCGACAACAAGGGAGCAGTCAAAGCAAAGGCAGAAGCACATCATAAGGCCTTAAGTTGTATTCAAATTCTTTCTCCCCCGATGAAAGACGATGATCAAGAAGCAATGGAATCGTTGAAGTAGCCGTCAAAAGAACGACTTGTCAAGGAATCCTCTCAAGGCCCGTGCCTCATCATCCAACCTTCCTATCCGAGTCTTTTCACCAAAGGGACCACAAGTGTTCACACCCTTTTCCAAAGCCAAACACAATTCAAGTCCGAACTACGGCGATCTGAGCTCCTTATATTAAGGGGAACGTAGGCAACCAGAAATGGTTCGGTCATAAACACATTCAAATCCCAGAAATACACAATCTCCCTTCACCATTCGCCAACTTCGACTCTTGGTATCAGTTGACTTTCTCCTCTTGATTAATCAAAATGTTTTTTCATATCGAGATTAGGGGTTGAATAACCCGAACATTAATAAAGGGTTTTAAGCAAACTTGTGATCATTTCTGAATAAAACATATTTTCAGATGTCTCGACAAGTCTTCTTTTTCTACATTATAGGAGAAATAGAGCCAAACACTGATTTTCTGTCAGCAGGGGCTTCCATACACTTTTACAAACCTTTCTACACTTATGCTCTCTCAAAAGAGTCAAACCCAAAGCGAGTTCTTTTGTGCCTTCATCAAATGAGGCCATCAAATAATACAAATCGGGAATTCGTTCCCACTCTTTGAAAATATGCTCCTTGCAGGTATACATTTCTAAATTGTCTTTCTTTTACATTTTCTTTCGGTTGACTGATTGACTAAAGAAAATAATAAAGTAAATATAGAAGGATGGGTTGCCTCTTTTGCTATACGGAAATTCAATTTGCATTAGAGCTGCATTGGACTCCTTGAGGTGGGGATTTGGTCAAGTCATTTATTTAAAGTGGGGCTTCTCTGGTCATGCCGGGTCCACGTTGGTAGGTCGGGTCTTTGTTTAGACTCATTTCAGGATCAGTTTGCAATGCCTATCAGGTTGAAGCCTCATTAATTATGTCAGATTCACAATCATGAGGCTGAGGCTTTACCAAGTCGCTTCTTCAAAATCGAGACTTCGCCAAGACATCTCTTCAGACCAAGGCTTCGCCAAGTAAAGGGAGATTTGATCGCCATATTGGCCACTTTAGAATTATGGTTATGGGCTTGTCAAATGCAGTTCTTTGATGTCCAAGGTTGAGGATGAAATTTTAACCAGAACCAGGGATTCAGTATGATGTCATGGCTAACAGTGGAATTCGAGTCCATAAAACTCTTTGTACCAATCAGAATGAGGTTTCGATGATCATTTAACGATTGCCCTCAACCCCGATGGGACTTTCATGGTAGAAGAGGAAGGGGGTCCCCATCCTTCCCTTGGTCAGATAAACTACTGCCGGATGCCACCACCTTCCTCGTATGGAACCTCCACCGGGCCACACTCATCTCAACCTGTGAATCAGCCATCCTTTCAGCCTCAGTCTGGTATACATTCACAGTTCAGTCTGGGACAGTCGTTTGGGGAAACAAATTGAATTCAGTCCGATTTGGGCCAGTATGGTGTGCCTCAACGCAGTCGGGGTCAGCTCGGTATGTCGCAGCAGTTTGGAATGCCTCAACAGCAACCCAGTTCAAGACAGCCAGTCCCCGGCACCGCACAAGTCTCACAAAATCCCTTCATGACTGCCTTCACGGGATAGTAAACCCCTAATCCCACTCTCAGTCGCCCAAACTACACCAGAATGCCACCACTAGCCTCCTATGATACCACTACCAGAGCCCCTGCTCCTCGACCCATGGGTCACCGGCTCCTCACCACGCCCTAGTGGCCCTGCATGCCCGACGGGACAAGCCAGTTTGTCGTCCCTCAGTGGGGACAAAGTCAGTATGAAATGTCCTCCCATGGTTGGGGACACCTCGGAATACCACAACAAGTTGGGATCCCTTCAAAGTCTGGCACAGATCAGTGTGGGCCTTCACAACAACAGTTCAGGGTGCCGCATCAACAGTTTGGAATGCCGCCACCACAGTTTGGTTTAGGACAGCAATCAGGTGTCCCTCCTCAAAACAGTACTGGTCCGGCAGCTCCCAGCGCCTCACCAGCCTCCACAAACCCGTTCCTCACTCAAGGCCCTATAGGCCAGCAAGCCCCCATCCCCGTCTCATCAGAATCACTGGGACCACAGTATCCTCCCGATTATACACCATCACCTCAGCCAGGCATGCAGTTCAACAACCAAGGGCCACGACCCACATTTAAGTTTCCCTTTATAAGTCTCACCCTGGGAACCGGAGCTACCCGGCCACTTCTGGTCTGCCACCACCCTCCTTGCCCATTGGGAATCGCAACAGGCCAATGGATTCTATCCTTATGCTCAGGCTCCTACTTACACTCCCAGGATAATTTAGGCCAAGGGCAGGTTTACACCGATGCCCCAGGCCCTGCCATCCTTTCCACCAGTGTGCCGCCAATGGTAACCCCTCTCTCCAGCACGATCACCTGCTTGAACACTCTGGTTCCACCACCGGACCCTCATCTGGCTTTGGTTCAGGGAACAACATAAGGAAATGAAAGCGCAGGTCACCGAGCTGACAGGAAAGAAGGCCGCCCTCCGGCCCACATATCCCGATTCCATTATGCCTCTACCGCACAATTTCGTGATGCCTAACCTGGAGCTGCTTGATGGAACTGCCTGTCCCAAGATCCACCTTGACACCTAAAAAGCCAAAGGATGCACAAACCAGCAGTTGGCTGACTACTCCAGTCTCTCCTTAAAACTAGGGGCTCTAAAGTGGTTTTTTCGGTTGAAACCCGAGTCCAGGGCCACTTGGGAACAGATCACCAACGCCTTCACCGAAAAGTACAAAGCCAACCTGAAATGGGAGACAAATCGGGTAGACTTGCAAACAACTATGCAACGCCCTGAGGAGAACATCGGTGATTTTTTACAAACGTTGGAACCTTAAGTTGAGTGAAATGACCAGCCCTCCTTCTAATGAAGAACAATTGGACATCTTTCAGTCATGCCTGAAAGCCTCATTTGGGAACGTCCCTCAATAACTTCCCCTATCCAGATCTGCGTGCAATGGTCAGTTCTGGGGCTAAAATGTGACCAACAGCAAGCCGCTACTCCTACTTATCGGTACCAAGCTTCTGCCTCTAATCCAGCTCATGTCCTGCCCAAAAGGCAAGGAATCAGTTAACTACGCGCCCAGGATTGCAACAATGCCACTCCTTTCATGCCAAGGAAAGGCGATGTGCCCAAGCCGCGAAGTCTAAGGTTTGAAGATTTTGGAATGCCTCTGAGTGAAGTCTTTCAGGGACTTGTGAAGGAAGGTCTGATCAGACCTTTGGACAACTATCATTCCAGGGATTCCAATGTCCCTTTGGACACAACTAAACCCTATGCTTTATACTAGTATCGTGGGCACGTTACTAATAATTGCATACTCCTGAAAAGGGCGATGTGAGAACTGATCGAGAAGGGTAAGTTCCAGATACCCGAAGGGCCCAACACAGCCAACAATCCCTTCCCTAAGAGTACCCATAGGGTGAATAGGATTGAAGCCATGAACAAGCCAAGTGCCACTATGGCTAACAGTTCCTATATGGAAGACACCCTTCGAAGGGAGGATTCTAATTGCATAGTTGTTATCAAAGATGGGTTTCTCACTTCATGACATAATGCTGCAATGAATCTGGGGTCACATCAACTTCGCCTCGAGGTCTCTCACGTTGATCGATCGGCTTGGTACTTCATCAGTATGTCATATTTACAGTCAAACCATTAATTGGACCTCTGCCGTGATGCTTTGTTGAACTTGGGGGTTCATCAAATCATTCAGAGAAAGCTTCTGTGGCTTTCGCCATGTTGTTTCCTCGAAATGGGGCTTTGTCAAGTCACACCTATCTTCAGAAGAAAGGTCTAGTCACCTCAACAACTATCTTGGAGTGTCAGCTTTAGAACTTGGTATATAGCAACTCCTTGCATCATCAGAGGTTGAGAACTGGGGATCTCCTCATATCAGCATTTCGCCAAGTCATTCTCCAAATTTATGTCAAGTCAAAACTAACCCAAGCAAAAGAGGGTTCATTCATATCAACATACTTTGATTCTAGAGCCT
Organism: Adenophora triphylla var. japonica; assembly: GCA_022495995.1. NCBI lineage: Eukaryota > Viridiplantae > Streptophyta > Magnoliopsida > Asterales > Campanulaceae > Adenophora > Adenophora triphylla. Next base: position 555,174 of record JAFEMH010000872.1, on the reverse strand, counting down.
GTCAGCATCAGCTTCAAACGTCCGAGACTGAAAAGAAATTTCAATCTAGACCCGGGGTTCAAATCCAACTTCATCCCAAGATCAAAATTGAGGTCCGCATGATACTGCTGACCTACAACAAGACCTCATCAACGACATGCAATTCAGTCTGCAACCAAAGGATATCACCCCACCTACTTAAAGCTTGTCCCAAACAGTCCACAACACATACAAACCCTCTCACCACCATGCATCCCCACAAAAATCTCCTCAGGGCTCATGTAGCATGCACAAAACATGAATCAATAGAAACGACCCTAAGAGATTGTGAATCATTTTGGTTCTATGCATGCATTCATCATAAGTGTCATATTTGCATTTGTCCCTCTACTAACAAATGTAGCGGTTCAAGCACGAAAGACCAGTTTTCCATAACTACCCGAAGCCTCTCCGCAGCAAGGATGGTCTCCACCAAAGCGTAATTCTAATGACTGGCAAGACCTTCGTCTCCACATCACCATGACTAGAAAACCTCTAACCCACATTAGCTTGTGCCCAGGCGCCTCAAGACAGCACCATTTTTGTTTCAAATACCTCAGATGAACACCAGCCTGATTCAGATACCTCAAGTCAACATCATCTTGGCCCCAGACCTACATCAGCTTCGTCTCAAAATGCCTCAAGTCTGTGAAGACATCCCCCAATGTCTACAGTTCGACGAAGATAGCCCCCATGTCTACAGCTTGGCAAAAGACAAGCTTCGACGTCCACAAATGGATGAAGACAACCTCCAACGTCCACAAATGGATGAAGACAGCCTCCAGTGTCTACAGATTGGCGAAAACGGCCATCGAAGTCTTTACCATCACCTCTAGAACCATCGCCACCAGCAAAATACTTCTCAACACGTCACGCTGTTAATATTGCCAACTCGACCAGAGTGCCTTTGAGTCACTCTTTACCAAATTAACACCTTTCCTTTGGTTTCCCTCTTACCAAGTGTTAGATGACTTTTTAATAAGGACCCCCTCATTTCAAACCTGGTTCTTGCATTTTTCGAACCCAAAGCCTTCCACAGCGAGAAGTCCCAAGGTGAATACAAGTTCAACAACTTCTACAAGGTCGATGATCACCAGCAAGATGCCGACTCAACCAAACTTCTCCTTCAAGTCAAAATACCTCCAGACTAGTCCCTATTAGGTTAATTACCCTTCGCGCATTAGTACAACCCGAAGGACCTACCTCCGTTTTGTGAGATAGTTCTCCATGCCCGCTGTTGTTCTGTGAGATAGTTCTCCATACCCACTTTTGTTTTGTGGGATAATCCTTCGTGTCTCCCTCGATACGCACGTGAGATCATCCGCCGTCCCTCAATCAATTTTATCGCGATCGCCTATTTCGTCCAAAGCCCATGCCTTCGACGCAACCTTCAATGAAAATCGTCTCCTACACGGCAAGCCAACGACGAAGAACATCCCCAGTAACCTAGCAAGTCTATGGTGTTGAAACACGACAAAGTACGTCCTCAGCAACCTAACAAGTCTACGGTATTGAAGCACGACATAGTGCGCCCTCAGCAAAGAAGACCATCCCCAGCAGTTTCCGAACTACGTCCAGGCTTGATTCCCATTCGGGATACGTAGGTAGCCTACCATAGGTCCAGCCACTTGACCAACACGGTCACCCTTTTCCCCGGTAGTTATCGTAAGCTCGAATCTTCCCCAGCGAGAATGCCTTCAAATAGTCTCCCTCAGGTACAAAACCTCGATTTAGGTTCATACTCCTGAACTAAACCTCAACTTAGGTTCATACTCCTGAACTAAGTCCCCATTTAGGTTCATACTTCTGAACTAAACCTCAACTTAGGTTCATCCCCGATGAAAGCTAACGGAATCTCGTTTCTTCCCTCGTTTCCATCTACGGCAACAAACGTAAGTCTGATCCCTTTAAACGAAGTCCACCAAAAGATTGTCTATCCCCACAGAGTCCATCCTCAACGTAAGGATACGAACCGTCGAAGGAGACCGTTTTAAAACGGTAAATCCTCATTAGGCTGATACCTCCGGATCATCATTCACTAAGGCTTGAGGCACCTAAACGCTATCACTAAGGCTTGAGGCACCTAAACGCTATCACTTTGGTTTGAAACAGCCACACGTTACGAAGACCGTTCCGATATGGCAAAACACGAAAGAAGACTGTTCCGATACAGCAAATCATCAAATGAAGACAGTTTCGACACAAAAGATCGCAGACAAAATACGAGGAAAGCGATAAACCACAATCACCTTTCGATTCGATAAACTGCAATCGCAATCACCTTTCGATTCGATAAACCACAATCGTCTTCTGATTCAATAAACCGCAATCGCCTTTCGATTCAATAAACTGCAATCGTCTCCTGATTCGATAAACCGCAATCACCTTTCAATTCGATAAACTGCAATCGTCTTCTGATTCAATAAACCGCAATCGCCTTTCGATTCGATAAACCGCAATTGCCTTTCGATTCGATAAACCGCAATCACCTTTCGATTCGATAAACCGCAATCGTCTTCTGATTCAATAAATCGCAATCGCCTTTCGATTCGATAAACCACAATCGTCTACTGATTCGATAAACCGCAATCACCTTTCAATTCGATAAACCGCAATCGTCTTCTGATTCAATAAACCGCAATTGCCTTTCGATTCGATAAACCGCAATCGTCTCCTGATTCGATAAATCGCAATCACCTTTCGATTCGATAAACCGCAATCGTCTTTTAATTTAATAAACCGAAATCGCCTTCCGATTCGATAAAACGCAATCATTAACCACAATCATCTTCTGATTCGACAAACCGAAATCATTACCAGGTTGACACCCTAAAACAGTCACTCTAGGGTCAACGTCTGAAGATAGTCGAAAGACCTGAACTACGACCGGCTTGATTCCTCTTAAGGATATGTAGGTAGCCTACCATAGGTTCAGCCATCAGACCAAAATGGTCATTCCTTTCCCCAGTGGTGTGGATATACAACTCTAGCCATCAGACCAAAATGGTCATTTTCTATCCCCAGCAGAGTTTCTTTCAGCAACCGACTGCAGAACTCGCTCACCAGGTTGACACCCCAAAATAGTCACTCTAGGGTCAACGTCTGAAGATAGTCGAAAGACCTGAACTACGACCGGCTTGATTCCCACAAGGGATACGTAGGAATCCTTTCGTTAAGGGTCCAGCCATTCGATCGCCTTGGTCACCTCCTCGCCCATCTCGGCAACGTTTGACAGATTGGGGTCCTCATTTTGTCGACGACCCCACTTCCCCTGGAAGTACCGTCGCCGAGGGGCTACTGTAAGTACCCCAATCTGGGTCGTTAATGTTTCGTCAGCCCAAATTAATGATTTATGATCATTTAAGGGTATTTTGGACATTATTTTGACAATTTGAATGAGGAAGGACCTTTTAGGAATAAAAATATGGTCAAAGATCTCGCTGGAAATTCATCATTTCCAAGGAAAATCACCTTTTTGACCAAATAAGAAAGAGCAAAAACAGCTTTTCTGCATTTCAGGCACGCCGTCGATCTTCTTCTCGCGGATAAGAATGACGCTCGATCTTGTCCACGCGGACAAGAATGATGCTCAAGATAAATTATAAATTCAGTCTTTCTCCTTCAGTTTTAACAACAACAAACACCTTCCCCTACTGTTATGCTGCCGGAATCCCCCCTCAAAATAGCCTTACACACTCCCACAATTCCAATTTAACACCAAATCCAACCTCAAATTCACTCCAAACCACTTCTACCCTAAACATTCATCCAAGAAATAGAGTAGCCCTTGGTAAACCCTCATCCTCTCTACTCAAACTTCCTTGATTCATACATTTACTCCATATTTAAATTATGTAAATTATTTTATTTACTTGTTGCTCACCTCCCTTCCCCCTTTGCCCTAGGATCCAAGAGGATATCTATGGAATCCATTTCCATGGATGATTCTCTACAAGGATCCACACTTTACATTATGTCTTCCCCTTGTCCCTTTACATTAACTAGTCTTTACTTGTTACTTGATCTCTTGACCTGAAATGTGGTCATTTTGGAGTTCATCTCCATAGATGATCACATTAAATGGTCCACATCTTTATCTTCATGCCTTTTTATATTATTAATCTTTAATTGCCTACTTGACCCAAAATGTGGTCATCTTGGAATCAATTTCCATGGATGATCATATTAAATGGTCTAAATTGTTTACTTCCTTATAAATACCCCTTCCTAGTCTAAGATGTTCACCTTGGAAATCTTTCCTTGGATGAATATCATCTAGACTTACATATTTAGGTCACATAAAGATGTAAGAGATACACTTGAGCATAGATCTCAAGGAAGGTCCTCTTTGTGGCCACCTTAGAGATCATACTCTAAAGTTGATACATCTTGACCTAGTCCTCTTGTTAATTTACTTTCATGTTATCCCCCATGTCCCTTTTTACATTACTAGTTTTTACTTGTTCATTTGACCTAAGGAATGGTCATCTTGGAATCAATTTCCATAGATGACCATCTTAAATGGTCCATAGTCTTTACTTCCTTGCAAATGTCCCCCTATAGTCTAAGATGTTCACCTTGGAACCATTTCCTTGGATGAACATCCTTAAGACTTACACAAATTGGGTCACACAAGATGTATGAGATACACTTGAGTATAGATCTCAAGGATGGTCATTCTTGTGACCACCTTAGAGATCTTCCTCTAAAAGTTGATACATCTTGACCTATTTCTTATTTTGTCAAATTTACTTTCATGTCAAACCCCCCATCCCAAGCAAATGAAATGCTTCTAAGTTCTAATGTACCCTCATGATGGCTTGATCTAGTAGATCACTATTAATCATGTTTAGTGATCACTAATCAAAGCCTAAGGAAAGTGGGGACAAGCATGGATGCAAAATTCAAAATATCCTTTTTACTTTACATTTTTTGTTGCAACTCCAGTTCTAATTCTGTAAATCCAGTTGACTTTCTAGAAATTACAGAATCAGACTGGAAAGCTGCCAAAAGGGAACCCTACTGCCTTATCCGCGCGGACAGGATTGAAACTCGTCCTAATCCGCGCGGACATAAATGTCACTGGCAGATATTTTTTGTTTCCAGTTCCTTTTCACTCACAGAAGCACACTGTTTTGATTAATCCCAGTCCAGTCCAGTCAAACTGTTTATTCCCAGAAAATCCTTTGTTTGGTCAAACCCCTTTTTGCAACACACACACGCACATATACAAATGGTTTCAAGTTTGGAAGACTCGTTTACGAGACATTCCGGGTGAACGTGCTAATCGTTCTTCCCGGAGTGTAACGTGACCTCCGAACTCTTCTCTCATTTTGAGAATTTTTCAAAGTTTTGGCCCTAAACTAAAATGGCGTGGCGACTCCATTTGAACATTAAAGTCCGCTAGATTGACCCGAGTTCATTAGTCACTTGGAAACTCCAAGTTGGCGGGCCCAAATCGGATCCGGGGATAATCACACTTGGCCAAAATCAGATCTTTGTTATTTGTTTTGCAGATATGTCTGGGAGAGGAAGAGGTGCTTCCCATCCTTCAACTGGTCCCTCTACCTCGAGGTGGATCGTTGATGCTTTTACCGAGTGAGCTCAAGCTGGTGACCGTGCAAGAAGCTGTGGTAGGTCCCAACGCAGTAGATCTAATACCCCTAGACCTAGGTTAGCCAGAGCCGGGGAACCCATGATTGAGGAGTTACACAATAAGTACGGGGTGTCGATGGATGAATACCGACTTACCTATGTCTCCGGTGCTCCTGTGCATGATAAGGACGCCATGAGGGATTTTATGTACAACTTGAATCATGTTAACTTTTTCTACAAGAAGTTCCAGTTAGTACGCTGTCTTCCCCTCGACCCTTTTATTTGCGAGTTCTTAAAGGACATGCAGGCCGTCCCCGCAAGGATAGGGGCCAATGCCATGATGTTCTTAACTGGCTTCATTGTGTTGTGCGTAGCCTAGGATTTGAGCCTTGCTAGTCAGCTTTCCAACATTTTTTATCGTGAGTTATAAGGAGTACACCCGGGTGCTAGTGGTGAGGAGTGACCCCAACCAACAAAAGCTAATATTCCCATTGTCGAGCAAGGTGTCGGGCTGGAATAATCACGTTATTAGGGTTGAGAGTAGACAAGGTTGGGAATTTCCAGCTCCTTCCCGGTTTCCAGGTGTGCCCGAGCAGGTGTGGAGGCCTGAATGGAGTTTCCAACTAATTGAGAGGTTAGATCAATTTGGCTTAGTAGGCACGTTGTGTTGGTCAAGTTTGGAGACCGACCAACGATATTATGTCTAGGTCATTAATCCGCTGGCACAAACCTGGCCTCCAATGGATCTACCAGCAGCGTCGTGATGTGGGAGATTTTGGCCAGAGGGAAGATTTTCTCTATTCCCCTGACTACCATGTCTATCAAAACGACTTTTCCCCCCAAGAGAATTTCCATTCCTGGTAGGTCTAATGAACTCTTCAAGCGAATGTGCTGGGTCCAACTGCAGCAAGGCATTTTGTATTTTATAAATGCGTTGCAAAGTGTCTATCTGGCGGTGCAAAAGAGTTCTGTGATCAATCTGTGGTGAAGAAGTTCCTGTGCCTCCCTGGGCGGCATTCCTCCCCGTCTAACTACTTGCTGGTCATCCTCGTCGTCAATGACGGGGAGTGTTCAACAGGACCTCAGTTAGTTGTTAGTTACTGGCTGTCCACTAGAACGCAGGTTCATCCCTAATGGTGGCATGCCATCGTTCATGGGTGTAGGAGGTGGCAATACTCCATTGGCAAGAAGAATAATTGTCCCAGCATTGGCATGAGTCTCCTCCACAAGAGGATTATCCTGATCAGGAGTGATACTAGTAGTGCGTCCTTCTTTCATTAGGATTAGGAGAACGGAGCAGAAATTTTCCGGCTATTCAGAGGATAATTCGATCTTTTTCCGACAATTAAACCAAACTGATGAAGCCAAAAACGTCGGATCAGCCAAAATTCAGCAATAGGTTGTATACTGTATGTTTGAATAGCCTGGAAAAGATGAACAAACACGTAAACTAAGCCGGGGCTTCACCGGCAAAGGCCGTTCGGCGTAAGATTAAGTATTTGTGTATTTGAGAGCAAATCAATTGACAAGAGTTTAGGGTCAAGAGAATGCGCGTGTGTACGTACCAGAATTATGTGAATTATGAATTGTATTTATAGGTGTGAAATATAGAGTCCTGCCTTGGATATGAAGTTAAGTGGGATAATAATTTGAATCATACTTGGATCCTAATTTCCCACAATCGTTATTGTAGTAGGATTATAAGTGTGTTCTGTACGTATGACTAGAAGTCTTGCTACTCGGCATAAAGTGTTGGTCGACATGTGGATATGTCGTGTAAAGAGGTGAGCAAGGGTAGGGATGCCATTCCCTTTGTCTTGATGTTGGCCGAGAAGGCCCTGATCGTCATTTGGTGATGCATTGGTCGGCATATGAGAATGGGTCGGGATATTTCAACATAGTTGCCTTAGTCATAGAATCACTCAACTATGTCTAGGCCGGCATAGTGGGAGATGACGAGCAGGCATGACGAGTATAGGTAGGAAAACATATTCCATATGTCGTATTTGATACTTATGTAAATATTACTTTGTGCCCAACCCATTTGGAATTGCACAGTTGACCCATGCTAGTAATCGATTTATACCGTTTAGTGATCATTATATATTTTTTATTCTTTTTAATTTGTTTTTGTTTAAAAGAAAAGAAATCATCATTTTGGTGAATTTGTAAAATATAAGGGCGCCATATGCATTGACCAATATGGAGCAACAAATAAAGTTATGTCGTTTGACGTGAAAACAAAAAAAAAAAAAGACGTTGGACCTTGTACGTGATATTAGTTGACATGTTCTTAAATTTTGTGTCATTCGGGCACATCTCACAATTTACCTCCGCCAGTTATTGAGGAGTCGATGGTTGATGCTCCAAAACTTAGTCCGACGAAACTGAAAACCTGGATATAAAAAAAAAAAAAACGTTGGATTAAAACCATGCACTGGCAATCTTGGACAATCTTTTTTGATGTGAAATTTTGTCTCACCTTAAACATAAGTTGTTCCTATCTCACATTAACTGTCAAACTTTTATGTTTTTATTTAAAGCATAAAGTTTATCGAGATGATGCTTTGCATTTTGCAATTTAGAAAATAAAAGTCTGAAAAAAAAGCCTATATATGGAAGAAGAATGGATACGGCCCTTTTTTTTTCTTCCCTTATTTCCTAATAAATGTTGCATTTTTCATCATAAAGTAAATGCTATATTTCTAAATAAAAAAAAAAAATACTCTTTCTAAATAAGAAATTACCTTGATATAATTTTACTATGACACAACTAAACTGCACAAATAATGAAGAAACAACTAAATCACAATTTTTTAAAAAGAAATTGACTAGTCAAACGTAACAGATATTATATATTAGGACCAAACCAATTTTTCCCATTTTTTTATGAGTGACGGGGTATCCAACTTGAGCTCAATACAATCATTAAACCTCAGTTGGTGTGAGGGTAACCAATAGGGGTGTTTGCTGTTCCGGGAGAACTTTCTATCTATTTTTTTCTATTTCAATTTTTGTCAAAATTTCATGAACTAGGATCAAACCAATTCTTTGACTATGTATAAATTTAGAACCTTGACCAGACTAGCACATTATAGAATCGGTTTCATTGATCCGGTTTCAATGGTTTGATTCTGATCTAGTTTTACGGTTCTATATATTGTACAATACTTTTGTAAAAAATAAGTCAATTAAATATTATCATTAATTATACAAAAATAAAAAATTAAAAACAAAATAAACAAAGTAGTTATAAATATTCAATGTTCAAAGCAGAATGTAGAAAAAAGAGAAGAGGAGAAGAGTCAAGAGATGCAGTGGAAATGAGAATGGCGCAAATTAGGGGTGAGTAGAAAAACCGAAAAATCGAAATAACCGAATAAAATCGAAAAAATCGACGCCGATAAATCGTACTAACGGTTAATTGGGTAAGGACTGTTTATGAAATATTGAAAAATCGAATCTATCGGTTCGATTTGGGGTACATGATTTCTTGCCGATTACTCACACAGAACCGTACCGATATTCTTCTAAATAATAAATATTCCTAATATTTACTATAGTTTTACATCAATTCAATTTTCATATATATTAAATAAAAAAAATTATCTTTCAAGATTTAGTAAATATTCATGAGACTGTTTCTGGTACAAGAACTAGTGGCAATCCTGTATGGATGTTTGGTAATGAGAATGTATATCTTACTGTGCACTTGACAGACAGATTTTGAGCATTATTCTTTCATCTGCACTTTTTTGCCTCTACCTATTTCTATGGAATAAATTGCATTGTTAGGGCAATGGATCCAACTCAATGTCCATTTGTTCTCATATACAGAGTATGAATAATTCTCTTACAGACCTCTAAACCAATAATATCTGAAGAAGGGCAAAAGTTAGGTCTTATTGATGCTATTGTGCCTTCTAAAGAGTTGCTAAGGGGGTCATATAAAGTAAAGGTGTCAAGACTGAATATTATCGAACCGACGCTTATCGAACCCGTAAACCAACTACACCGAATCGAGCTAAAATCGAGTGGTGGCGGTTTGTTAAAATTAGAAATCGAATACTTTTGATTCGGTAACAGTTTTAGCCTAAAACCGAGTCAAACTGTACCGAGCACACCCCTAGAGCAAATGATATACTCCCTCCGTCCCATACCTACGTGCCTAGTTTGACTTTGACATGACATTTGACCATACAACTACGAGAAATTGATATATTATAATTAAATTTTAAAACTTTTAATTATTAGTGTTGTTAGTAATAAATCAATAACAACTTTTAAAATTTCATCAAAATGTTCTAATTTCTCGTAATTGTATGGTCAAATGTCATGCCAAAGTCAAACTAGGCAAGTAGGTATGGGACGGAGGGAGTATAAAGTAAGGGTTAGCCAGTTAGGGAAATTAGGGATTTTAGTTTTGGGTTTAAAATTATATATATATATATATATATGTATATATATATATATATATACATATATATATATATACATATATATATATATATATATACATATATATATATATATATATATACTATATAATAGTATAAATATATACAGCCTTTATTTCACCTTAAATTGGATCAATTTTTTGGCACGACGATTAAGGAAAAATAAAGTAGCAGAGAGATATTGTGAATATGAAAAGTAAAATATGAAAGAGAATAAGTGAGAAAAATAATAAGTTAATTGATGTTGAAGTAAAATTGAAAAGAGAATAACTGAGAAAAGATAAAAATTCTTTTTCATTTTGAAAAATTTGGTTTGATAATGGACAACTGAAATTGACAAAAAGTCCACTTCTTTGAGGTGAAAGGTGAAATAGAGGAAGCATGTATATATAATCGGTCTAATTCAGTCCAATAGTAGGGTATACTCCCTCCTTCCCACGTGAATGCAAAGTTATTTCTATTTTGATCTGTTTTACGTGAATGTAAATTTTTTAAAATGGCAAAAAATATTTATTATTTCACCCACTCATTCTCTCCCCTACTTCACTTTTACACTCACAACATTCTCTCTCCTAACTATTCCTCCCACTCATTCTCTCTCCTATTTAATTTTTCATACTCACAACAATTAACTTTTTCTCTTTCTTACATCACTTTTCCTTAATTCCCACACCCAAAAAATTAGTCCACATTCACGTGGAACGGAGGGAATATATTTTTTTGGAAACCAAAATTGAACAAACTAATTTCTTCTACCGAAATTTAGAGCCAGAATCTTGCAAAGTTGATGTTATTTGGAGCAAGAATTAATGTATACAGTATACGGTTAATTTTGCAGTGTCTGATCTGATTCCAGCTTAATCTTGCATAGCCCTAGTATCTAAGATTCTAAGAGCATTTTATTTCTATCATTTCTTGTTTTCAAATACCTAGTAACCTAGATATTATATACTCCCTCCGTTCCATTGGTAGTTTCACTTTTTGTCAAAATTGGTGTCCCGTTAAATGTTTCATCTTCCCTAAAATGACAAAGAATTTTTACTATTCCACCCACTCACTCTCTCTTACTTCACTTTTATATTCACAACACTTTTCAAATTTACTATTCCCTCCACTCATTCTCTCTTATTTTACTTTTATACTCACAACACTTTCTCTACTTATCTTTTTTTTTTTTAATTTGCATGACATGCTAAAAATAGTGAACCTATAAACGGGATGGAGGGAGTATCCATTTCCATCTGCTTCCCAAATGAGGCATAAGGTCTTAGGGGGTTTCAATCTGCTTTAGCATTCCTTTGCTTTTGATGTAGTGCTCAAGCAAAATGAAAATTAAAAGTCATGTATAAAGTGTACAACATTATGTAATTTTTTTTATTTTTTTTTTACATTTTTAGTTCAAGTTTTATATGTTGTTGTACTAAATTATTTTACATCACATTTTACTGCAAAATATATATTTTTATATTTGTTCAAAATATTTCACATTTGGTAGCAGCTTTTCACATTAACATGACATGAATCGAAATATGAATATCGTTGGGGCGTTTCCTCAGCAGCGACGCGCTACACTTCAAAGACCTGGGTGTAGTGATAAGTATGCAAAGGTTGCTAGGTCGTCGCCCGGAAGCGACGCGCCATCTCTTCGCCCGGGGGTGGTGTCAAATATGCAAGGGTGCGCTACACTTCAAAGACCTGGGTGTAGTGATAAGTATGCAAAGGTTGCTAGGTCGTCGCCCGGAAGCGACGCGCCATCTCTTCGCACGGGGGTGGTGTCAAATATGCAAGGGTTCCCGCATTGCGGACGAGTGCGGGTAAAGAAGCTAGTCCATGGTAGGTGTAAGGGTAGTGGGATGCGCTTTGGAACTTGAAACATTGGATCATTGACAGGGAGATCAGTAGAGGTGGTGAAAGTTATGAGGAGGAGGAAGATTCACATAATGTGTTTACAGGAAACTAAGTGGGTTGGAGAGAAAGCAAAAGAAATATCGCCTTGGGGTTTTAAGCTTTGGTACTCAGGAAAGGATAAGGGTAGAAATGGAGTGGGTATCATTATTGATAAGGAGTATATTAATGATGTGGTGGAAGTGTACAGGAAGAGTGATCGATATGGGCATTAAACTGGTGATACGTGATGAGATTATAACTATTATTTTCGCCTATGCACCACAAGTAGGGTTGGATGCATCTATTAAACAAGTGTTCTGGGAAGATTTGGAGGAGGTAGTGCAACGAGTACCTAGTGGTGAGAAATTAGTGATTGGTGGTGATCTGAACGGACATGTGGGGTCTAGTCGATATGGCTTTGAGAGCATACATGGAGGTTTTGGTTTTGGAGAGAGGAATGAAGCAGGAAATAGTATCCTGGACTTTGCATTGGCATATGACTTGAGTATAATGAACACTTGGTTCAAGAAGAGAGAATCTCACTTGGTGTCCTATAGGAGTGGAGGTAATGCGAGTCAGATTGACTTCTTCTTAGTAAGAAATACTTGTAGAAAGAGTTATACAGATTGCAAGGTTGTTTCGGGTGAGAGCACAGCAACTCAACATAGACTGGTGGTACTTGATTTTCGAAGTAAGAGAATTTCGAGGAAGAGAAAATCACAGGTAGACCCTAGAATCAAGTAGTGGAGACTTCAAGGGGAAAATCAACCGAAATTTGTAGCTAAGATGGTCGATACCGATATTTGGGCAGATAATATGGAGGATATGGATATAGATTCGACTTGGACTAAGATGGTACATACCATAAAGGAGGTGGCGAAAGAAGTCCTTGGAGAATCTAGAGGAAATGGGCCACCAAGTAAGGACACATCATGATGAAACGAGGAAGTAAAACAAGCAATAAAGGGCAAGCGAGAATGCTACAAATTATTGGGAAAATGTAGGAGCGACGAGAACTATGAGAAGTATAAGGAAGCTAGAAGAGATGCTAAGAAAGCAGTAAGAGACGCAAGAGCAAAGGTGAATCAGAAACTTTATGATAAGTTGGATACAAAAGAAGGGGAAAAGGACATCTATAGACTCGCTCGTATGAGGGATAAGAGGACACGAGATATTGGGACGGTTAAATGTGTGAAGGATGTAGACCAAAGAGTTTTAGTCGGGAATAAAGAGATAAAAGATAGATGGAGTTCGTACTTTGATAACTTGTTCAATGGCGGTCAAGAGCAGGATGTTGGAGATTTAAATATCTCTTCGAGTATGGTTAATCGAGATTTTATGCGGAGAATTTGAAAGAGTGAAGTGGAAATGGCAATGAAAAAGATGAGATTGAAGAAAGCCGTTGGACCGGATGGTATACCAATTGAGGTTTGGAGATGTTTCGGGGAGAGGGGAGTAGATTGGTTAACAACGCTATTTAACAAGATATGGAGAGTTAACACAATGCCATTGGAGTGGCGGAAGAGTACTCTGATCCCTTTGTATAAGAATAAAGGTGATGTCCAAGATTATACCAACTATCGGGGGATCAAACTAATGAGCCATACTATGAAACTTTGGGAAAGAGTGATTGCACAAAGGCTGAGAAAAATTGTGGATATTTCGGATAACCAATTTGGGTTTATGCCAGGAAGATCGACTATGGAGGCAATATATCTTATGAGACAAACCATGGAGAAATATCGGGATCAAAAGAAAGATTTGCATATGATTTTCATTGATTTGGAGAAGGCATATGATAAAGTGCCAAGAGAGGTACTTTGGTGGGCATTAGCAAAGAAGGGTGTTTCAAAGAAATATATTGATATTATCAAGGACATGTATAATGGAGTTAGTACTTGTGTACAGACTAGTGTTGGGAAGACTGAAGAGTTCCCTATAAAGATTGGAGTGCATCAAGGTTCCGCACTTAGTGTGATGATGTGTGAATGTATCGAAAATTTTCCCATTTTTGTTTGAAAAAATCAACGAAACGGAGTCGCCACGCCATTTTAATTTTGAGGGCCAAAACTTTGAAAAAAGCCCGAGATCAGAGATTTAGGTTCGGAGGTCATGTTACACGCCGGGAAGGACGTTAGTGTGCACCCGGAATGCCTCGTAAAACGAGTCTTCCAAGCTGAAAATCATTTGTGTGTGTGTGTGTGTGTGTTTTGGCCAAAATACTTTGAAACTCAGAAAAGTAAAAATAGGGATATCTTTTCAAGACTTTAAACTGATCCCATGATTTTTTGGGGGATTTTTGGATTGAGATTTGGTACTCAAAAGACCTTTTGAAGTTGAGAGCCATTTCTGCCAGAATGAAAAAGGCAGTGGACCTTTGATTTTGAAATGGATTCAAGGGTCTTAAAACTTCATAATCTGGATAAACTCAGAGAATGAAAGTTGTTCTAGACACCTTAAATAAGATTTGTGCGAAGGAATTTTCCATTTTGGAAAAGATTTGAGGGGTCAAAACCTTCTGGAAACCTCAGATATGAGATCTGGATTCCCAGAAGCTGATGAACTAGCCTCTGAAAGAAAATTTGAAAAGAGGAGTTTTAATCACCCAAAAAATAAAGTAAAAATATGTCTGGAAAGATCTGGATGTTGGCTACAAAAAGTGTTTTGTAGTCAACACCAAATTCCAAGTTCATCTGTGTCCAAAAATTAAGACAATGGACTGAGGTCTGGGAAAATTGCTACTGGACAGCAACTTCCCAAGAAGGAGAATATGATTTTAAAGGGGGTTTTGCATCCATGCTTGTCCCCATTTCCCTAGGTTTTGGTTAGTGATCACTAGACATTTTAGTGGTGAATCAACTATACCAAACCATCCTTGGGGTACATTAGGACTAAGCATTTCATTTGCTTGGGAAGGGGATTTTTATCCTTTAAAAATGAGATTTTATGCTTGAAAATGGTTTTTAGGGTTTTGAAAATGAGTTTTCTTTGCAAGAAAGTAAGAGAACTTGAAAATAATGTTGATCTTTGTAGAAGATCATCCATGGAGATGGTCTTCCATGGTGATCTTCTTAGATCTAAAGCAAGAAGATGAAGGAACTACATTTTGTAGTTTGAAGATGCATGCATGGATGAGATTTAGGGTTAGGAGAAGGAGGGTTTACCAATCTTCCTTGTGTTCTTGAGTGTTTGGCTTGAGTGTATGAGTGTTTGGGGCTTTTGTATGAGAGTGAGTGGATGAGTATGAATTGGGAAAGATTGGAGAGAAAATGGTGACAATTCAAGTGAATTCTCACTGTTTTCTCTCTATATTTCGCCAGAGGTTCGGTGCAAAATGTGTTGTGGCCCCTTATTTTTGTGACTGGAGGGCTCAATTTATAGCCCTCTGGAAATTGCAATCCCATCCGCGCGGACAGGAACCCTCAGCGTGCACTGTTCATTAAATGCGGCTCCAGCTTTGGACAAGAGGAATATTTCTTTTTGAAATTCAAATTAGGCAGCCAGTTTATGTTTCCAGCATTTCTATTTATGGTTTTCTTCTTTTGTTTTTCTTTTTTGAGATTCTTTTTAAGGTTTAACTTTAAATAACAATGTCCATTTTACCCTCACTTTGTTAGAAAGGTTAGGATTGTTAGGAATTGTTAGAAGTGTTATAACTTTCGTTAATTTTCTAACGAAAATTCTAACAAGCTCAAATTGGAGCACTTACGCAGCCCTCGGCGACGGCGCTTTCGAAGGAAGCGGGGTCGTCGATAAGAGTAAGGCTCCATATTTGGCGTGTGATGATCGAGTGATCGGGTGGCTGAACCTAGCGATAGGCTTTCTACGTATCCCGAACGGGAATCAAGCCGTCGTAGTTCTGCCCGACCCTGGAGATGATGGCGTTTTAGGTGCCCCGAACCCGATGAGCGAGTTCTGCAGCTTCTGCAGCCGGAAAGAAACTTCTGGGGATAAGAGATGACCATTTTTGGTCTCGATGGCTACCCGCCCGCTGGGATAGGAAATGACCATTTTCGGTCGATGGCTATCCGCTCGGCTAGGGATGATTGTGATTTATCGTTTTCCTAGCGATAGCGTCTTAGGTGCCTCAAACCTTGAAGATGGCGTTTTAGGTGCCTCGAACCTTGGAGATGGCGTTTTAGGTGCCTCGAACCTTGATGATGATGGCTTTTTAGGTGCCTCGGACCTTGATGATGATGGCTTTTTAGGTGCCTCGGACCTTGAGATGGCGTTTTAGGTGCCTCGAACCTTGATGAAGATGGCTTTTAGGTGCCTCGACCTTGATTGTGAAGTGGCCTTTCGGTGGACTTTGTCCGTCCCGAAGGAGAGGGCGACCGTTTTGGTCGAGGGGTCGGACCTAATGATAGGCTACCTACGTATCCCTAGTGGGAATCAAGCCCTTTCGTAGTTCGAGTTCTACTCGAGATTCCGCGGCTTTTGGGATTCCGTTAACTGCTGGGGATTTTGTTAGCCTTCTTTGGGGAAAATCGAGACGTATTCGTCTGGAAAATCGGTCTTACGTTTGACTGCCGGGGAAGATTTTGATGAAAGATACGGGATCTCGTTATCTTTCTCGGGGAAATCGGTCTTACGTTTGACTGCCGTTGAGTGATTTTGATGAAAGATAAGGGATTCCGTTATCTTTCTCGGGGAAATCGGTCTTACGTTTGACTGCCGTTGAATGATTTTGATGAAAGATATGGGATTTCGTTATCTTTCTCGGGGAAATCGGTCTTACGTTTGACTGCAGTTGGATGATTTTGATGAAAGATACGGGATCTCGTTATCTTTCTCGGGGAAAGTTGGTCTTACGTTTGATCATTGCTTGATGATTTTGATGAAAGATACTGGATCTCGTTATCTTTCTCGGGAGATCGGCCTTACGCTTTGACCGCCGTTTGATGATTTTGATGAAAGATACGGGATCTCGTTATCTTTCTCGGGAAAGCCGGTCTTTACGTTCGATCGCCCTTTCGATGATTTTGATGAAAGATACGGGATCTCGTTATCTTTCTCGGGAAAGTTCTGCCTTACGCTTTGATCATTGCTTTGATGATTTTGATGAAAGATACGGGATCTCGTTATCTTTCTAGGAGATCGGTCTTACGCTTCGATCATTGCCGATGATTTTGATGAAAGATACGGGATCTCGTTATCTTTCTCGGGAAAGTCGGTCTTACGTGTTACCGCCGTTGGTAATTTTGATGAAAGATACGGGATCTCGTTATCTTTCTCGAAAATCGGCCTTACGTTTGACCGCCGTTTGATGATTTTGATGAAAGATACGGGATCTCGTTATCTTTCTCGGGAAAGTCGGTCTTACGTCAATCGCTGCTTGATGATTTTGATGAAAGATACGGGATCTCGTTATCTTTCTCGGGGAAATCGGTCTTACGTTTGACTGCCGTTTGATGATTTTGATGAAAGATACGGGATCTCGTTATCTTTCTCGGGGAAAGTCGGTCTTACGTTTGACTGCCGTTTGATGATTTTGATGAAAGATACGGGATCTCGTTATCTTTCTCGGGGAAAGTCGGTCTTACGTTTGACTGCCGTTGGTAATTTTGATGAAAGATACGGGATCTCGTTATCTTTCTCGGGGAAATCGGCCTTACGTGATCGCTGTGGTAATTTTGATGAAAGATACGGGATCTCGTTATCTTTCTCGGGAAATCGGTCTTACGTTTGATCGCCGTTGGTAATTTTCTCTTGACAAGGGGCCGACTTTGGTTAACTTTGGTTAACTTCTGTCAAGTTTGGGACTCGAACCGCAGAGTCCTGCATTTTTAAAGGGCAAAAGGGTCATTTTGACCCTGACAACCCTATCCGCGCGGATAGGAGCGTATTCCAGAGGGTTTTAATGAGGGCCAACGCCCTACCTCTTCCCCATTCAGTTTTTACAGAATTACGAGAGAGGAAGAGAGAAAACGCAAAAAAACGCCATTGTTGGGCAAAAAAGCTTCGAAATTATCCGATTTTCTTCGATTTTCGAGCAAAGGAACACGGGGAAGGCACTTTTCAAGGCCAAGGACGTGGCCCGGTAGCGGAGAGACGATTGGAGCTCGTCCGAATGAGGAGGCATTACACACTTTCACAATCGATTGCGGAGGAGCCATACCCCGATGCTTGGCAACATTGGGCTTCTGATCCGAGTCTCCGAATGGTATACTTCGAATCTTTTCATTCCCGTTGTTGATTTCTTGCTTGAGATTTGAATTTTGGATGATTTTTGAATTTTTTTTTTTGAAAATTCGAATGATTGATGTTCTTGGCTTTGAATCTTGATTTTGATGCTTTGCATGTTGTAATGAGTATATGGGTATCCCAAAATATGCATTTTGCTTGGAGAAAGAATTGGCCTTTTCGCCATTTTTTTTTGTAAATTCGAAAATTATGAATTGTGACTTTGATTTTTTTTTTTTGAAATTTGAATATTGATCTTGATGATATGCATGTTGCAATGAATTTGTTGGTGTTTCAAAATGTGCATTTTGCTTGAGAAAAGAATTGGCGTTTTGCCAACATGTATGATTTTTTGACTTTTTTTTTTTTGAAAAGTGGGACGGATTTTTCCTCCCGTTGATTGAATGCATGTTATTTTATGAAAATGAGACGGAGCTTTTACTTCCGTAGAATGCATGTAGAGCCTCTCTCTCTCTCTTTTTTTTTTTTTTTGAGATGATGAATGATATGCGTGCATGCATAGGAACTTCTTTTCTTTTTTTTGGGAATGGGACGGAGTTTTTACTTCCGTTGACTCTTTGTATGAAAGATTTTTTTTCTCATGAATGTTGATTGGGATTTGCTGAAAACTGTCTTTTTTGTGCGAGAAAAATGGGGCTATGCTCATTGTATGCTGTCATGCTGTCGAATTTTCTTTGAAATTTCATTATGAATATGTATGTTTTGCTTTCATTTTTTTTGTGCAAATGCAAATGCAATTTTTTTGACATTTTCTTTTTTTTTTGTTTTATCGGGTGGTGGAAACAACTATGTTACTGGAAGCAACTGAACAAGATGAAGACTCGAGGGTCGGTGGAGTCTCGTGGTTGACTTGTGGGACCGGCTTCCGAATGCGGGCCGAGGAGCTTTGCCGAGTCCGAGAGCGATTGTTGTCGAGACCGGGCTTTGGGAGTTTGTTGAGTGCTTGAGGGGATTGGTCAAGTTCCCTAAGAGCAAGGGCATGATGTTTGCTTTTGGCGCAAAGACTGGTGGATGCGACCCACACGTTTCACTTCTTCCGGGGCGAGGCTACGGTTACGCCTTTCCGACTATGCCGCGATCACGGTCCGTCCTTTAATGGACGCAAAGATTGAGTGGCGGGACGGCTACGCGACGCGGACCGTTGTGCTCTTCGGGATTTTCCCTATTCCCAAAAAGGGATGGGGATGGAGTATGCGGTGGTCTACGGGAAGATTGTGGAGACCATTGTGAGTTACGAGGCCGGGGAGGAGAGGATAGGCGCCGATCAGCATTGCTGTGGCCTTCTTGTGGTTTGCTTTTCGAGCACCCTCTTCTGGACATGCCGAGGGACGGCAGCCTTTGCCTTGCCGAGGTCCTTGGAGGACATGGAGATGGCTAGAGATGTCTCATGGGGAGAGGTCGGGCCGGGCAGCTTTACTTTGCTTTGATAGGTACAAATGAAGGTCATGTGAGCTCTTTCAGTACCGCTTTGAGTTTGCCCCGGAGGTATAAGCTCTCTTTTTGCTTTTTTTTTTTTTTTGAGCACGCACTTTTCTTTTGCACCGGATTGATTGGATTTTTACCTTCGCAGTAATGGGCGTTGGAGTTTTTCCATCGTCACGATGTGGCGCGGCGGCGGAGTACGTCGGGCGTATCCGGCCATGCAGCCTTGGTCCAAGCATGCCCGGGAGAAGATAAGCTCCAGGGGGCGTACGACTCTCAGTGTACGCGGATTGCCTTCCTTTGACGGAGGCCGAGACAGATGAGGGGATGATATTCTTCCCCGGGATCGCTTCGAGGTGGCGTGAAAGGGCGCCGAGATCCGGACCGTGCAATGGGAGGATTCCGAGAGGTCCGACTCGCGATGCATATTATCTCGGGAGAGAGGGTGACGCGCCAAGATGGCGTGAACTCGCCTTTGAGGACACCGGTGGAGCCTCCCGCCGATATGATGCACTCCGAGCGATAGGTCCGTGACTGGGATGATTACCGAGCCGGCCAAGACTTCGGATTTCGTGGCGATTGAGCCATACGCGACATTCGCCTTTGAGGAGGCCGAGGATGCCTCAGTCCTAGATAGGAGGGGCTTGGGATCCCGCGGTACCCTCGGACGGATTTTTCCTATATCCAGGATGGGGTCCGATTGAGGGTGCAGATCCCTCACCCGAGCGGCTTCCACGAGCTTTCCGGCCTCGTCCGGTATGAAGGTACGGCTTTTTACGCTTCGCCTCTTCCTTTCTTTCTTTTGTTTCATCATCTTTAGCATCACTTCCCTCTTTTTTTTGACGCTTTGCTTTTGTGCAGCTGGAGGTGGTCGTCGAGAAGCCGACGAAGCAAGTGATCGGGCCAAGAGATTCATCAGGAGGATGGTCGCTTGCGGGGCTCCTCGTGCTAGAGCGAGGCGACCACGGCCGACGCCCGTCGACGGGAGGCTTCCCTATTCGCTCGTAGACTTCTTCGTAGACTCCTTTGTCTCCTCTCCTTGATCCCCGCGCGGTGCCGCTTCGGATCACGTCATTCTCGGGATCCACACGGGCAGTGGACACGTTTGGCAAGATGGCGGGTCGTCTTCGTACGTGTGAGTCCGACGCCTTCACCTTCGGATACGATTTTTTCGTAGATCTCGGCTTGCCCTATCGAGCGTGTCTGGGCCGGGTCCCGAATGAGCCTCTTTCTCGGAGACGAGGACGATTCGAGCCCGAGATTTTCGTGGCTCCCGAGGAGGCGGGCCCGAGTCGCAAGAGGGGCCGGGGCGTACATCGGCGCCGGAGACTCCGATTGATTTTTTTTTTTTTTTGAGATTTGAGATTGAGATTTAGATTTGTACAGCTTATGCACATTTTTTTTCTCTTTTTTTTTTGGATGTAATAATTTAGGATTTCATTTATGTTTGCTTGTTTTTTTTTTTTTATGCACACTCTTTTTTTTTTTTGGAATGTAATAATTTAGGATTTCATTTCATGAATGCAATGCAAGCATGAATGCAAAAGGTTGCATGAGCCTTGGTTTTTTTTTTTTGCAAGGGCGTTTGGTATATGGACCGGTTTGGGAGGTTTTTTTTTTGCACGGGTTTCGAGCAACCTGGACGGAATATTCCTCTTTTGAAGTAGCATCTTGGACTGTTGCGTAATTTTTTCGATGGATAATCATGTCCGCGCGGATAGGGGCCTTCCGACATTGTCCTTTAATTTTGGTTCGCACTGGTCTTGCTTTATTTCAAATTCAAATATCCTCTTCAACCTCCAAATTCAAACAGCCATTTTCGGGAGAAAGAGAGGAAAACCATGGAAAACTTTAGAAAAGCTTCATCAAAATTGTCCCAAGAATCCCAAATGTCATTCTTCAACAAGTTCAAGGATCGGTCCCGGAGATTATGCATGAGAGGAGGTCCTTCTTTGAAGAAAGGTATAAGGTGAAGTGCTTATGGTCTCTCAAGGAATTAATTCCGGATTATGAGCTTTTGAGGGCTTCTTCCTCATTTTGGGACACTAGAAGGCATGTCTTTTGCCTTTCCTTCAACGAGATTGTTCCGACTCGTGGAAGAATTTCGGGCCTTGCTCGAGGTCCTGAGGTGGAAGAGATAGCGGTTCCTTTGCCCTGAGGGGCTTCTTTGTTGATTGACATTGTGCGTCCTCCTTCATCTTTCCCCGGAGGAAGCGCAAGGTATGATCCGCGGTCCCGATCATTTTGATATTTCCGACCTTCCCGATAGGTTTAGGGGCCTAGGCTTGGTGGATGATGCCTATTGGGATGCCTTTGCACTTTGTATGTTCGGCACCCTATTCATGGTCTATTCCTTTGGGATCTGTCATCGATCTTTGGCTGGATGTCAGCGTTCACTGTCGCCCTGGGGCGAGAGATGTCGTTCCTTTGATTCCGGGGGAGACTTTTCATGCTCTTGATAGATTAGCTACCGGAATGCGGTATATGCACGGGGAAGCCCGTTCCTCTTGACCCGTGGCCGATGGAGCGTTTGGGGTTCTTCGGGAAACCTCGATATGATCAAGCCTCGACATTTGCCAGAGGGGGTCATTGTGGATTTCAATGATCGTGGCTCATGGGAGCGCTTGGATGGCGGTCTCCGGACCGAAGACATCGAGATGGTCGGTGCCTTGTCAAGGTGCGTGGAGACTCGGGCAGAGTGCTTCAGACGGGTCCCATGTGGTCATGCTTCCGGCTTTCTCACTTCCAGCTTCTACATTCGCTTTAGGTCCTTAGACAATTTGGCTTGGAGCAGTTCCTTTGGAGAGCTTTGATGATATAGCCACTGTGGTGGTGGCTCCTCGCTTTCTATGGATGATCCCTCGGTGTTTCCATTTCTTTCCCGAGCATGGAGGTATGATGCCTTTCCTCCTGGGTCATTCTCAGCGCCCAAGACCGGTGTTCCCGACCACTTGGTACTGGATTGGTACGAGAGGCATCCGGGAGAGACTCAGTGGCTATTTTGAGACAGCGTGAGGCCATTGTGGGTGCGGAGGACCGACTGCTTCGAGAGGAGGAGGGCCGAGGCGAGGGCCAACCCTCATGACAGGAGCGGAGACGCCGTGACTGACATGAGGCTTACGTCAAGAGACAGGAGAGGAGGGCTCCTATGCTACCGCCTAGGTTACAGGAGATGAGGGATGACGCTAGTGGCTACTAAGGCTCCGACAGAGGCCGGTTTGATAGATCATGTTCCTATACCAGAGCTTGGTAGGAGGAGTACCCGTCATTTTTCCGGCTCAAGAGAAAGACTCGAAGGGGGAAGAAGAGGGAGAGGCCAAGACGAGTGGCTTGGAGTGACTCCGAGGTTTCCGAGCATCCCTTTCTTGTCATGGCGTACACATTAGTTTGATTATGTATCTTAGTTTTCTTTTAGCAGTGACCGCTGTAGGAATGAATCGGGCTTAGACTCATCAAAGAGCTTTTAACTTGTAATGAATATTTGAATTGCTTTAGAGTTTTTCGAGACGCTTTCATGGTCCGATCAATTGTATTGATGCCAAAGTATGGCTTTTATTTGTGCTTTAGACCGAACCGTTTCCGCCGCCTACGTTCCCCTCATTTTGAGGAGCTCTGTGTCTTCGTAGTTCAACCCGATTTTTTTTGTTGTTTTTTTTGGTGCAACCTCGTTTTTTACCTAGGCCGCCCTTCTGCTTCTAACCTAGTTGGGTATTACTCTTTTAGCACTCTTTTTTTTGTTTTTCTTCTCTCTTTTTTCTTTTTTTTTTTACGCGTAGTATCTGCGCAGCCTTGTCACCATTCACTGGGTGTACAAAGGGATTCCCGTCGAGGTCTCAAGCGAGTTGCATGAGCTCCTTCCTGAGAAGATCTTCCGGACGACATATGGCCCGACCCATACAGCTCCCATTTGCCGAGGGGGTTGATACTGACCGGGGCTTTTCTTTAGAACGAGATCACCTTCGGATCTCCCGATGCTTTACTTTCTTGTCGAAGGCTCTAGCCATTCTTCCTTGGTAGGCTCGGATGTGTTCCATGGCCTTCAATCGGCTGCTCATCTAGTAGGGCCAATTCGTCATGGCGACTCGGAGCCATTCGACCTCGTTGATCCGGCTTTCCACAGTGATACCTGGGAGCGAGGGATCTCTAGCTCGATTGGGAGTACGGCTTCCATTCCGTATGTGAGGGCAAACGGTGTTTCCCCAGCTGCCGTTCTAACCGATGTTCTCAGTAGCCCCAGAGTGCCAGTGTAACTTCTGCCAATCTCTCGCCTGACAGCCATTTTCCTGATGATATTTTCCGTGAGTCTTGTTTGCCGCCTCGACGGCTCCGCTGGTTTGGGGCCCGTAGGGAGATGACTTGTGACGGGTTATTCGGAATTCCGCTGCCAGCTTTTTCGCATTCCCTTCGAAGTGGGATCCATTATCTCGAGATGATTTTGGCCGGCAACCCGTATTCGCACATGATGTTTTCTTTGATGAAGAGGGCAACTTTCCTTGAATTGAAGATTTTGTAGGACTTTGCAGAGCATCCTTTCCGATTCCTTCAAATAAATCACCAATCAAGCGTCTCTTTAGGCTCTCCTGCTAGCTCCCAAATTCACACTCGTCAAAATCTCTTCTGCACTGGGCTCGATTTTCCTCTTTCCGCATACAACCCGCTTTAAAGAGTTTTTTTTTTTTTTTTTTTTTTTTTTTTTTTTTTCGTTTAATGTGTCCGTTTTTATCTAATGAGTTATTATTAAGTGTTTTTTTAATTCACATTAGTTAAAGTGGCAATCAAGGGATACTCGTAAAGATTCGTCATTTCATTGAAAACGAAAGGGAATACAGCTTGCTGCACTCGTAGTCTTCAGTGCGTAAGGCCGTCTGGACGACCCTAGAGACTCGATCTTAACAAAGAGAGACTGGGAGGACTTGTCCTAGATTGACACAAAGGGACGGGGACCAATCCAAGCTTGGTGATCATTTCCTCCTTGGTCGCGGACGGCCCGAGAGATTTTCCCAATTCTTTAGCGCATCGCTGGTCAGGCCTCATGACTCTGAACCGTGGCCGCTTTTTGCTTTCCTTTCTCAATTGCCGCTATCATCTCTCGGACCGAGCCGAGATCAATCGTGTCCGGCACTGACTTCTTCTTCGAACAATTGTCGCATATAACTGCACCATCCCAATCATCCGAGGGAAATTCCGTGGCCTTAGCTTTTGGCACCGTCGCCCGAATCTCCAGGTTTCGATCTTCCCGGCGTTGTAAGTGCTCCAATTTGAGCTTGTTAGAATTTTCGTTATAAAATTAACGAAAGTTATAACAATTACTAACATTCCTAACTATCCTAACTTTCCTAACAAAGTGAGGGTAAATGGGCATTGTTATTTAAGGTTAAACCTCAAAAAGAATCTCAAAAAGCAAAAACAAATGAAGAAAACCAAATATAGCAATGCCGGAAACAAAAATCGGTCGTTAATTTGAAATTTGAAAAAGATTATTCTTCTTGTCCAAAGTCAAGCCGCATTTAATGAACAGTGCACGCCGCCTGATCCTATCCGCGCGGATACGCTTGCTATTTTCAGAGGGCTATAAATTGAGCCCTCCAAATACAAAAATAAGGAGAAAGAACACATTTTGCACCGAACCTCTGGCGAGGAATATAGAGAGAAAACAGTGAGAATTCACTTGAATTGTCACCATTTTTCTCTCCAATCTTTCCCAATTCATACTCATCCACTCACTCTCATATTAAAGCCCTAAACACTCATACATACAAGCCAAACACTCAAGAACACAAGGAAGATTTGTAAACCCTCTTCTTCCTAATCCTAAATCTCATCCACGCATGCATCTTCAAACTACAAAATGTAGTTCCTTCATCTTCTTGCTAGATCTAAGAAGATCACCATGGAAGACCATCTTCCATGGATGATCTTCTACAAAGATCAACAATTATTTTCAAAATTTTTCTTTCTTACTTGCAAAAATGCACTTTCAAAACCCTAAAAAACCATTTTCAAGCATAAAATCTCATTTTCAAAGGATAAAAATCCCCTTCCCAAGCAAATGAAATGCTTAGTCCTAATGTACCCCAAGGATGGTTTGGTATAGTTGATTCACCACTAAAATGTCTAGTGATCACTAACCAAAACCTAATGTACCCCAAGGATGGTTTGATATAGTTCATTTTCAAAAGAATTTTCGTGCTTATGTGCTCATTAAAAATTTCAAAAAAAAAATCAAAAAAAAAAGATTTTCAAAAAAAGAAGAAGAAGAAAATTTCCAAAAAAAAAATCATGCATCATATTTTTAAGACACATAAAAAAATCTCTATTTTACTCTTAAAAGAATATAGATCGTTTGCACACTACGCGCACGTGACCGTACACCGCACACTACGTCCCTTAACCCGGGAAATCCTTGTCGCGGTCCGTTTGGTCTTATTACGCCTCTCGGATGAGCACAGGACTACCCAAACATCCCATGGAGCCTCGTGTCGACCATGCACTTGTCCGTGACACACTTTGTAGTCTGGTCTGTGTCATGCCCTGTCCGTGTATAGACCTTTCCTTTCAAGCCTTTGTCGGCATACCGACTCAATATCTTTCGGGGACCCTAATCAGTCGAAGTTCTGCCGGTTTTCCGCCGCAGACTTTGACCAAGATATTGACCGCGCCTTGACTTCGGCCCGATCGGCACAAATTATACACCGACTCCCAAAGATTGACACCGAGTCATCAAGGATTAATGAATATTCCATGCCTAATTACGCTTAACCGACGACAAGTCAAGATCAATCGTGGACATTTATCACCCAAATCATGCCGACTTTTTGCCGAGCCCCTGACATGATCTCGACTTTCGACGTCGCCTTGTCCGTAATTTACATCGAATGCTCGTTAAGACTCGATTACCCGCCGACTTTTAGATCGTTTTTCTTTGGCGGTGGGACCCGCTTGCCCTATAGGACCCTCGCCTGGGATGTCCACCCCCGGGAGGTCGAAATGTGGAATACGAGGGGCTTATAGACGTAGTGACGTGGCCCACCGATCCAGAATCGAGTAGTTTGCGAAAAGAAGAGCAATCTTTTCCAACCGACTAGGTTAACAAAGCATGTTTTAAGTAAACGTGAACAAATAATCGCATGTCGTATGAGCCTAAAGCCCAAACACCTACCCTCCTTCCATTCCTGCACATCTCGAACCCTCGTGTCCTTTCCCCCGCAGCCTCCGCGCAAAGCTTGGTTTCTCGGCACCGGGTCACCGTTTTGATCGGGCCTGGGAAGAGTCAAGCGCATCGTCGCCTTCACCATTTGTTCCGACTCCGGTTTCGTAATGTCTCGCATCGCCCGGTAATGATGGGGATAACATCACTCCGCCTCCCGGACCCTCGACAGAGCAACAAAGGGAATCGCTAGCGTAACGTATGAGGTTACGACAGAAGCACGCCTAAACAAATTCTTATGGAGGCTATTAAGAGTCACTGCCTCGGCCGCGCCTCAATCCGTATGGCACCTTCACCGTGGAAGAAGACGAGGATGCCAACCCCACTCTCGCCGCCCGATTACACCAGATGCCGCCACCCACCTCCTATGGTGCCACTACCGTAACTCCATGCTCCTCGATTTTCGAGTCACCAGCCTCCCAACCACGCACCACCGGATCCATGCAGCCCCGACGGCACAAATCACTGGGGGCAAAATCGCACGATTTTAATGTCTTCTCATGGTTGGGCTATCTCGGAATGCCACAGCCTAATCGGGATCTCGCCTCGCCCGTGAACCGATCAATCCGACCTTCACAAAGAATAAACCTACAGCTGGAATGCCGCCACAACTTGGTTCTGGGGCCACAGCCAGGAGCCCCTCCTCGTAATGCATTTCAGTTCACCAAGCTCCTCACACAAATCCATTCCTCACTCGCACTTCTACGGGTTACCAAGCCTCCATCCCCGTGTCATCCGAATCACCAGACCGCAGCACTCTGTAAGGTTACACACCTTCACCACAAAGTGCCATGCAATTCAACAATCCGGATGCTGTTCTCGCACTCAAGCCTACTTACGGGCCCCACTGAAATCCAAGTTATCCGGCCACATCGGGCTGCCCCCACCTACTTTGCCGCTGAAAATCAACAAAGAAGCCGCAAGGTTCTATCCTTTTGCTCAGCTCCTACTCATGCTCCCAGGGTAACTCACCCCCGTGACGTTTTCACTCTACGTCCCCGGATCGGCCGTTCCTCCACCGCCCGCTCCGCTGGTAGCTCCTCTCTAGCTCGCCCACTAGCTTGAATGCCATGGTTCCGCCACAAGACCCTCATCCGGCCCGGTTCATGGAACAACACAAGGAAATGAAAGCGCAGATCGCCGAACCGATCGCCAAGAAGTCTCGCCTTCCGGCCTGGCTGCACTCGGACTCCATTGTTCCTCCGCCCCCACAAATTCGTGATGCCTAATCTGGATCTCTTTGATGGGACCGCATGTCCGAAAACCCATTTGGACACGTATACCTTGGCGATGAAAGCCAAAGGATGTACCAATCGCCAGCTTGGCCGACTATTTCAGCCTATCCTTGAAGTCCAAAGGCCTTAAAGTGGTTCTTCCGTTTGAAACCCGAAGCCTGTGGCTACATGGGACCAGATTACCAATGCCTTCACGTAAAAAATATAAGGCCAACTTGGAATGGGAAACAAATAGGGTTGACCTACAAACAACAAAGCTGGCAAATAGCGCCCGACGAGAATGTTGGGGACTTCTACAAGCGGTGGAATCCGAAACTCAAGAAATGGCCATCCCTCCTTCCGAAGAGGAACAACTGACATCTTCCACCATGCTTGAAACCACATCTCGAGAGCCTCCTCGCCACTTCCCATACTCGTACTTACGGGCCATGGTTAACTCGCAGCCTAAGTTTGAAAAGGCCTACAATCGCAACCGGCCGCCGCACTCCGCCTACGTATATCGGGCTCCTCTTGCAAACATCGCCCCGCTTCCCGCTAAAGGCAAAGAGATGATTAACTATGCGGGACAGAATGTAATAACACGACTCCTTTTGCTCCCAGAAACCAAATGAGCCTGCATCAAGGGTCATAAATCTCGAAAACTTTGGAATGCCCCCGAATGACATCTTTAGGGACTAGTGAAAGAAGGCTTGCTACGGCCTTTGGAGAATTTCCAACCCAGAAATCCGAATGCTCCCGTGGATACTACAAAGTATTGTGCTTTTCATCAAGCTCACTGACATCTCGACCGACAAACAGCCTTCACTCAAAAGGCAATCCAGTGGCTAATAGAGCAAGGAAAGTTGGAAGGCCCCGAAGGGCCTAACACGCTCAAAAATACTTTGCCAAGGAACCATAATCGTGTGAATATGATTGAATGCGGAGAATCTTCGCATGACCATGAAGATGCCGATGAAGGTCCCCAAATACCCGTGGCCAACCTCGTCGAGGATCCCGACCCGGATTCCCTCGCCCTTGAGGATATTGGAACGAATCAACTCCATCTTCGTCTCATGTCGTAGACTCCTTGCAAGAATACGAGGCCCGCTATTTCTGATAAAGGGAAAACCGATACCGAAGAACCGGGGCCGTTCCGCCGTAACATGAAAGAACCATTTACACAAGATGGTTAGAACAATCGAGAAGAATCGAACAAGAAAGCTTCCGCGAGCGCCGTACTGGGCTTATCAAAGAAAGAGGCCGAAGAGCATCTCGGAGCTAGTACACTTCGCAAATTGGCTTGGGAGAGCCCGAATATGATCCCGAGAACAAATAAGAATCTAAGAGGAGGATTCCTTCTATATCCTACCCGGTGTCAAATACGTGCCACCCTCTCACTCTTCCCCCGCAATTTCGGGAGGAGAAGCCGAGTCACAATTACCACTTCCGGAATGGGAACATATGACAATTTTTGCGGTTGCACGCACCCATATTCCCCCAACGGGTTTGATCGACGTTCCTCTCACCGAAATCCCGGTAGTATGGGAAGAAGATTCCGATGACAAATATGATGATGATGATGACGAGAGTGAAGAGTCAACCGAGGCCCCGATTCGAAACAACTGGAACAATCATGCCGTAAATGAGTCCACGGGAGCCGTGCACAATGGTTGGTTGTCGCCAGCAACGACGAAGGACCGCCAGAAATGCGGATCGATACCAATGGAGACAGCACTCTACGAGGTGTCACTTGTAAGATGCATTTGTGGCCAATGCCCGGATACTCCAGAGGATAAGGGACAAAGAAAGCCTTCACCCGCATCCGTACATATCCGAAATCTTAGAACACAACGTTCCTTATAAGAACCTCGATCGGTGAATGGAAAGGGTTCATTGAAGCACCGGGTCAGAATGGAGGGTTTCACCACCGTAAGATGAAGAATTCGTAAACATCATCGGATCTTTTTCTTCTTTCCCGAGAACGGATGGCATAACAACCGTAAGGGTCACAAATGCCGCTGAGCGCAGCCGAGTGCCTCGCAATCACCGAAAAGGGTTATCGATTCGAACGTTTCCTCCTGGCCTTCATACCCATGAATCCACATGACGCCTTCCTAATTGCTCCAGCGCCCGACAATGGACCCCGGTGCTCCTTATTTGGACAATGCATCTATCGAGCCGCTACATCAAACTCCGAAGGGGAACGTTGCCTATCCTTCACTTGTGGCTGCCCTACTTGCAAGATTGAAAGAAAAAGGATATACGATGAAATGGAGGCCGATAGCCATAATCTCGCGGGCCATCCAAGGGACGAGATCGAAAAGCCGCCGAGTCCCGACAATAGCGACTCTTGTTGCATGATAACTATGAGCAAGGCCGGCCACGAGAGTGAATCGGAGGACGCCCCTAGCTCAGTGGCCATCCAAGGGGCAACAACACAACCCCAAACCCAAAAGCTCGCGACTTGGGAAGCGCTTATAAGGGCCGCCAGAAGGAGCCAAGACAGCTCAAGCCTCTCACCGTTGCTAGGCTCCGTCGTAACCAAAGGGGCCAATAGCCAAAAGGGCTCCCCCGTTGACCTTAGCAAAGATCAAGAAATCCAGCCAAGAGACGATCGACGAGGAAGTTAACTGTTGACCCGATCCGGCGCATCTTCCAAGGGAATCCCAAGGCAGATAAGAAGGCCACGCATCAAGCACCGAAAGAAGATCGCCGCCCCTATGCTAAGACAAACAAACCTGCATCCCGAAAAGAGGATCCCGTGCTCACCCAAATTGAAGCAAACACAGCCAACATTTCCTCTCGGTCTCTACTCACCTCGTCCTATCCCCATAAGCCGAAGCCGGAAGAAAGCCCGGCCCGCACTCTAGTCCCTATTGATGCTACTCCCCGATGACGTGGTACAAATTGGATTAGAAACATCCACTACGGAACATAATCACTTTCACGTATCTCGACCTCCCTCAATTTGGGGCTGATCATAACGAGCCTCTCTTCATCACACCCACTGGATGAACGACGCCTCCCTCGGGTCCTCGGTTGATAACGGGTCCGAAATGAACATTCTTCCAAAGAAAGATCATGAGCTTGCTTGATATCAAGACTACGTACTTGAAGCCTTCCTCCTCACGCTCAAAGCTTACGACTCAACATCTCGAGTGCCCTCGAGTCGCCACTTTAGACCTCTCGGTTCGGACGTAAATTGATACCGTGGAATTCCGTGTTATCGACATCCCAATCACTTTTAATGCCTTATCGGGAAGGCCTTGGCCGCACCAAGTCAAAGGGGTCGCCTCAAGCCTCCACCAAAGGTGTGAAATTGCATCTCGAATGGGGATCCGACGACCATTTACGCGAGATTTAGTCACTTTAGAGGGCACAGATACGGGCGGAATACCTATTCTGGAAATCAAACATGACGAGGAAGGTCTCATGCTAACGGGCTTCACGGTCGAGCCTCCCAAGGCCCAAGTGTGCAACATAGATCTGACGGTCACTCGGGATAAAATCCCACCGGTCTTGAAAATGATGAGAAAAATGAGCTATCTACTGTGATGATATGTTGCCTTTTTCGCGGGAAAAATTCGATTTTTGCGTTTCTTTGAAAAACCAAATAAAACCGGAAAAAACGGAGTCGCCACGCCATTTTAATTTTGAGGGCCAAAACTTTGAAAAAAGCCCGAGATCAGAGATTTAGGTTCGGAGGTCATGTTACGCGTCGGGAAGGACGTTAGTGTGCACCCGACGCGCCTCGTAAAAACGAGTCTTCCAAGCTGAAAATCATTTGTGTGTGTGTGTGTGTGTGTGTGTTTTGGCCAAAATAAGTTGAAACTCAGAAAAGTAAAAATTGGGATATCTTTTTAAGACTTTAAACTGATCCCATGATTTTTTGGAAGATTTTGGATTGAGATTTGGTACTCAAAAGACCTTTTGAAGTTGAGAGCCATTTCTGCCAGAATGAAAAAGGCAGTGGACCTTTGATTTTGAAAGGGATTCAAGGGTCTTAAAACTTCATAATCTGGATAAACTCAGAGAATGAAAGTTGTTCTAGACACCTTAAATAAAGTTTGTGCGAAGGAATTTTCCATTTTGGAGAAGATTTGAGGGGTCAAAACCTTCTGGAAACCTCAGATATGAGATCTGGATTCCCAGAAGCTGATGAACTAGCCTCTGAAAGAAAATTTGAAAAGAGGAGTTTTACTCACCCAAAAAATAAGGTAAAAATATGTCTGAAAGTTCTGGATGTTGGCTACAAAAAGTATTTTGTAGTCAACACCAAATTCCAAGTTCATCTGTGTCCAAAAATTAAGACCATGGACTGAGGTCTGAGAAAATTGCTACTGGACAGCAACTTCTCAAGAAAGAAAATATGATTTTAAGGGGGGTTTTGCATCCATGCTTGTCCCCATTTCCCTAGGTTTTGGTTAGTGATCACTAGACATTTTAGTGGTGAATCAACTATACCAAACCATCCTTGGGGTACATTAGGACTAAGCATTTCATTTGCTTGGGGAGGGGGATTTTACCCTTTGAAATCAAGATTTAGTGCTTGAAAATGGTTTTTTTTAGGTTTTTGAAAGTGCATTTTTGCAAGTAAGCAAGAAAAGCTTTGAAAATAATGTTGATCTTTGTAGAAGATCATCCATGGAGATGGTCTTCCATGGTGATCTTCTTAGATCTAAAGAAAGAAGATGAAAGAACTACATTTTGTAGTTTGAAGATGCATGCATGGATGAGATTTAGGGTTAGGAAGAGGAGGGTTTACCAATCTTCCTTGTGTTCTTGAGTGTTTGGCTTGAGTATATGAGTGTTTAGGGATTTAATATGAGAGTGAGTGGATGAATATGAGTTGGGAAAGATTGAGAGAAAAAGGTGACAATTCTGTGAAGAATTCTCACCGTTTTCTCTCTATATTTCGCCGTAGGTTCTCAAAATTGTGTTCTTCCTTCTTATTTTTGTGACTCGGAGGGCTCAATTTATAGCCCTCTGAAAATACATACTTATCCGCGCGGACAAGGCCGCAGGCGTGCACCGTTCATTAATTACAAACTCACTTTGGACAGAAGAATAAAATTCAAAAAAATTCAAATTAATGTACGCTTTTTGTGTTTCCAAAATTTTCTATTTATGGTTTTATTCTTTTGTTTTGATTTTTAAGATGCTTTTCTTGGTTTAACTTCATTTGGCAATGCCCATTCTACCCTCCCTTTGTTAGAAAAGTTAGGATTGTTAGGAATTGTTAGTAAATTGTTAGTAACTTTCGTTAATTTTCTAACGAAAATTCTAACAAGCTCAAATTGGAGCACTTACAAGAGCCCCTCGGGCGACGGCGCTTCAAGGAAGCTGGGTCAGTCGATAAGAGTAAGGCTCCATATTTGGCGGTGATGATCGAGTGATCGGGTGGCTGAACCTAGCGATAGGCTACCTACGTATCCCGAACGGGAATCAAGCTGCCGTAGTTCGCTCGACCCCGGGAGATGATGGCGTTTAGGTGCCTCGAACCCGATGGGCGAGTTCTACGCCGGTTACCGGAAAGAAACTCATTGGGATAAGAGATGACCATTTTCTGTCCTCGATGATGGTATCCGCCCGCCGGATGGGATAGGATGACCATTTTCGGCCTCTCGCTGGGGATGATTGCGATTTATCGCTTTCCTAGTGATAGCGTCTTAGGTGCCTCGAACCTTGAAGATGGCGTTTTAGGTGCCTCGAACCTTCGATGATGGCGTTTTAGGTGCCTCGAACCTTGATGATGATGGGCTTTAGGTGCCTCTGACTCGAGATGGCTTTTTAGGCGCCTCGGACCTTCGATGATGATGGCTTTTAGGCGCCACCTTAATTTGAAATGGCCTTTCGGTGGACTTTGTCTCGAAGGAGAGGGCGACCGTCGAGGGGTCGGGACCTAATGATAGGCTACCTACGTATCCCTAGCGGGAATCAAGCCCTTTCGTAGTTCGAGTACTACTCGAGATTCTCTCGGCTTTGGGATTCCGTTAACTTTGCCGGGATTTCGTTAGCCTTTGCATGGGGAAAATCGACGTATTCGTCTCTGGGAAATCGGCCTTACGTTGACGTCTGAATGTTTTGATGAAAGATACTGGATTCCGTTATCTTTCTCGACACTCGGCCTTACGTTTTTATCACGGGTAATTTTGATGAAAGATACGGATCTCGTTATCTTTCTCGAGGCACTCGGTCTTACGTTTGACTCGCCGGGGTAATTTTGATGAAAGATACGGATCTCGTTATCTTCTCGGCACTCTGGCCTTACGTTTGATCGCCGGGTAATTTTGATGAAAGATACTGGATCTCGTTATCTTTCTGGGCACTCTCGGCCTACGTTTGACTTCCGGGGTAATTTTGATGAAAGATACGGGATCTCGTTATCTTTCTCGTGGCACTCTGGTCTTACGCTTGACCACGGGGTAATTTTGATGAAAGATACGGATCTCGTTATCTTTCTGGTCATTCTGGTCTTACGCTTGATCACGGGGTAATTTTGATGAAAGATACTGGATCTCGTTATCTTTCTCGTGGCACTCCTGCCTTACGTGCTCGATCGCACGGGGTAATTTTGATGAAAGATAATGGATCTCGTTATCTTTCTCGGGGCACTCGGCCTTACGTTTGACTCACCGCCGGGTAATTTTGATGAAAGATACGGATCTCGTTATCTTTCTCGTGGCACTCTGCCTTACGTTTGATCGCCGGGGCAATTTTGATGAAAGATACGGATCTCGTTATCTTTCTCGGGGTCACTTGGTCTTACGTTTGATCGCCGGGGTAATTTTGATGAAAGATACTGGGATCTCGTTATCTTCTCGTGGCACTCGGTCTTACGTTTTACTGCCGGGGGTAATTTTGATGAAAGATACCTGGGATCTCGTTATCTTTCTGTGGCACTCTGCCTTACGTTTGACTCGCCGAGGAAGATTTTGATGAAAGATACGGATCTCGTTATCTTTCTCGGTGGCACTCGGCCTTACGTTTGATCCGCCGGGGTAATTTTCTTGACAAGGGGCCGACTTTGGTTAACTTTGGTTAACTTTGTCAAGTCGGGACCGAATTGCGTAGTCCCGAAATTTTAAGGGGCAAAAGGGTCATTTTGACTTTGCAATCCTATCCGCGCGGATAGGGATGGAAAGTCGTGGGTATTAATTAGGGCCAACGCCCTTCTTCTTCCTCACCCAATTTTTTGAAATTGTCGAGAGCAGAGAGAAAAACTGCCATTCCGCCATTTTTGGCCATTTAAGCTTCAAAATTCTTCCGATTTTCTTCGATTTTTCGAGCAATGGAACACGGGGAAGGCGCTTTTCAAGGCCAAGGACGTGGCCCGGTAGCGGAGAGGCGATTGGAGCTCGTCCGGATGAGGAGGCATTACAATCTTTCGCAATCGGTTGCGGAGGAGCATTACCCCGATGCTTGGCAACATTGGGCTTCGGATCCGCATCTCCGAACGGTATACTTTGAAACCCTTTGATCCCTTTGTTGATTTCTTGTTTGAAATTTTTGGGTGATTTTTGAATTTTTTTTTTTTGAAAATTCGAATGATTGATGTTCTTGGCTTTGAATTTTGATTTTGATGCTTTGCATGTTGTAATGAGTATATGAGTAACCCAAAATGTGCATTTTGCTTGGGAAAAAGAATTGGCATTTTTGCCACATTTTTTTTTTCAATTCGAAAATTACATGTGAAAATTCGAAGAATTGTGATTTCTCTCTTTTTTTTTTGAAATTGAATATTGCATGTTGATGATGATGATGATTTTTTTTTTGTTGAAATTGAATTTTGATATTGATGAATGATGATGCAATGCATGCATTTTGTTTGGAAAGAATGGGCATTTTGCCAATATGAGATGTATGTATGTTTAGGATATATATTTTTTTGAAAAGTGGAACGGATTTTTCCTCCCGTAGGAATGTAAGATGGATGATATGCATGTATGCATTTTTTTTTTTTGTTGAAAATGGGACGGAGTTTTTACTTCCGTAGGAATGCATCTTTTTTTTGTTTTTTTGATGAATGCATTGGGACTTGCTGAAAATTGTTTTCTTTTATGCGAGAAAAAAATGGGGCTATGCTCATTGTATGTTGTTATGCTGTCGAAATTTCTTCTTTTTTTTTTTTAATGTAAATGCAAAAATGCAAAAAAAAATTTTTTTGACATTTTCTCTTTTTTTTTTTTTTACAGGGCGGACACCGTTTTGTGACGGAGCAGCTGAACAAGATGAAGACTCGAGGATCGGTGGAGTCTCGTGGATTGACTTGTGGGACCGGCTTCCTGATGCGGGCCGAGGAGCTTGGCTTGTCGAGTCCGAGACAGATTGTTGTCGAGACGGGGCTCGGGAGTTCGCCGAGTGCTTCGAGGGGACCGGTCAAGTTCCCTAAGAGCAAGGGCTTGATGTTTGCTCGCGCAAAGATTGGTGGGACGCGACCCACACCTTCCACTTCTTCCGGGGCGAGGCTACTGTTACGCCTTTCCGACTACGCCGCGATCACGGGCCTGTCTCTTTAATGGACGCAAAGATTGAGTGGAGAGATGGCTACAAGTGATGCCGACTCAGGACCTTCTTGGATTTTCCCTATTCCCAAAAAGGGGATGGGGATGGAGTATGCCGTGGTCTACGGCAAGATTGTGGAGACCATCGCGAGTTACGAGGCCGGGAGGATAGGTTTAGCGCCGATCGCATTGCCAGGTCCTTCCCGTGGTTTACTTTCTCGAGCACGCCTTTGGTCATGCCGAGGGGACGGCGGTCTTTGCCTTGCCGAGGTCCTTGGAGGACATGGAGACGGTTGGAGATATTTCCTGGGGGAGGCCGGCCGGGCCGAGCCGTACTTCGCTCTTGATAGATACACTGGAAGGCCGTGAGCTCCTTGTACCGCTTCGAGTTTGCTCCGGAGGTATAAGCTCTCTTTTGCTTTCCCTCTTTCCTTTGAGCACGCACTTTTATTTGCACCGGATTGATTGGATTTTTACCTTTCGCAGTATGGGCGTTGGAGTTTTTCCATCGTCACGGTGTGGAGGCACCGAGGCGTACGTCTGGGGCGTATCCGGCCATGCAGCCTTGGTCCAAGCATGCCCGGGAAAAGATAAGCTCCAGTGGGGCGTACGACTCTCGTGTACGCGGATTGCCTTCCTTTGACGGAGGCCGAGACGGATGAGGGGATGATATTCTTCCCCGGGATCGCTTGAGGTAGCGCACCGAAGGGCGCCGAGATCCGGACAAGGCAATGGAGGATTTGAGGGGCCCGACTTGCGACGCCTACTATCTCGGGAGAGAGGGTGACGCGCCGCATGGCGTGAACTCGCCTTTGAGGACACCGGTGGAGCCTCCCGCCGATATGATGCACTCCGAGCGATCGGTCCGTGACTGGGATGATTACCGAGCAGTGCCAAAGACTTCTGACTTCGTGGCGATCGAGCCATATGCGACGTTCGTCTTGAGGAGGCCGAGGATGCCTCGTGTTTTGGAGAGGGAGGCTTGGGATCCCGCGGTACCCTCGGACGGATTTTTCCTACATCCAGGATGGGGTCCGATTGAGGGTGCAGATCCCTCACCCGAGCGGCTTCCACGAGCTTTCCGGCCTCGTCCGGTATGAAGGTACGGCTTCACCTTTTCTTCTTTCTTTCTTTCTTTCTTTTTGTTTCATCATTTTTAGCATCACCTCTTTTTTTTTCTTTTTTTTTTGACGCTTTGCTTGTGCGCTTTCGAGGCGGTCGTCGAGACACCGACGAAGCAAGTGATCGGAGCCAAGAGATTCATCGGAGGATGGTCGCTTGCGGGGCTCCTCAGCTAGGGCGAGGCGACCACGGCCGCACTCCGTCCGACGGGAGGCTTCTCCTATTCCCTGAGACTTCTTCCGAGACCCCTCTTTCTCCTCTCATTGATCACCGCGCGGCACTGCCTTCGGATCACGTCATTCTTGGGGATCCGTGACACCAAGTGGGACACGCTTGGGCAAGCATGGTGGGTCGTCTCCGTATGTTCAGTGAGTCCGACGCCTTCACCTTCGGATACGATTTTTTCGTGGATCCGGCTTGCCCTATCGAGCGTGCCTTGGTCCCGACGAGCCTCTCTCTCGGAGACGAGGACGATTCTGAGCCCGAGATTTTCAGGGCTCCTGAGGAGGCGGGCCCGAGTCGCAAGAGGGGCCGGGGGCAGACATCGGGCGCTGGAGACTCCGATTGATTTTTTTTTTGGAGATTTAGATTTGTACAGATTATGCACATTTTTTTTTTGGATGTAATAATTTAGGATTTTATTTATGTTTGTTTGTTTTGTTTTTTTTTTTTTGCACACTCTTCCTTTTTTTTGGAATGTAATAATTTAGGATTTTATTTATGAATGCAATGCAATATGAATGCAGTGTTGCATGAGCCTTGTTTTTTTTTTTGCAAGGGTGTTTGGTATATGGACCGGTTTGGGGAGGTTTTTTGCACAAGTTTCGAGCAACCGACGGAATATTCCTCTTTTGGTGTAGCAACTGGACCGTTGCAAATTTTTTTTGATGGAAAGACAATCCCATCCGCGCGGATAGGGTCGCATCTCGACATTGTCCTTTAATTTTGGTTCAGACTGGTCTT
This sequence comes from Adenophora triphylla var. japonica, assembly GCA_022495995.1. NCBI lineage: Eukaryota > Viridiplantae > Streptophyta > Magnoliopsida > Asterales > Campanulaceae > Adenophora > Adenophora triphylla. Next base: position 516,581 of record JAFEMH010000872.1, on the reverse strand, counting down.
GCTTTATTTCAAATTCAAATATCCTCTTCAACCTCCAAATTCAAACACCATTTTCGGGAGAAAGAGAGAAAAACCATGGAAATGGCCAAAATTCTCCAAAATTGTCCAAAGAAAGGCAAATGTTGTTCTTTAAAAAGTTCAAGGATTGGTGTAGGGAGATCATGCACGAGAGAAGATCATTCTTTGAAGAAAGGTACAAGGTACGATGCTTATGGTCTCTCAAAGAACTGGTTCCGGATTATGACCTCTTAAGAGCTTCTTCTTCGTTTTGGGATACTAGAAGGCATGTCTTTTGCCTTTCCTTCAACGAGATTGTTCCGACTGTCGAAGAATTTCGGGCCTTGCTTGAGGTCCTGAGGTGGAAGAGATAGCGTCCCTTTGCCCTGAGGGGCTTCTTTTGCCGACAGATTGTGCGTCCTCCTTCATCTTTCCCCTGAGGAAGCGCAAGGTATGATCCGCGGTCCCGATCATTTCGATATTTCCGGCCTTCCCGACTGCATTTAGGGGCCTAGGCTTGGTGGATGATGCCTATTGGGATGCCTTTGCACTTTGTATGTTTGGCACCCCGTTCATGGTCTATTCCTTCGGGATTTGCCATCGATCTCGCCGGATGTTGTCGCTCACCGTCGCCCGGCGTAGATGTCGTTCCTTTGATTCTGGGGAGACTTTTCATGCTCTCGACAGATTAGCTACGGACGGCGGTACATGCACTGGGGCAGCCCTGCTTTCGACCCCGCGGCCGATGGAGCGTTTGGGGGTTCTTCGGGAAACCTCTCGATATGATCGCCTCGACTTTTGCCAGAGAGGTGTCGATGTAGATTTTGATGATCGTGGCTCGTGGGAGCGTTGGATGGCGGGTCGCCAGTGACCGAAGATATCGATGGTTGGTGCCTTGTTGGCGGGTGGAGACTCGCAGAGTGCTTCAGACGGGTCCCATGTGGTTATGCTTCCGGGCTTTCTACATCCAGCTTCTACATTCCGGCTCCGGTCCCGAGACGCTTTGGCTTGGAGCAGTTCCTTCGGGAGGGTTTTGATGATATAGCCACCAGTGGTGGTGGCTCCTGCTTTCCATGGATGATCCCTCGGTGTTTCCATTTCTTTCCCGAGCATGGAGGTATGATGCCTTTCCTCCTCGGGTCATTCTCGCGTCCGAGACCGGTGTTCTTGACCACTTGGTACTGGATTGGTACGAGAGGCATCCGGGAGAGACTCAGTGGCTATTTCTGAGACGGCGTGAGGCCATCAGAGGTGCGGAGGACCCGACTGCTTCGAGAGGAGGAGGGCCGAGGCGAGGGCCAATCCTCATGACAGAGCGGAGACGCCGTGACCGACATGAGGCTTACGTCAAGAGACAGAGAGGAGGGCTCCTATGTTACCGCCTAGGTTACAGAGATGAGGGATGACGCTAGGGCTACTAAGGCCCCGACAGAGGCCGGTTTGATAGACCCCGTTCCTATACCGCAGCTTGGTAGAGGAATACCGACATTTTTCCTGCTCGTAAGAGAAAGACTCTGGAGGGGGAAGAAGAAGGGAGAGGCCAAGCACGAGCGGCTTGGAGTGACTCGAGGTTTCCAAGTATCCCTTTCTTGCCATGACGCATACATTAGTTTGATTATGTATCTTAGTTTTCTTTTAGCAAGCTGCCGCTTGTAGGAATGAATCGGGCTTAGACTCATCAAAGAGCTTTTTAACTTGTAATGAATATTTGAATTGCTTTAGAGTTTTTCGAGACGCTTTCATGGTCTCGATCAATTGTATTGATGCCAAAGTATGGCTTTTATTTGTGCTTTAGACCGAACCGTTTCCTACGCTCTACGTTCCCTCATTTTGAGGAGCTCAGTCTTCGTAGTTCAACCTCGAACTCTCTTTTGTTTTTTTTTGTTTTTTTTTTTTGGTGCAACCTGTTTTACCTAGCCCCTTTTCGGGTTTCTAACCTAGTTGCATTACTTTTTAGCACTCTTTTTTTTTTTTTTTTTTTTGGTTTTTTTTTTTGGTGCAACCTCGTTTTTTACCTAGGCCGCCCTTTTCGGGTTTCTAACCTAGTTGGGTATTACTCTTTTAGCACTCTTTTTTTTTTTTTTTTTTTGTTTTTTTTTTTTTTTTGTTTTTTTTTTTGGTGCAACCCCGTTTTTTACCTAGGCCGCCCTTTTCGGGTTTCTAACCTAGTTGGGTATTACTCTTTTAGCACTCTTTTTTTTGTTTTTTTTTTTGTTTTTTTTTTGTTTTTTTTTTTACGCGTAGTATCTCGCGCTAGCCTTGTCACCATTCACCGGGTGTACAAAGGGATTCCCGTCGAGGTCTCGCAAGTTGCATGAGCTCCTCCGAGAAGATCTTCCTGGACGACATATGGCCCGACCCATACAGCTCCCATTTGCCGAGAGGGTTGATACGGACCGGGGCTTTTCTTTTAGAACGAGATCACCTTCTCGGATCTCCCGATGCTTTACTTTCTTGTCGAAGGCTCGCCATTCTTCCTTGGTAGGCCCGGATGTGTTCCATGGCCTTCAATCGGCGTTCGTCTAGTAGGGCCAATTCGTCATGGCGACTCCGGGAGCCATTCGACCTCGTTGATCCGGCTTTCCAGCAGATACCTGAGCGAGGGTATTTCCACTCGATTGGGAGTACTGGCTTCCATTCCGTATGTGAGGGCAAAAGGTGTTTCCCGCTGCCGTTTCGACCGATGTCTCAGAGCCCCAGAGTGCCAGTGTAACTTCTGCCAATCTCCGCCTTGACACCATTTTCCTGATGATATTTTCCGTAGTCTTGCTTTGCCGCTTCGACGGCTCCGTTGGTTTGGGGCCCGTAGGAGATGACTTGTGACGGGTTATTCGGAATTCTCGCCAAAGCTTTTTCACATTCCCCTTCGAAGTGGGATCCATTATCTCGAGATGATTTCTACCGGCAACCCGTATCCGCACATGATGTTTTCTTTGATGAAGAGGGCAACTTTCTTTTGAATTGAGGATTTTGTAGGATTTTGCAGAGCATCCTTTCCACTTCCTTCGAAGAAATCACCAATCAAGGCGTCTCTTTAGGCTCTTCCGCAGCCTCCCAAATTCACACTCGTCAAAATCTCTTCGGCAGCTGGGCTCGATTTTCCTCTTCCTGACAACCCGCTTAAAGATTTTTTTTTTTTGTTGTTTGATTTTTTTGTTTAATGTGTCTGCTTTTTATCTAATGAATTATTATTTAAAAATTTTTTTATTAATTAATTCATCATTAGTTAAAGTGGCAATCAAGGGATACTCGTAAAGGTTCGTCATTTCATTGAAAACGAAAGGGAATACAAAGGCTTGCTACACTCGTAGTCTTCGTGCGTAAGGCCACCTGGACGACCCTAGAGACTCGATCTTAACAAAGAGAGACTCGGGAGGACTTGTCCTAGATTGACACAAAGGGACGGGTACCAATCCAAGCTTGGTGATCATTTCCTCCTTAGTCGCGGACGGCCCGAGAGGTTTTCCCAATTTTTAGCGGCCATTGGCTGTGGCCTCATGACTCTGAACTGTGGCCGTTTTTTGTTTTCCTTTCTCAATTGCCGCTATCATCTCTTGACCGAGCCGAGATCAATCGTGTCCGGCACTGACTTCTTCTTCGAACAATTGCCGCATAACTGCACCATCCCAATCATCTCGAGGGAAATTCCGTGGCCTTAGCTTTTGGCACCGCGCGCCCGAATTCGTGTTTCGGATCTTCCCGGGCAAGAGGAATAAGTGGTTGTGAGCTTCTCGAACTGTTCCACTGTGTCAGTGCACGCTCGAAGGTATACTCACTCTTCATGGTAGTGGTAGCCCTGTGTATCTGGGTAGGTCCAGAACATTCTACTGACCGGGTTAGCCTCGGTTCCTCCGAACTTGTTGAGGCTATCCCGTAGCTTTAGCCATCCTTCCGTAGGAGCGGGCTCGTGATGTTTCCCGGTTGTGTGGGACCCTTTACAAAGTAGTCACCAAATTAGGACCGAAGGGGAGAGATTTAGGGTTGTCAACCGGGATCCTTTCCCGTGGCGCCTTCAAATCTCTTTTCCCTTTGCAGGTCCACCGGGGAGGCCTCATATCCTGTGCCGTGGCGAGTATTTTGTCCTTTCACTTCGATGAGTTTGAAAGTTCCTTGTTGGGCGCTTCCCGCACCGAGGCCAGTAGATAGCTCATTTTTCTCATCATTTTCAAGACCGGTGGGATTTTATCCCGAGTGACCGTCGATCTATGTTGCACACTTGGGCCTCGGGAGGCTCGACCGTGAAGCCCGTTAGCATGTGACCTTCCTCGTCATGTTTGATTTCCGTAATAGGTATTCCGCCCGTATCCGTGCTCCTCTAAAGTGACTAAATCCCCGTAAATGGTCGTCGATCCCCATTCGAGACGAATTTCACACACCGGTGGAGGCTTGAGGCGACCCCTTGACTTGGTGCAGCCAAGGTCTCAAACAGGGCATTGAAAGTAATCTGGATGTCGATAACCCGGAATTCCACAGTATCAATTTCTCGTCCAAACCAGAGGTCTAAAGTAGCAACTCCGAGGACTGCCGGGATGTTGAGTCGTAAGCTTGACCGTGAGAGAAGAAGGCTTCAAGTCTCGTAGTCTTGATATCAAGCAAGCTCATGATCTTTGCCGGAAGAATGTTCATTCCTGACCCATTATCAACCAGACCCGAGGGAGGCGTCGTTCATCCAAACTGGACTGTGATGAAGAGAGGCTCATTATGATCGCCCCAAATTGAGGGAGGTCGAGATCCGTGAAAGTGATTATGTTCCCGTAGTGGATGTTTCCAATCACCGTACCACATCATCGGAGTAGCATCAATAGGCACGAGAGCGCGAGCGCTTTCAGCCTTCGCCCATGGGGATAAGACGAAGTGAGTAGAGACCAGAGGGAAATGTTGGCTGTGTTTGCTTCAACCGGGTGAGCACGGGATCCTCTTTTTCGTGGTCCGGAGTTTCACTGCCTTAGCATAGGGGCGGCGATCTTCTTTGGTGCTTGGTCTCGCGGCCTTCTTATCTCGCTTTGGGATTTCCTTGGAAAATCTCGCTGGATCGGGTCAACAGCATTAACTTCCTCATCGCCGTCTCTTGACCGGATTTCTTCAATGCCGCTAGTGGTCAATGGGGGAGCCCTTTGCTATTGGCCATTGGTTCCCGACGGAGTCCAGTGACAAAGAGCGGGCCGAGCCGCATCCGGCTCCTTCCCCGGGCGGCCCTTATAATCGCTTCCCAAGTCAGCTGTGCTTGGGTTTGGGGTTGTGTTGCTGCCCCTCGGATGGCCCATGTAGCTAGGGCGTCCTCCGATTCACTCTCATGGCCGGCCTTGCTCATAGTTATCATGCAACAAGAGTCGCTATTTGCCTGGGACTCGGCGGCTTTTCGATCTCATCCCGGTAGATAGTGCAGCCATTCCGGTTCCTTTCGTAATACTGAGTTGGAGATGATTATAGCGTTCGTGTGGGAGGCGCATCCGGTATTATGCCGCTTCTAGGACTTCTCCGAAAGCCGACATACATTCGGGAAGGTGACCTCTTCGGGGTAACCCCGACAAGGAGTGTTACTTTGTTCGGGTGGATTTGATCTAACCATGGTTATTTTCTCATTTGGGCGGATGGGAGTTAATTTTCCTCTTTCGATCGATCTTCGACTATCGCCCGGATCTGGACACCCGAAAACCCTTTCCCCAAAGCATGGTAGGCGTGTTGAATTCTAAGACATCCACGTGCTCGATCCATGAAACTTCATGGCCTTCATGTCCTCGGTCTCGTATTCGTCTCTCCGAAGTTTCTTCGTCGTCGCTTGCCGATAACCAACCATTGTGCCCGGCTCCTACGGGCTCATTTCTCGGCATGATTGTTCCGCATTGTTTCCGGATCGGGGGCCTCGCTGACTCTTCACTCGTCATCATCATCGTCATCGCTGCCGTCGGAATCTTCTTCCCATACTACCGGGATTTCGGGCCGAGAGGGAGCGACTGGTCAAACCCGTTAGGGGAAGAGGGGTTCGTGGCAAACACAGGTTGTCATATGCTCCCATTCCTAAGTGATGGTAATTGCGATTCGCCTTCTCCTCCCGTAAATTGCGGGGGAAGAGTGAGAGGGGGTGGCACGTATTTGACACTGTGTAGGATATAGAAGGAATCCTCCTCTTCCGATTCTTCACTGTTCTCTGGATCATATTCGGGCTCTCCTAGAGCCAATTTGCAGAAGTGTACTAGCTCCGCATGCTCTTCGGCCTCTTTGCCGATAAGCCCCAAGACGGTGCTCACGGAAACTTTCTTGCTCAATCTTTCTTGACTGTTCTAACCATCTTGTATAAATAGTTCTTTCATGTTCTCGAGCGGAATGTTCCTAGCTTCTTCGGTATCGGCCTTCCCTTCACCCGAAAAATAGCGGGCCTCGTATTCTTGCAAGGAGTCTCCGACATGAGACCAAGATGGGTTGATTCGCTCGATATCCTCGAGGCCGAGGGGGAATCCGAATTCAGGATCCTCGACGAGATTGGCCACGGTATTTGGGGACCTTCATCGCATCTTCTTGGGCGTGTGAAGATTCTCCGCATTCAATCATATTCACTCGATTATGGTTCCGTGGCAATGGATTTTTGATCGTGTTGGGCCCCTCGGGGCCTTCCAACTTTCCTTGCTCTATTAGCCCCCGGATTGCCTTTTTTTCAGAGTAAAGCAAAATTTGTCGCCGATGTCCGTGAGCTTGATGAAAGGCACAATACTTTGTAGTATCCACGGAGCATTCGGATTTCTCGGGTTGGAAATTCTCCAAAGGCCGCAAAGCAAGCCTTCTTTCACCAATCCCCTAAAGATGTCATTCAGGGGCATTCCAAAGTTTTCGAGATTTATGACCCGCGGTCCTGGGCTCTACGGCTTCCCGGGAGCAAAAGGAGTCGTGTTATTACATTCCCGTCCCGCATAGTTAATCGTCTCTTTGCCTTTAGCAGAGCAGGGGCGGTGTTTGCAGGAGGAGCCCGATATCTCGTAGGCAGTGCAGCAGCCTGGCCATTGTAGGCCTTTTCAAACTTAGCCGCAGAGTTAACCATGGCCCGCAAGTCCGAGTATGGGAAGTGACCGAGGGAGGCTCTCGATGTGGTTTCAAGCATGACTGGAAGATGTCCATTGTTCCTCTTCTAAGGAGGGATGGCCATTTCACCGAGTTTCATTCCACCGCTTGTAAAAGTCCCCAACATTCTCATCAGACGCCGCACCGTTGTTTGTAGGTCAACCCTATTTGTTTCCCATTCCAAGTTGGCCTTATATTTTTCTCGTGAAAGCATTGGTAACTTGGTCCCATGTAGCCCTGGCTTCGTGTTTCAAACGAAGAACCACTTTAAGGCACTCGGACTTCAAGGATAGATCGAAATAGTCAGCCCACCGCTGATTGGTACATCCTTCGCTTTCATCGCCAAGGTATATGTGTCCAAATGGGTTTTGGGACATGCGGTCCCATCAAAGAGATCCAGATTTGGCATCACGAATTTGTGGGGGAGAGGAACAATGGAGTCCGGTCTCAGAGGCCGGAAGGCGACTTCTTGGCGGTCGGTTCGGCGATCTGCGCTTTCATTTCCTTGTGTTGTTCCATGAACCAGCCGATGAGGGTCTTGTGGCGGAACCATGGCATTCAAGCTAGTGGCCGAGCTAGAGAGAGGAGCTACCACCGGAGGCGACCGGTGGAGGGAACGGCCGGTCCGGTGGACGTAGGTGAAAACCCGTCCCGTGGGGCCGAGTTACCACTGGGAGCATGAGTAGGAGCCTCGAGCAAAAGGATAGAACCTTGCGGCTTGCCGTTGATTTTCAACCGGCAAAGTAGGTGGGGCAGCCCCGATGTGGTAGGATAACTTGGATTTCTGAGTGGGGCCCGTAAGTAGGCTTCGAGTGCGGCCGCCGTCCCGATTGTTGAATTGCATGGCCGCCAGGTGAAGGTGTGTAACCCGGGGTACTGCGGTCCCGGTGATTCGGATGACACCGAGATGGAGGCTTGGTAACCCATAGAAGTCTCGAGTGAGGAATGGATTTGTGTGAGGAGCAACGAACTAGTACCGTTTCCGAGGAGGGGCTCTGATCGTGGCCCGTAACCAAGCCAGGCGGCATTCCGAACCGCGGCCGTTGGCCGTGAGGGTCCGGATTGATCGGTTCCGAACCGAGGAGGGATCCCGATTAGCCGTGGCATTCCGAGATAGCCCCAACCATGAGAAGACATTCGTACCGATTTTGCCCCACCGATTCAGGCCGCTTCGGCCGCATGGATCCGGTGGTCCGTGGTCGGGAGCCGGGCCGACCCGAAAATCGAGGAGCACGGGTTCTCGGGTAGTGGCACCATAGGAGGTGGGTGGCGGCATCTGGTGTAATCGTGGCGACTAAGAGTGGGGTTTGCATCCTCGTCTTCTTCCACGGTGAAGGTGCCATCTCGGATTGAGGTGGCGGCCGGATCGTGACTCTTAATAGCCTCCATAAAATTTGTTTAGCCGTGCTTCTGTCGTAACCTCATCTCGTTACGCTAACCGATTCCACTTTGTTGCTCTGTCCGAGGGGTCCGGGAGGCGGAGTGATGTTATCCCCATCATTACCGGCCGATGCGAGACATTCGAAACCCGGAGTCGGAACAAATGGCGAAGCCGACGACGCGCTTGACTCTTCCCAACCGATCAAACGGTGACCCGGTGCCCGAAACCAAGCTTTGTGCGGAGGCTGCGGGGGAAAGGACATGAAGGTTCGGATGTGCTGGGAATGGAAGGAGGGTAGGTGTTTGGGCTTTAGGCTCATGCAACATGCGATTATTTGTTCACGTTTACTTAAAACATGTTTTATTAACCTAATCGGTTGGAAAAGATTGCTCTTCTTTTTCGCAAACTACTCGGATCTGGATCGGTGGGCCCCGTCACTACGTCTATAAGCCCCTCGTATTCCACTCCGTATTTCGACCTCCCGGGGTGGACGGCCCGGGCGAGGGTCCTATAGGACAAGCGGGTCCCACCGACCGAAAGAAAAACGATCCTAAAAGTCTGGCGGGTAATCGAGTCTTAACGAGCATTCGATGTAAATTACGGACAAAGGCGACGTCGAAAGTCAAGATCATGTCCGAGGGCTCGACGAAAAGTCGGCATGATTTGACCGATAAGCGTCCACGATTGATCTTGACTTGTCGTCGGTTAAGCCGTAATTAGGCATGGAATATTCATTAATCCTTGATGACTCGGTGTCAATGCTTTGGGAGTCGGTGTATAATTTGTGCCGATCGAGCCGAAGTCAAGGCGCCGGTCAATATCTTGGTCAAAGTCTGCGGCGGAAAACCGGCGAACTTCGGCGATTAGGGTCCCCGAAAGACATTGAGTCGGTATGCCGACAAAGGCTTGAAAGGAAAGGTCTATACACGGACGGGGCATGACAAAGACCGGACTAAAAACCAACCGGGTCTCGGACAAAGTGTGTCACGGACAAGTGCATGGTCGACCACGAGACTCCATGGGATGTTTGGGTAGTCTGTGCTCATCCGAGAGGCGTAATAAGACTAAACGGACCGCGACAAGGATTTCCCCGGGTTAAGGACGTAGTGTGCGGTGTACGGTCACGTGCGCGTAGTGTGCAAGCGATCTATATTCTTTTACGAGTAAAATAGAAAATTTTTATGTGTCTTAAAAATATGATGCATGATTTTTTTTTTTTGAAATTTTCCTTTTTTTTTTTGAAAATCCTTTTTTGAAAATCTTTTTTTTTGAATTTTTTTTTATGAGCACATAAGCACGTAAGCACGAAAATTTCGACAGTTAGGGACATTATTCCGACAGTCAAAATTTTGACTTTCTCCGAGGCGGCCAAAACAACATGAAAAGCGTGCAAAAAATCAACACACACACAAAAATGATTTTCAAAGCCGGACGGAAGCTTGACCCTCAAAAGCTTTTTTTTTTTTTTTGAAAACGGTGATACCGGTACGTGGGATTGTTAAACCACAATTTATCCCCGACTCGTGTTAGGAGGCGATAACGGGAAATTTAGTGGTTTCCACCAATATACCGAATACCATTTTTTATTAAAAAAGCTTAGTTCCCCAGCGGAGTCGCCACTGTGATGAATGTGTTGCCTTTTTCGCGGGAAAAATTCGATTTTTGCGTTTCTTTGAAAAACCAAATAAAACCGGAAAAAACGGAGTCGCCACGCCATTTTAATTTTGAAGGCCAAAACTTTGAAAAAAGCCCGATATCAGAGATTTAGGTTCGGAGGTCATGTTACGCGTCGGGAAGGACGTTAGTGTGCACCCGACGCGCCTCGTAAAACGAGTCTTCCAAGCTGAAAATCATTTGCGTGTGTGTGTGTGTGTGTGTTTTGGCCAAAATAAGTTGAAACTCAGAAAAGTAAAAATTGGGATATCTTTTTGAGACTTTAAACTGATTCCATGATTTTTTGGAAGATTTTTGGATTGAGATTTGGTACTCAAAAGACCTTTTGAAGTTGAGAGCCATTTCTGCCAGAATGAAAAAGGCAGTGGACCTTTGATTTTGAAAGGGATTAAAGGGTCTTAAAACTTCATAATCTGGATAAACTCAGAGAATGAAAGTTGTTCTATACACCTTAAATAAAGTTTGTGCGAAGGAATTTTCCATTTTGGAGAAGATTTGAGGGGTCAAAACCTTCTGGAAACCTCAGATATGAGATCTGGATTCCCAGAAGCTGATGAACTAGCCTCTGAAAGAAAATTTGAAAAGAGGAGTTTTACTCACTCAAAAAATAAGGTAAAAATATGTCTGGAAAGCTCTGGATGTTGGCTACAAAAAGTATTTTGTAGTCAACACCAAATTCCAAGTTCATCTGTGTCCAAAAATTAAGACCATGGACTGAGGTCTGAGAAAATTGCTACTGGACAGCAACTTCTCAAGAAAGAAAATATGATTTTAAGGGGGGTTTTGCATCCATGCTTGTCCCCATTTCCCTAGGTTTTGGTTAGTGATCACTAGACATTTTAGTGGTGAATCAACTATACCAAACCATCCTTGGGGTACATTAGGACTAAGCATTTCATTTTGCTTGGGGAGGGGATTTTACCCTTTGAAATCAAGATTTAGTGCTTGAAAATGGTTTTTTAGGGTTTTGAAAGTGCATTTTTGCAAGTAAGCAAGAAAAGCTTTGAAAATAATGTTGATCTTTGTAGAAGATCATCCATGGAGATGGTCTTCCATGGTGATCTTCTTAGATCTAAAGAAAGGAGATGAAAGAACTACATTTTGTAGTTTGAAGATGCATGCATGGATGAGATTTAGGGTTAGGAAGAGGAGGATTTACCAATCTTCCTTGTGTTCTTGAGTGTTTGGCTTGAGTATATGAGTGTTTAGGGATTTAATATGAGAGTGAGTGGATGAATATGAGTTGGGAAAGATTGGAGAGAAAAAGGTGACAATTCTTGTGAATTCTCACTGTTTTCTCTCTATATTTCGCCAGAGGTTCGGTGCAATTGTGTTCTTCCTTCTTATTTTTGTATTTGGAGGGCTCAATTTATAGCCCTCTGAAAATGCATACTTATCCGCGCGGACAAGGTCAGTAGGCGTGCACTGTTCATTAATTACAGCTCCAGCCTTGGACAGGAAGAATAAAAATTCAAAAAAACCAAATTAACAGCCAGTTTTTGTGTTTCCAGCCTTTCTATTTATGGTTTTATTCTTTTGTTTTGCTTTTTAAGATGCTTTTCTTGGTTTAACTTCATTTGGCAATGCCCATTCTACCCTCCCTTTGTTAGAAAAGTTAGGATTGTTAGGAATGTTAGTAATTGTTATAACTTTCGTTAATTTTATAACGAAAATTCTAACAAGCTCAAATTGGAGCACTTACACATAGATCTGACGGTCACTCGGGATAAAATCCCACCGGTCTTGAAAATGATGAGAAAAAAGAGCTATCTACCTGGCCTCGGTCTGGGGAAGCGCCAACAAGGAACTTTCAAACTCATCGAAGTGAAAGGACAGAATACTCGCCACGGCCTGGGATATGAGGCCTCCCCAGTGGACACCGCAAAGGAAAGAGATTTGAAGCGCCACAGAAAGATCCCCGTTGACAACCCTAAATCTCTCCCCTTCGGTCCTAATTTGGTGACTACTTTGTAAAGGGTCCCACACAACCATGAAACATCACAGAGCCCACTCCTACGGAAGGATGGCTAAAGCTCTGAGGATAGCCTCAACAAGTTTAGAGGAACCAAGGCTAACCCGGTCCGTAGAATGTTCCTGGACCTACCCAAGATACACAGGGCTACCACTACCATGAAGAGTGAGTATACCTTCGAGAGGCGTGCACGACTCCGGTGGAACAGTTCGAGAAGCTCACAACCACTATTCCTACGCCGGGAAGATCCGAAACTGAATTCGGGCGACGGTGCCAAAAGCTAAGGCCACGGAATTTCCCTCAAATGATTGGGATGGTGCGGTTATGGAGCAATTGTTCGAAGAAGAAGTCCAAGTGCCGGACACTGATTGATCTCGGCTCGGTCCAAGAGATGATAGCAGCAATTGAGAAGGGAAAACAAAAACGGCCACGGTTCCCGAGTCATGAGGCCACCAACAAAGATGCCGCTAAAAAATTGGGAAAACCTCTCAGGCCCGTCCGCGACTAAGGAGGAAATGATCACCAAGCTTGGATTGGTACCCCGTCCCTTTGTGTCAATCTAGGACAATTCCTCCCACTCTCTCTCTGTTAAGATCGAGTCTCTAGGGTCGTCCGATGGCCTTACGCCTGAAGACCACGAGTGCAGCAAGCACTGTATTCCCTTTCGTTTTCAATGAAATGACGAACCTTTCTGAGTATCCCTTGATTGCCACTTTAACTAATGATGAATTAATTAATAAAAAAATTTTTAATAATAATTCATTAGATAAAGAAGCAGACACATTAAACAAAAAAAAATCAAACAACAAAAAAAAAAATCTTTAAGCAGGTTGTCTGGAAGAGGAAAATCGAGCCCAAGCTGCCGAAGAGATTTTGACGAGTGTGAATTTGGGAACTGCGGAAGAGCCTAAAGAGACGCAGATTGGTCATTTCTTCGAAGGAAGTGGAAAGGATGCTCTGCAAAATCCTACAAAATCCTCAATTCAAAGAAAGTTGCCCTCTTCATCAAAGAAAACATCATGTGCCGATACGGGTTGCCGGTCGAAATCATTTCAGATAATGGATCCCACTTCGAAGGGGAATGTGAAAAACTGCTGGCGGAATTCCGAATAACCCGTCACAAGTCATCTCCCTACAGGCCCCAAACCAACGGAGCCGTCGAGGCAAAGAAACAAGACTCTGGAAAATATCATCCGGAAAATGGTTGTCCAGGCGAGATTGGCCCGAGAAGTTACACTGGCACTCTGGGGCTACGAGAACATCGGTCGGAATGGCAAGCGGGAAACACGTTTGCCCTCACATACGGAATGGAAGTCGTACTCCCAATCGAGCTGGAAATACCCTCGCTCAGGTATCTTTCTTTGGAAAGCCAAATCAACGAGGTCGAATGGCTCCAGTCGCCATGACGAATTGGCCCTACTAGACGAACGCCGATTGAAGGCCATGGAACACATCCGGGCCTACCAAGGAAGAATGGCGAGCCTTCGACAAGAAAGTAAAGCATCGGGAGATCCGAGAAGGTGATCTCGTTCTAAAAGAAAAGCCCCGGTCCGTATCAACCCCTCGGCAAATGGGAGCTGTATGGGTCGGGCCATATGTCGTCCGAGAAGATCTTCTCCGGAGGAGCCATGCAACTTGCGGACCTCGACGGGAATCCCTTTGTACACCCGGTGAATGGTGACAAGGCTGCGCAGATACTACGCGTAAAAAAAAAAAAACAAAAAAAAAAAAAAAAAAAAAAAAAAAAAACAAAAAAAGAGAACAAAAAAAAAAAAACAAAAAAGAGTGCTAAAAGAGTAATACCCAACTAGGTTAGAAACCCGAAAAGGGCGGCCTAAGTAAAAAACAGGGTTGCACCAAAAAAAAAGACAAAAAAACAAAAAAAAAAGAGTGCTAAAAGAGTAATACCCAACTAGGTTAGAAACCCGAAAAGGGCGTCCTAGGTAAAAAACGGGGTTGCACCAAAAAAAAAACAAAAAAAAAACAAAAAAGAGTTCACGGGTTGAACTACGAAGACCTGAGCTCCTCAAAATGAGGGGAACGTAGGCGGCGGAAACGGTTCGGTCTAAAGCACAAATAAAAGCCATACTTTGGCATCAATACAATTGATCGAGACCATGAAAGCGTCTCGAAAAACTCTAAAGCAATTCAAATATTCATTACAAGTTAAAAGCTCTTTGATGAGTCTAAGCCCGATTCATTCCTACAGGCGGCAGCACTGCTAAAGGAAAACTAAGATACATAATCAAACTAATGTATGCGCATGGCAAGAAAAGGGATACTCGGAAACCTCGAGTCACTCCAAGCCACTCGTCTTGGCCTCTCCCTTCTTCTTCCCCCTACGAGGTCTTTCTCTTACGAGCCGGAAAAATGTCGGTATTCCTCCTACCAAGCTACGGTATAGGGACGGGGTCTATCAAACCGGCCTCAGTCGGGGCCTTAGTAGCCCTAGCGTCATCCCTCATCTCCTGTAACCTAGGCGGTAGCATAGGAGCCCTCCTCTCTGTCTCTTGACGTAAGCCTCATAATCGGTCACGGCGTCTCCGCTCTGTCATGAGGGTTGGCCCTCGCCTCGGCCCTCCTCCTCTCGAAGCTTGTCGGGTCCTCCGCACCCTAATGGCCTCACGCCGTCTGAAAATAGCCACCCGAGTCTCTCCCGGATGCCTCTCATACCAATCCAGGTACCAAGTGGTCGGGAACACCGGTCTCGGACGCTGAGAATGACCCGAGGAGGAAAGGCATCATACCTCCATGCTCGGGAAAGAAATGGAAACACCGAGGGATCATCCATGGAAAGCAGGAGCCACCACCCTGGTGGCTATATCATCAAAGCCCTCCAAAGGAACTGCTCCAAGCCAAATTGTCTCGGAACCCAGCCGGAATGTAGAAGCTGGGTGAGAAAGCCCGGAAGCATAACCACATGGGACCCGTCTGAAGCACTCTGCGAGTCTCCACCCGCTTGATGAGGCACCAACCATCGATATCTTGATCTGGCGACCCGCCATCCAACGCGCCCACGAGCCACGATCATCAAAATCTACATCGACACCTCTCCCCGGCAAAAGTCCAAGGCTCGATCATATCGAGAGGTTTCCCGAAGAACCCCCAAACGCTCCATCGGCCACGGGGTCAAGAGAACGGGCTGCCCCGTGCATATACCACCGTCCGGTAGCTAATGCATCGAGAGCATGAAAAGTCTCCTCCGGAATCAAAGGAACGACATCTACGCCCGGGCGACGGTGAACGACAACATCCGGCGAAAGACCGATGGCAAATCCCGAAGGAATAGACCATGAACAGGTGCCAAACATACAAAGTGCAAAGGCATCCCAATAGGCATCATCCACCAAACCTAGGCCCCTAAATCTGTCGGGAAGACCGGAAATATCGAAATGATCGGGACCGCGGATCATACCTTGCGCTTCCTCAGGGAAAGATGAAGGAGGACGCACAATCTGTCAGCAAAAGAAGCCCCTCCGGGCAAAGGGACCGCTATCTCTTCCACCTCTGGACCTCCAAGCAAGGCCCGAAATTCTTCAACAGTCGGAACAATCTCGTTGAAGGAAAGGCAAAAGACATGCCTTCTAGTATCCCAAAACGAAGAAGAAGCTCTTAAGAGGTCATAATCCGGAACCAATTCTTTGAGAGACCACAAGCATCGTACCTTGTACCTTTCTTCAAAGAATGATCTTCTCTCGTGCATGATCTCCCTACACCACTCCTTGAACTTTTCAAAGAACAACATTTGCCTTTCTTTGGACAATTTTGGAGAATTTTTGGCCATTTCCATGGTTTTTCTCTCTTTCTCCCGAAAATGGTACATTTTGAAATTTGGAGGTTGAAGAGGATATTTGAATTTGAAATAAAGCAAGACCAGTGCGAACCAGAATTAAAGGACAATGTCGAAGCCGACCCTATCCGCGCGGATACAAGTGTCATTACCAAAAAAATTTTGCAACTTGATCCAGTTTGCTACACCAAAAGAGGAATATTCCGTCCGGTTGCTCGAAACTTGTGCAAAAAAAAAACTCCCCAAACCGGTCCATATACCAAACACCCTTGCAAAAAAAAAAAAAACAAGGCTCATGCAACCTTTGCATTCATATTACATTGCATTCATAAAATAAAATCCTAAATCATTACATTCCAAAAAAAAAAAGAGTGTGCATAAAAAAAAAAAAAAACAAACAAACATAAATAAAATCCTAAATTATTACATCAAAAAAATGTGCATAATCTGTACAAATCTAAATCTCAAAAAAAAATCAATCGGAGTCTCCGGCGCAGATGTCTCCCCTCGGCCCCTCTTGCGACTCGGGCCCGCCTCCTCGGGAGCCACGAAAATCTCGGGCTCGGGAATCGTCCTCGTCTCCCGAGAGAGAGGCTCATCGGGACCAGCCGGCACGCTACGATAGGGCAAGCCGAGATCTGCGAAAAAGTCGTACCCGAAGGTGAAGGCGTCGAGACTCACACGTACGGAGACGACCCACCATGCCGCCTTAGACGTGTCCACTGCCGTGTGGATCCCCAAGAATGACGTGATCCGAAGGCGGTGCACCGCGATGATCAATGAGAGGAGAAAGAGGGGTCTCGGAAGAAGTCTCCGAGGGAATAGGAGAAGCCTCCCGTCGGACGGGTGCCGGCCGTGGTCTCCTCGCCCTAGCTCGAGGTGCCCCGCAAGCAACCATCCTCCGTATGAATCTCTTAGCCCCGATCACTTGCTTCGTCGGCTTCTCGACGACCACCTCCGAAAACCGCACAAAAGCAAAAGCGTCAAAAAAAAAAAAAAAGAGGTGATGCTAAAGATGATGAAACAAAAGAAAGAAAAGAAGGGGAAAAGGTTAAACCATACCTTCATACCGGACGAGGCCGGAAAGCTCGTGGAAGCCGCTCGGGTGAGGATCTGCACCCTCAATCGGACCCCATCTGGATATAGGAAAAATCCGTCCGAGGGTACCGCGGGATCCCAAGCCCCTCCCTATCCAGAACACGAGGCATCCTCGGCCTCCTCAAGACGAACGTCGCATATGGCTCAATCGCCACGAAGTCCGAGAAGTGCCGGCCTGCTCGGTAATCATCCCAGTCACGGACCGATCGCTCGGAGTGCATCATATCGGCGGGAGGCTCCACCGGTGTCCTCAAAGGCGAGTTCACGCCATGCGCGCGTCACCCTCTCTCCCGGATAATAGGCATCGCGAGTCGAGACCCTCAAGATCCTCATTGCCTTTGTCCGGATCTCGGCGCCCTTCGGTGCGCTACCTCAAAGCGATCCCGGGGAAGAATATCATCCCCTCATTCTGTCTCGGCCTCCCAGTCAAAAGGAAGGCAATCCGCGTACTGAGGGTCGTACGCCCCCTGGAGCTTATCTTCTCCCGGGCATGCTTAGACCAAGGCTGCATGGCGGATACGCCCAAACGTACTCCGCCAGTGCCGCCACACCGTGACGATGAAAAAACTCCAACGCCCATACTGCGAAAGGTAAAAATCCAATCAATCCGGTTGCAAAAAAAAAAAAAAGGAAGTGCGTGCTCAAAGGAAAAGGAAAGCAAAAAGAGAGCTTATACCTCCAGAGCGAACTCAAAGCAAGACAAAGGAGCTCACAGCCTTCCCGTATCTATCAAGAGCGAAGTACGGCTCGGCCCGGCCGCCTCTCCCCACGAGACATCTCCGGCCGTCTCCATGTCCTCCAAGGACCTCAACAAGGCAAAGACCGCCGTCCCCTCGGCATGCCCAAAGAGGGTGCTCGAAAAGGTAAAACCACAAGAAGGCCACAGCGATCGATCGGCGCTATCCTCTCCTCCCGGCCTCATAACTCGCTATGGTCTCCACGATCTTGCCATAGACCACGGCATACTCCATCAACATCCCCTTTTTGGGAATAGGGGAAAATCCCGAAGAGCACAACGGTCGGCATCGCCGTAGCCATCCCGCCACTCAATGCTGCGTCCATTAAAGGACAGGCCCGTAATCGCGGCATAGTCGGAGGGCGTAGCGTAGCCTCGCCCGGAAGAAGTGGAAGGTGTGGGTCGCGTCCCACAGATCTTTGCGCCGAGCAAACATCGAAGCCCTTGCTCTTAGGGAACTTGACCCGGTCCCCTCAAGCACTCGACAAACTCCCGAGCCCCGTCTCAACAACGATCTGTCTCGGACTCGGCAAAGCTCCTCGGCCCGCATCGGAAGCCGATCCCACAAGTCAATCACGAGACTCCACCGATCCTCGAGTCTTCATCTTGTTGTTGCTCCGTCACAAAACGGTTTCCGCCCGTAAAAAAAAAAAAAAAAAAAAAAAGAGAAAATGTCAAAAAGATTGCATTTGCATTTACATTAAAAAAAAAAATTTGACAGCATAACAGCATACAATGAGCATAGCCCCATTTTTCTCGCATGAAACAAAACAATTTTCAGCAAGTCCCAATGCATTCATCAAAAAAAAAAAAGATGCATTCCTACGGAAGTAAATACTCCGTCCCATTTTCAACAAAAAAAATGCATTCATATCATCCATCTTACATGCAACGGGAGGAAAAATCCGTCCCACTTTTCAAAAAAAAAAAATCCTAAACATACATACATCTCATATTGGCAAAATGCCCATTCTTTCCAAACAAAATGCATGCATTGCATCATCATTCATCAATATCAAAATTCAATATCAAAATTCAATTTCAAAAAAAAAAAAATCATCATCATTCATCAATATCAAAATTCAAATTCAAAAAAAAAAAATCATCATCATTCATCAATATCAAAATTCAAATTCAAAAAAAAAAGAGAAATCATCATCATCATCAACATGCAATATTCAATTTCAAAAAAAAAAATCACAATTCTTCGAATTTTCACATGTAATTTTCGAATTGAAAAAAAAAATGTGGCAAAAATGCCAATTCTTTCCCCAAGCAAAGTGCACATTTTGGGTTACTCATATACTCATTACAACATGCAAAGCATCAAAATCAAGGTTCAAAGCCAAGAACATCAATCATTCGAATTTTCAAAAAAAAAAAATTCAAAAAAAAAAATCACCCAAAATTTTCAAGAAATCAACAAAGGGATCAAAGGGTTTCAAAGTATACCGTTCGGAGATGCGGATCCGAAGCCCAATGTTGCCAAGCATCGGGGTAATGCTCCTCCTCAACCGATTGCGAGAGGTTGTAATGCCTCCTCATCCGGACGAGCTCCAATCGCCTCTCCGCTATGGGACCACGTCCTTGGCCTTGAAAAGCGCCTTCCCCGTGTTCCATTGCTCGAAAAATCAAGAAAATTGAAGGAATTTCGAAGCTTAAATGGCCAAAAATGGCGGATTTTGCAGTTTTTCTCTCTCTGCTCTCGACAGTTTCAAAATTGGGCGAGGAAGAAGAAGGGCGTTGGCCCTAATTAATACCCCTGACTTTCCATCCCTATCCGCGCGGATAGGATTGCAAGGGTCAAAATGACCCTTTTGCCCCTTAAAATTTCAGGACTCTGCAATTCAGTCCCCAACTTGACAAAGTTAACCAAAGTTAACCAAAGTCAGCCCCTTGTCATCAAAATCTTCCCCCGACAGTCAAACGTAAGACCGAGTGCCCTGAGAAAGATAACGAGATCCCGTATCTTTCATCAAAATCTCCCCCGGCAGTCAAACGTAAGACCAGGAGTGCCAGAGAAAGATAACGAAATCCGTATCTTTCATCAAAATCTTCCCGGCGATCAAACGTAAGACCGAGTGCCCCGAGAAAGATAACGAGATCCCGTATCTTTCATCAAAATTGCCCCCGGCAGTCAAACGTAAGACCGAGTGCCCTGAGAAAGATAACGAAATCCCGTATCTTTCATCAAAATTACCCCCGGCAGTAAAACGTAAGACCGAGTGCCCCGAGAAAGATAACGAAATCCCGTATCTTTCATCAAAATTACCCCCGGCAGTAAAACGTAAGACCGAGTGCCCCGAGAAAGATAACGAAATCCCGTATCTTTCATCAAAATTACCCCCGACAGTAAAACGTAAGACCGAATGTCCCGAGAAAGATAACGAGATCCCGTATCTTTCATCAAAATCTCCGGCGGATCAAACGTAAGACCGAGTGCCGAGAAAGATAACGAGATCCCGTATCTTTCATCAAAATTGCCCCGGCGATCAAAGCGTAAGACCGAGTGACCCGAGAAAGATAACGAAATCCCGTATCTTTCATCAAAATTACCGGCAGAAACGTAAGACCGAGTGACCGAGAAAGATAACGAGATCCCGTATCTTTCATCAAAATTACCCCGGTAAAACGTAAGACCGAGTGACCCGAGAAAGATAACGAGATCCCGTATCTTTCATCAAAATTACCCGGCGATAAAAACGTAAGAGAGTGTGGAGAAAGATAACGAGATCCCGTATCTTTCATCAAAATCTCCCCGGCAGTAAACGTAAGACCGAGTGTCGAGAAAGATAACGAGATCCCGTATCTTTCATCAAAATCTCCCCCGGCAGTAAAACGTAAGACCGAGTGTCCCGAGAAAGATAACGAGATCCCGTATCTTTCATCAAAATTGCCCCCGGCAGTCAAACGTAAGACCGATTTCCCAGACGAATACGTCTGATTTTCCCCAGCAAAGGCTAACGAAATCCCCAGCAAAATTAACGGAATCTCAAAAGCCAGCGGAATCTCGAGTAGTACTCGAACTACGAAAGGGCTTGATTCCCACTAGGGATACGTAGGTAGCCTGTCATTAGGTCCAGCCCCTCGACCAAAACGGTCACCCTCTCCTTCGGCAGCAGACGAAGTCCACCGAAAGGCCATTTCAAATTAAGGTCCGAGGCGCCTAAAAGGCCATCATCATCAAGGTCCGAGGCGCCTAAAAAGCCATCTTCAAGGTCCGAGGCGCCTAAAAAGCCATCTTCAAGGTTCGAGGCACCTAAAACGCCATCTTCAAGGTTCAAGGCACCTAAGACGCTATCACTAGAAAGCGATAAATCGCAATCATCCCCAGCAGAGACCGAAAATGGTCATTCCTATCCCCAGCAAAGCGAATAGCCATCAGACCGAAAATGGTCATCTCTTATCCCCAGCAGAGTTTCTTTCCAGCAAACGACTGTAGAACTCGCTCATCAGGTTCGAGGCACCTAAAACGCCATCATCTCCAGGGTCAAAGACCCGAACTACGACTGGCTTGATTCCCATTCGGGATACGTAGGTAGCCTATCGCTAGGTTCAGCCACCCGATCACTCGATCATCCTGCCAAATATGGAGCCTTACTCTTATCGACGACCCCGCTTCCTTCGAAAGCGCCGTCGCCGAGGGGCTACTGTAAGTGCTCCAATTTGAGCTTGTTAGAATTTTCATTAGAAAATTAACGAAAGTTATAACATTTCTAACAATTCCTAACTATCCTAACATTTCTAACAAAGTGAGGGTAAAATGGGCATTGTTATTTAAGGTTAAACCTTAAAAAGAATCTCAAAAAGAAAAAACAAAAGAAGAAAACCAAATATAGCAATGCTGGAAACATAAACTGGCTGCCTAATTTGAATTTTGAAAAAGATTATTCTTCTTGTCCAAAGCTGAAGCTGCATTTAATGAACAGTGCACGCTGCCTGGACTTGTCCACGCGGATGGGATTGTCATCTCAGGAGGGCTATAAATTGAGCCCTCCAGTCACAAAAATAAAAAGGAAGAACACATTTTGCACCGAACCTCTGGCGAAATATAGAGAGAAAACAGTAAGAATTCACAAGAATTGTCACCTTTTTCTCTCCAATCTTTCCCAACTCATACTCATCCACTCACTCTCATATTAAAGCCCTAAACACTCATACACTCAAGCCAAACACTCAAGAACACAAGGAAGATTGGTAAACCCTCCTCTTCCTAACCCTAAATCTCAACCATGCATGCATCTTCAAACTACAAAATGTAGTTCTTTCATCTTCTTTCTCTAGATCTAAGAAGATCACCATGGAAGACCATCTCCATGGATGATCTTCTACAAAGATCAAAATTATTTTTAAGCTTTCTTACTTTCTTGCAAAGAAAACTCATTTTCAAAACCCTAAAAACCATTTTCAAGCATAAAATCTTGATTTCAAAGGATAAAATTCCCCTTCCCAAGCAAATGAAATGCTTAGTCCTAATGTACCCCAAGGATGGTTTGGTATAGTTGATTCACCACTAAAATGTCTAGTGATCACTAACCAAAACCTAGGGAAATGGGGACAAGCATGGATGCAAAACCCCCCTTAAAATCATATTTTCTTTCTTGAGAAGTTGCTGTCCAGTAGCAATTTTCTCAGACCTCAGTCCACGGTCTTAATTTTTGGACACAGATGAACTTGTAATTTGGTGTTGACTACAAAATACTTTTTGTAGCCAACATCCAGAGCTTTCCAGAAATATTTTTACTTTATTTTTTGGGTGAGTAAAACTCCTCTTTTCAAATTTTCTTTCAGAGGCTAGTTCATCAGCTTCTGGGAATCCAGATCTCATATCTGAGGTTTCCAGAAGGTTTTGACCCCTCAAATCTTCTCCAAAATGGAAAATTCCTTCGCACAAACTTTATTTAAGGTGTCTAGAACAACTTTCATTCTCTGAGTTTATCCAGATTATGAAGTTTTAAGACCCTTGAATCCATTTCAAAATTAAAGGTCCACTGCCTTTTTCATTCTGGCAGAAATGGCTCTCAACTTCAAAAGGTCTTTTGAGTACCAAATCTCAATCCAAAAATCCTCCAAAAAATCATGGGATCAGTTTAAAGTCTTAAAAAGATATCCCAATTTTTACTTTTTTGAGTTTCAACTTATTTTGGTCAAAACACACAGACACACACACACACAAATGATTTTCAGCTTGGAAGACTCGTTTTACGAGGCGCGTCGGGTGCACACTAACGTCCTTCCCGACGCGTAACATGACCTCCGAACCTAAATCTCTGATCTCGGGCTTTTTTCAAAGTTTTGGCCCTCAAAATTAAAATGGCGTGGCGACTCCGTTTTCGTTGATTTTCTTTTAAACAAAAAAATGGGAAAATTTTCGGATACACATTCATCACACTCGGCGACGGCGCTTTCGAAGGAAGCGGGGTCGTCGATAAGAGTAAGGCTCCAAATTTGATAGGATGATCAAGTGATCGAGTGGCTGAACCTATTTAATAGGCTACCTACGTATCCTTGAGAGGAATCAAGCCGGCCGTAGTTCGGGTCTTTGACCCTGGAGATGATGGCGTTTTAGGTTCTTCGAACCTTGAAAAGCGAGCTCTGCAGTCGGTTGCTGGAGAGAAACTCTGCTGGGGATAAGAGATGACCATTTTGGTCTGATGGCTATCCGCTCTGCTGGGGATAGGAATGACCATTTTCGGTCGGATGGCTATCCGCTCTGCTGGGGATAGGAATGACCATTTTCGGTCGGATGGCTGAAATTGTATATCCGCTCTGCTGGGGATAGGAATGACCATTTTTGGTCGGATGGCTGAACCTAATGATAGGCTACCTACGTATCCTTAAGAGGAATCAAGCCAGTCGTAGTTCGAGTCTTTGACCCTGGAATGACTATTTTGAGGCGTCAACCTGGAGATGATGGCGTTTTAGGTGCCTCGAACCTTGATGATGATGGCGTTTTAGGTGCCTCGGACCTTGATGATGGCGTTTTAGGTGCCTCGAACCTTGATGATGATGGAGTTTTAGGTGCCTCGGACCTTGATGATGGCGTTTTAGGTGCCTCGAACCTTGATGATGATGGCGTTTTAGGTGCCTCGAACCTTTGGAATGATGATGGCGTTTTAGGTGCCTCGGACCTTGACGATGATGGCTTTTTAGGTGCCTCGGACCTTGATTTGAAATGTTTTCCCTTAATGGTTTGGGATGGATGGTCCTTCGGTGGACTTCGTCTGCTGCCGAAGGAGAGGGTGACCATTTTGGTCGGGTGGCTGGACCTAATGATAGGCTACCTACGTATCCCTAGTGGGAATCAAGCCCTTTCGTAGTTCGGGTTCTACTCGAGATTCCGTTGGCTTTTGGGATTCCGTTAACTTTGCTGGGGATTTTGTTAGCCTTTGCTGGGGAAAAATCAGACGTATTCGTCGGAGAAATCGGCCTTACGTTTTACTGCCGGGGAATGATTTTGATGAAAGAAACGGGATTCCGTTAACTTTCTCGGAGAGATCGGACTTACGTTTGACTGCCGTTGATGATTTTGATGAAAGATACGGGATTCCGTTATCTTTCTCGGGGAAATCGGACTTACGTTTGACTGCCGTTGAATGATTTTGATGAAAGAAACGGGATTCCGTTAACTTTCTCGGAGAAATCGGTCTTACGTTTTACTGCCGTTGATGATTTTGATGAAAGAGACGGGATTCCGTCATCTTTCTCGGAGAAATCGGACTTACGTTTGACTGCCGTTGATGATTTTGATGAAAGAGACGGGATTCCGTTATCTTTCTCGGGGAAATCGGACTTACGTTTGACTGCCGTTGATTGAAATTGATGAAAGATACGGGATCCCGTTTCTTTCTCGGGGAGATCGGACTTACGTTTTACTACCGTCGAATGAAATTGATGAAAGATACGGGATCCCGTTTCTTTCTCGGGGAGATCGGACTTACGTTTTACTGCCGGGGAACTCTTTTGAAGAGGGGGTTAACTTTGGTTAACTCTGTTAAGTTGAGGACTGAACTGCAAAGTCCTGAAATTTTAAAGGGCAAAAGGGTCATTTTGACCCTTCAAAACAATCCGCGCGGATCGGGTTGAAAGTCAGATTGGTTTAAATGAGGGCCAACGCCCTTTCTTCTTTTTCCCCACAATTTTTAAGTTTTCCGAGAGAGAAAGAGAGAAAAATGCAAAAACCGCCATTGTTGGTCCTAGGAGTTCCGAAATCTTCCGATTTTCTTCGATTTTCAAGCAATGGAACACGGGGGAGTTGCTGTTCAAGGCCAAGGACGCGGCCCGGTCACGGAGAGACGATTGGAGCTTGTCCGAATGAGGAGGCATTATTCTCTTTCGCAATCGATTGCGGAGGAGCCATACCCCGATGCGTGGCAACATTGGGCCACTGATCCGAGTCTCCGAACGGTATACTTCGAATCTTTTCCACTCTCTTTGTCGATTTTTTTGTTTGAAATTGATTTTTGTGATTTTTCCTTTTTTTTTTTTTTTTTTTTTTTTTTTTTTTGAAAATTCGAAAATTGCAATGCTCTTGGCCTTGGATTTTGATTTTGATGATATGCATGTTGCAATGAGTTTATGGGTAACCCAAATGTGCATTTTGTTTGAAAAGAATGGGCATTTTGCCTTTTTTTTTTAAATGTCCGAAAATTGTAGTTAAAATTCGAAAATTTTGTGTTTTTGACTTTGAATCTTGATTTTGATGATATGCATGTTGCAATGAGTTTATGGGTAACCCAAGTATGCACTTTGTTTGAAAAAAAAAAGAATGGGCATTTTGCCATTTTTTTTGAAATATGAGACGGTGATGAAAACTTGCCCGAATTCGGGACGGATTTTTTTTGTTGCAATGTAGAATTCTCGCAATGTCGATATGACATGAATATATGCATGCTTTTTTTTTGTGAAAACATGATTTCTTGTGAACAATGGGACGGATTTTTGCTCCCGTTGATTTGAATGAATGACTTGTGAAAAACTGTTTATTTGTGTTATTTCATGAAAAATAGGACGGAGTTTTTACTTCCGTCGACTCGATGTATGAATGAATGAATGGTGATTGTTTGAAAACTCTTTTCCTTTGTGCAAGAAAAATGGGGCTAGGTTCATTGTATGATGTTATGCTGCCGAATTTTCTTCAAAATTTTATGATGCATGTGTGTGCTCTCTTTCTTTTTTGAATGCAAAATTTTGACACTTTTGACATTTTTGTTTCCCTCTTTTTTTTTTTTTATTGCAGGGTGGAAACAATTTAGTGACGGAGCAGCTGAACAAGATGAAGACTCGAGGATCAGTGGAGTACATTGGGTCTATGGGACCGGCTTCCGGATATGGGCGAGAGGAGCGATGATGAGTCCTAGACAGATCGTCATTGAGGCCGGCCAAATGCACGAGTTCATCGAGTGCTTGAGGGGGTTGGTCAAGTTTCCCAAGAGTAAGGGCACGATATTCGCTTTTGGCACGAAAAACCTTTGGTGGGACGTGACCCACACATTCCACTTCTTCTGGGGGCGAGGCGACGGTTACGCCTTCGATTATGCTTTGCGATTACGGGCTTATCCTTTAACGGACGGAGCATTGAGTGGAGAAGACGGCTACGGCGATGCGGATCTGCGAGGCCCTTCAGGATTTTCCCTATTCCCAAAAAAGGGGATGGGGATGGAGTCTGTTGTGGTCGAGGGAAAGATTGTGGAGAGCATTGGGAGCTATGAGGTGGGGACGAGAGGATAGGCGGCGAAGCGGTGCCAGGGCTTTTCTATGGTTTGCTTTTCGAGCACCCTTTTTGGACACGCCGAGGGACGGTGTTTTTGCTTTCTTTGCGGTCTACGGAGGATGTGAGGATGGCGGAGAGGTCTCTTGGGGAGAGCGGGTGGCGGCGAGCTCTATTTTGCCATGGATCGGTATAGCGGAAAATTTGTCAGGTTCCTTGACATGCTTCGAGTTCCCTCTGGAGGTATAATATTTCCTTTTGCTTTCCCTCTTTTCCTTAAGCACGTATCTTTTTTCGCACTTAATTGATGTGATCTTTACCTTTCGCAGGTATGGGCGTTGGAGTTCTTTCACGTCACGATGTGGCGACAGCCGGTGGAGTACGTCGGGGCGTATCCAGCCATGCGTTCCTGGTCCAAGTATGCCCAGGAGAAGAAAGGTTCCAGAGGGCGCACGACCCTCAGATGTGGACCGCCCGCCTTTAATCTGGGCTGAGACGGATGAGGGGATGATATTCTATCCCTGGGATCGTTTCGATGTGGCGCAGCTGAAGGGCGCTGAGGTATGGACCATGCAGCGGAGGATTTTGAGGGGCTTGACTTGCGACGGGTATTATCTGGGGGAGAGAGTGACGCGCCAGCATGGCGTGAATTCGCCTTTGATGACACCGGTGGAGCCTCCCGCCGACATGATGCATCCGAGTGAGAGATCGGAGACCTGGGGTGATTACCGAGGCGGCCAGCACTTCTCGGCATTTGTGGCGATTGAGCAGTACCCGGTATTCATCTTGAGGAGGTTGAGGATGCCCCAGGTCCTTGAGCGGGAGGGGGTAGGGATCGTACGGTACCCACGGACGGACTTTTCATATGTCCAGGATGGGGTCCGATTGAGGGTGCAGATCCCTCAGCCTGAGCGGCTTCCACGAGCTTTTCAGCCTCGTCCGGGTATGAAGGTATGGCTTCTTCTTCCCACCTCTTTTGTTTCTGTCTTTTCCTTTCTTTCCTGTCGTCATTTTTTGCCTCAATTATTTCTGACGCTTTAGCTTCCGTGCAGTTTCCGGAGGTGGTCGTGGAGAAGCTGACGAAGCAGGTGATCGGGGCTAAGAGATTCATCAAGAGGATGGTTGCTTGTGGGGCCCCTCAGGCCAGAGCGAGGCGAGCACAGCCGGCGCCTGTTAGGCGGGAGGCTTCCCCTATTCCTTCAGAGACTTCCTCCGAGACTCCTCTTTCTCCTCTCCTTGATCCCCGCGTGGTACTACCTTCGGATCACGTCATTCTCGGAGATCCTTATGGACAGGGACATGTCTGGCATCATGGTGGATCTTCTTCGCACGTCCAGGAGTCCGACGCATTCACCTTCGGATATGATTTCTTTGCGGATCTTGGTTTGCCGTATCAGAGCGTACCGGTTGGTCCTGACGAGCCTTCTTCCGGAGACGAGGACGATGATTCTGAGCCCGAGACATTCATGGCTACCGAGGAGGCGGGCCCGAGCCGCAAGAGGGGTCGGAGGAAAGCGCCGGCCACCGAGGATTCTGACTGACGATTTTCTGAGATTGATTTCTGAGATTGTACCTATATTTTATTTTTTATTTTTTGACAGATACAACTTTTTTTGTACACTCTTTTTTTTTTGGAATGTAATAATTTAGGATTATTATTATTATTATTTTATGAATGCAATGCAGTATGAATGCAATTTTGCATGAGCCTTGGTTTTTTTTTGGTAAGGGTGTGAGTATTGGGTATATGAACTGTTTGGGCAGGTTTTGCTCAGGTTTTGAGCAGTTGGGATGAAAATATTCCTCCGTGGTGCAGCAGTTTGGACTGTTGCAAAAAAAAAAATTTCTGGGTGACAAACATATCCACGCGGATAGGACAGGAATCTGACATTGTCCTTTAATTTTGCTTCAAATCTGGTCTTCCTTTATTTCAAATTCAAACACCTTCTTCAACTGCCCATTCAAACAGCCATTTTCGGGGAGAAAGAGAGGAAAGGCCATGGAAAGAATTGTGAGCATCCAAACTCCATCCAAATTATCCCAAGATTCTCAAATGTCATTCTTCAACAAGTTTAAAGAGTGGTCTCGGGAGATTATGCATGAGAGGAGGTCGTTCTTTGAAGAAAGGTATAAGATACGATGCTTGTGGTCTCTCAAGGAATTGATTCCGGATTATGATCTTTTGAGAGCTTCTTCCTCATTTTGGGATACTAGAAGGCATGTCTTTTGCCTTTCTTATAATGAAATGGTCCCGACTGTTGAAGAATTTCGGGCTTTGCTCGGTGGTCCTGAGGTGGAGGAGATTGCAATTCCTTTGCCCGGAGGAGCCTCTTTTGTTGACAAGTTGTGCAACCTTCTTCATCTTTCCCCGGAGGAAGCACAAGGTATGATCTGTGGTCCCGATCATTTTAATATTTTTGGTCTCCCTGATAGATTTAGGGGCTTAGGCTTGATTGATGATGCCTATTGGGATGCCTTTGCACTTTGCATGTTTGGTACTTTGTTCATGGTTTATTCTTTTGGGATCTGTCATCGGTCTCTGCTGGATATCGTTGTTCATTGTCGCTTGGGCAGAGATGTTGTACCTTTGATCCTGGGGGAGACTTTTCATGCTCTCGATAGGCTGGCTACCGGGAGACAGTATATGCACGGGGGCAGCCCGTTTCTCTTGACTTTGTGGCTGATGGAACGCCTGGGGGTTCTTCGGGAAACATCGGATATGATCAAGCCTTGGACATTCGCCAGGAGAGGGGTTGCTGTAGATTTTGATGATCAGGGCTCATGGGAGCGTTGGATGGCTGATCGCCGGACAGAAGATATCAGATGGTCAGTGCCTCATTGGCGAGTGGAGACTCAGAGAGTACTTCAGGACGGATCTCCCGTAGTTATGCTTCCGGGGCTTTCTCGGTCCAACTTCTACATTCCGGCTTTGGTTCTGAGACAGTTCGGTTTGGAGCAGGTTCCTTTGGAGGATTTAGATGATATAGCCACCAGGGTGGTGGCTTCTGCTTCTATGGAAGATCCTTCGGTGTTTCCATTTCTTTCCCGAGTATGGAGGTATGACGTCTTTCCTCCTCGGGTTATCCTCAGGCGTCCGAGACCTGTGTTCTTGACCACTTGGTACCTGGATTGGTACGAGAGGCATTTGGGGGAGACTCAGATGGCTATTTTGGGACGGCGTGAGGCCATTGTGGGTGCGGAGGACCTGACAGTTTCGGAGAGGAGAAGGGCCGAGGCGAGGGCCAACCCTCACGACAGGAGCGGAGATGTTGTGACCGACTATGAGGCTTATGTCAAGAGGCAGGAGAGGAGGGCTCCTATGCTACCAGCTAGGCTACAGGAGATGAGAGATGATGCTAGGGCTACTAAGGCCCTGACAGAGGCTGGTTTGATAGATCCTGTTCCTATACCAGAGCTTGGTAGGAGGAAGACCGACATTTTCTGTTCGAAGAAGAAGACTCGAAGGGGAAGAGGAGGGGAGATGCCGGTACGAGCGGCTTGGAGTGACCTTGAGGTTTAGAGTATCCCTTTCTTGTCGTAGCGAGACACATTAGTTTGATTATGTATCTTAGTTTTTTTAGCGAGGTTGCCGGTTGTAGGAATGAACTAGGGCTTAGACTCATCAAAAAGCTTTTAAGCTGTAATGAATATGTGAATTGCTTTAGAGTTTTTCGAGACGCTTTCATGGTACGATCGGTGTATTGATGTCGAGTATGACTTTTATTTGTGTTTTAGACCGAACCGTTTCCGCCGCCTACGTTCCCTTCGGACAAAAGGGCTCGGAGTCTCCGTAGTTACGACCCGGTTTTTTTTTTTTTTTTTTTTTTTTTTTTTTTTTTTTTTTTGGTGCAACCCTGTTTTTTACCTAGGCCGCCCTTTTCGGGTTTTCAACCTAGTTGGGTATTACTCTTTTAGCACTCCTTTTTTTGATATATTTTTTTTTGTTTTTCCTTTTTTTTGACTCAGTGTTTTTACGCGTAGTATCTGCGCAGCTTGTCACCATTCACTGGGTGTACAAAGGGATTTACGTCGAGGTCTGCAAGTTGCATGGCTCCTCCGGAGAAGATCTTCTGGACAATGTATGGCCCGACCCAGACAGGCTCCCATTTGCCAAGTGGGTTGATGCGGACTGGGGGCTTTTCTTTTAAAACGAGGTCACCTTCCCTAATCTCCCGATGTTTTACTTTCTTGTCGAAGGCCCTGGCCATTCTCCCTTGGTAAGCTCGGATATGTTCCATTGCTTTCAATCGTCGCTCATCTAGCAGGGCCAATTCATCATGGCGACTTTGGAGCCATTCGACCTCATTGATCTGACTCTCCAACAGCACACGGAGTGAGGGGATTTCTAGCTCGATTGGGAGTACGGCTTCCATTCCGTAGGTGAGAGCAAATGGTGTTTCCCCGATTGCCATTCTGGCGGATGTTCTGTAGCCCTAGAGAGCAAGGTGAAGCTTCTCGGGCCAATCTCGACCTCGGACAGCCATTTTCCGGATGATGTTCTCCAGAGTCTTGTTTGCTGCTTCGACGGCTCCGTTGGTTTGGGGCCTGTAGGGAGATGACTTGTGACGGGTTATTCTGAATTCTGCCAGCAGCCTGTCGCATTCCCCTTCAAAGTGGGATCCATTATCGGAAATGATTTTGGCTGGCAACCCGTATCTGCATATGATGTTTTCTTTGATGAAGAGGGACACTTTCCTTGAGATGAGGACCTTGTAGGATTTTGTAGGGCATCCTTTTACTACCAATCTGCGTCTCTTTAGGCTCTTCCGTAGTTCCCAGATTCACACTTGTCAAAATCTCTTTGGCAGCTTGGGCTCGATTTTCCTCTTTCCGAACAACCTGCTTAAAGATTTTTGTTCTCTTTTTTTTATTTGATGTGTCTGCTTCTTTATCTAATGAATCATTATTAAATGTTTTTTTTTATTTATTTATCATTAGTTAAAGTGGCAATCAAGGGATACTCAGAAAGGTTCGTCATTTCATTAGGAACGAAAGGAAATACAACATTTGCTACAGACTCGTAGTCTTAAGGCGTGAGGCCATCAGACGACCCTAGAGACTCGACCTTAACAATGAGAGACTCGGAGGACTCTTCCTAGATTGACACAAAGGGACGGGAGACCAATCCAGGCTTGGTGATCATTTCTTCTTTGGTCGCGGACGGGCCTGAGAGAGTTTCCCGATTCTTTAATGGCATCGCTGTCAGGGGCGTCATGACTCGGGAATTGTACTGTGCTCCTTCCTCGATCATTGCTACCATTTCTTTGACTGAGCTGAAATCAATCAGGTCTGGCACCTGGATCTCTTCCCCGAATAACTGTTGCATAATCGGACCATCCCAATCATCTGAAAAGACTTCTGTGGCTTTGGCTTTCGGCACGGTCAATTCAAACTCAGGTTTCGGACCTTCCTGGGCAGTAGGAATTGTGGTTGTGAGCTTCTCGAACTGTTCCACTAGGCTTGGCACTCCTTTGAAAGTGTACTTACTCTTCATGGTAGTGGTAGCCCCGGGTATCTTGGGTAGGTCCAGAAACATTCTACGGACCGGGTTAGCTTTGGCTCCCCTAAACTTGTTGAGGCTATCCTGTAGCTTCAGCCACCCTTCTGTAAGAGTGGGCTCTGTGATGTTACCCGGTTGTGTGGAACCCTTTACAAAGTAGTCAGGCAAATTAGGACTGAATGGGAGAGATTTAGGGTCGTCGATCGGGACCCTTCCTGTGATAGCTTCAAACCCTTTTCCTTTTGCAGTGTCCACTAAGGAGGCCTCATATCCCAGGCCGTGGCGAGTTTTCTGTCCTTTCACCTCGATGAGTTTGTGAGTTCCTTGTTGGTATTTCCCTAGACCGAGGCCAGGTAGATAGCTCATCTTTCTCATCACTTTCAAGACCGGAGGGATTTTATCCCGGGTGATTGTCAGATCTATGTTGCAAACTTGGGCCTTTGGAGGCTCGACTGTGAAGCCTGTTAGCATGAGACCTTCCTCATCATGTTTGATTTCCAGAATAGGTATTCCACCCGTATTCGTGCCCTCCAAGGTGACTAAATCCCCATAAATGGTTGTCAGGTCCCCATTCGAGACGAATTTCACACACTGATGGAGGTTTGAGGTGACCCCCTTGACCTAGTGCAGCCAAGGTCTCCCCAGTAAGGCATTAAAAGTGATCGGGATGTCAATAACCTGGAATTCCACAGGTATCAATTTCTGTCCAAACCAGAGGTCCAAGGTAGCAACTCCAAGGACTGCTCGAGATGTCGAGTCGTAAGCTTTGACTGTGAGGGAGGAAGGTTTTAAGTCCGTGGACTTGATGTCAGCGAGCTCATGATCTTTCTTGCGGAAGAATGTTCATTAGGACCCATTATCAACCGGGACCCGAGGGAGGAGTCGTTCATCCAATTGAATTTGTGATGAAGAGAGGCTCGTTATGATCAGCCCCAAATTGAGGGAGGTCGAGATGCGTGAAAGTAATTATGTTCCCGTAGTGGATGTTTCCAATCGTGTACCACGTCATCGGGAGTAGCATCAATAGGGACGAAGGTGCGGGCTAGGCTTTCTTCCGGCTTTAGCTTGTGGGGATAGGATGAGGTGAGCGGGGACCATAGAGAGATGTTGGCTGTGTTTGCTTCAACCGGGTGAGCACGGGATCCTCCTTTTCGGGGTCGGGAGCTTGTTTGTCTTAGCATAGGGGCGGCGGTTCTTCTCATGTGCTTGATACGTGGCCTTCTTATACGCCTTGGGATTCCCTTGGAAGATTTGCCGGATCGGGTCAACGGGTTAACTTCCTCACCGGTTGCTTCTTGACTAGATTTCTTCAACGCTGCTAAGGTCAACGGGGAGCCTTTTTGGCTATCGGCCTTTGGTTACGACGGAGTCTAGCAACGGTGAGGGCGAGTTATCGGCTCCTTCTGGGCGGCCCTTATAAGCGCTTCCCAAGTCACGAGGCTTTTGAGTGCGGGGTTGTGTTGTTGCCCCCTGGATGGCCCGCGAGCTAGGGCGTCCTCCGATTCGCTCCCATAGTTTGCCTTGCTCATAGTTATCATACAACAAGAGTCGCTATTGTCGGGGCTCGGCGGCTTTCGATTTCATCCCGGTATAGTGCAACCATTACGGTTCCTTTACGTAATACTTAGAGTTGGAGATGATTATAGCACTACGTGTGGGAGGTGCATCCGGTATCATGCCGGTTTCTAGGACTTCTCGAGAGGCGACATACATTCGGGGAAGGTGACCTCTTCTTGGGTAACCCTGACAAGGAGTGTTACTTTATTCCAGGGTGGATTTGATCTGACCATGATTATTTTCTCATTTGGGCGGATGGGAGTTAGTTTCCCTCTTTCTATCAGATCCTCAACTATCAGCCTGGATCGAATGCCTGAAAACCCTTTCCCCAAAGCATGGTAGGCAGTGTTGAACTCTAAGACATCCACGTGCTCAGACCCGAAACTTCATGGCCTTCATATCCTCGGTTTCATATTCGTCTTCCGAAGTGTCTTCGGTCTTATGGCTATCAGCCTCCATTTCATCATACATCTTCTTTCTTTCACCCTTGCAAGTAGGGCAGCCACAAGTAAAGGATAGGCAACGTTCCCCCTCATAGTTTGATGTAGCAGCTCGATAGATCTGGGTCCAAATAAGGAGCACCCGGGGTCCACTGTCGGGCGCTGGAGCAATTAGGAAGGCGTCATGTGGATCCATAGGTATGAAAGCCACTGGGGAGACGTTTAGATCAATAACCCTTTTCAGTGATTGCAGGCATTTGCTGTGCTCAAGCGGCCCGGTTGTGACCCTTACGGTTGTTATGCCATCCGCTCTCGGGAAAGAAGAAAAAGATCCGATGACGTTTACGAATTCTTCATCTTCTGGTCGCTGAAACCCTCCATTCTCGACCAGTGCTTCAATGAATCCTTTCCATTCACCAGTCAGGTTCTTATAAGGAACATTGTGTTCTAGGATTTCGGATGTGTACGGATCTGGGCGCGGGCTTTGTTGTCCCTCATCCTCTGAAGTATCCGGACACTGACCACAGGTGCATCTTACGAGGTGCAGCTCTTGGGGGCCCATCCCTACTGGCATTTGACTTGCATTTTCCGGTGGTCCTTCATCGTCGCTTGCTGACAACCAACCATTGTGTCTGGCTCCCATGGTGTCATTTCCGGCCTGATTGTTCCAGATTGTTTCCGGATCTGGGGCCTCAGTTGACTCTTCGCTCTCGTCATCATCATCGTCATCGCTGTCATCGGAATCATTTTCCCATACTACCGGGATTTCGGCTGAGAGGGAACGCCGATCAAACCCGTTAGGGGAATATGGGTGCGTGCAACCGCAAAAATTGTCATATGCTCCCATTCCCGGAAGTGGTAGTTGTGACTCCGCTTCTCCTCCCAGAAACTGCAGGGGAAGAGTGAGAAGGGGTGGCACGTATTTGACTCCAGGAAGGATATAGAAGGAGTCCTCCTCTTCCGATTCTTTGCTGTTCTCGGGATCATATTCGGCCTCTCCCTAAGCCAACTTGCAGAAGTGTACTAGCTCCAGATGCTCCTCGGCCTCTTCTTGATAAGCCCGATACGAGCGCTCGCCAGAAGCTTTCTTGTTCGATTCTTCTCGATTGTTCTAACCATCTTGTGTAAATGGTTTTCTCATGTTTTGACCGGAACAGCCCCAGTTCTTCAGTATTGGCCTTCCCTTCATCCGAGAAATAGCGGGCCTCGTATTCTTGCAGGAAGTCTCTGACATGAGACCAAGGTGGGCTGACTTGCTCATCGTCCTCAAGGTTGATGGGGAATCCGAATTCAGGATCTTCGACAAGGTTGGCCATGGGTATTTGGGGACCTTCATCAGCATCTTCCTGAGCATGAAAAGGTTCTCCGCATTCAATCATGTTTACCTGATTATGGTTCCTTGGCAGAGGATTCTTGACTGTATTAGGCCCCTCGGGGCCTTCCAACTTTCCTTGCTCTATCAGTCCCTGGATTGCCTTTTTCAGAGTAAAGCAGTTGTCAGTCAGATGTCCGTGGGCTTGATGAAAAGCACAATACTTTGAGGTATCCACATGAGCGTTCGGATTCCTGGGTTGGAAATTCTCCAGAGGCTGCAGCAAGCCTTCTTTCACCAGTCCCTAAAGATGTCATTCAGAGGCATTCCAAAGTTTTCGAGGTTCATGACCCGTGGCCTAGGCTCGGCTGGTTTTCTGGGACCGAAAGGAGTTGTGTTATTACATTCCTGTCCCGCGTAGTTAATCTTCTCTTTGCCTTTAGCAGGAGCAGGGGCAGTGTTTGAAGGAGGAGCCCGATACGCCGTAGCGAGTGCGGCGGCCAGGTTCTTGATTGTAAGCCTTTTCAAATTTAGGCTGCGGAGTTAACCATGGCCCGTAAGTACGAGTACGGGAAGTGAGCGAGGAGGCTCTCGAGATGTGGTTTCGAGGCATGAGCTGGAAGATGTCCGGTTGCTCCTCTTCGAAGGAGGGATTTCCATCTCACGAGTTTCGAGATTCCACCGCTTGTAGAAGTCCCCAACATTCTCATCGGGACGCCTGCCTTGTTGTTTGTAGGTCAACTCTATTTGTTTCCCATTCCAAGTTGGCCTTGTACTTTTACGTGAAGGCATTAGTAATCTGGTCCCACGTAGTTCGGCTTCGGGTTTCAAACGAAAGAACCATTTTAAGGCCTTGGATTTCAAAGATAGGCGAAATAGTCGGCCCATTCTGTTTGGTGCATCCTTTGGCCTGCATTGCCAAGGTATACGTGTCCAGATGAGTTTTTGGGCATGCAGTCCCATCAAAGAGATCCAAGTTAGGCATCACAAATTTTTGGGGCAGAGGAACAATGGAGTCCGGGTCTGTAGGCCGGAAGGCAGATTTCTTAGCGGTCAATTCAGCAATCTGCGCTTTCATTTCCTTATGTTGTTCCATGAACCAGGCCAGATGAGGGTCTTGTGGCGGAGCCATTGCGTTCAAACTAGTGGCTGAGCTAGAGAGAGGAGCTACCACTGGCGGCAGACTAGTGGAGGGAACGGCCAATCCGGGGACGTAGGTGAAAACCTGTCCTTGGGCTAAGTTACCCTGGGGAGCATGAGTAGGACCCTGAGCAAAGGGATAGAACCTTGCGGCCTGCTGTTGATTTTCAACCGGCAAAGTGGGTGGAGGCAGTCCTGATGTAGCCGGATAGCTTGGATTTCCAGAGTGGGGCCCATAAGTAGGCTTAGGTGTGGGCTTTGTCACATTGTTGAATTGCATGGTGGTGAGGCGATGGTGTATAACCCGGGAATGCTGCGGTCTGGTGATTCGATGGCCCAGGATGGTGGTTTGGTAACCCATCGAACCATGAGTGAGAAATGGGTTTGTGAAAGCTGTGGGAGGAGCAGATGAGCTAGCATCATTCTGAGGAGGGGCTCCTGACGGCTGTTGAGGCATGCCGAACTGTTGTTGTGGCCCTTTGAACTGTTGCTGCGAAGGCCCGGATTGATCGGTTCCAAGCGTGGCGGGATCCCAATTAGGCGTGGCATTCCGAGATAACCCCAACCATGAGAAGACATTCCGTGCGGCTTTGTCCCCACCGAGGAGCTGTGAACCGATTCGTGCCGTCGGGGCTGCGTGGATCCGGTGGTGCGAAGGCGGGGCGACCGAAGATCTAGGAGCATGGGTTCTGGTAGTGGTACCATAGGAGGTGGGCGGTGGCATCCTGGAGTAATCAGGGCAACTTAGAGTGGGATTGGCATCCTCTTCCCCTTCCACGGTGAAAGTGCCATCGGGATTGAGGCTGGCGGCCAAACCATGGCTCTTAATAGCCTCCATAAGGCTATTCAGCTGTGCTTCCTGTCGTAACCTCATACGTTACTGCTGGCGATTCCAGCTTTGCATTACTGCGAGGGGTCACGGGAGGCGGAGTGACGTTGTCCCCATCATTATCGGGTGATGCGAGACATTACGAAACCCGGAGTCGGAACAAACGGTGAAGGCGATGACGCGCTTGACTCTTCCCAGCGATCAAACGGTGACCCGGTGTCCGGAACCAACCTTTGTGAGGAGCTGCGGGGGGAAAGACACGAAGGTTCAGAGATTTTAGGGATTGAAGGAGGGTAGGTGTTTGGGCTTTGGGCTCATGCAACATTCAGTTATTTGTTCTTGTTTACTTAAAACATGTTTTATTAACCTAATCGGTTGGAAAAGATTGCTCTTCTTTTTCGAAAACTACTCTGGATCTGGATCGGTGGGCCCCGTCACTACGTCTATAAGCCCTCGTATTCCACCCGTATTTCGACCTCCCGGGGTGGGCGCCCGGGCGAGGGTCCTATAGGGCAAGCGAGTCCCACCGACCGAAAGAAAAACGATCCTAAAAGTCGGCGGGTAATCGAGTTTTAACGAGCATTCGATGTAAATTACGGACAAGGCGACGTCAAGGGTCAAGATCATGTCAGGAGCTCGACGAAAAGTCGACATGATTTGACCGATGAATGTCCACAATTGATCTTGACTTGTCGTCAATTAGGCCGAAATTAGGCATGGAATAATCATTAATCCTTGATGACTCGGTGTCATGCTTTGGGAGTCGAGTGTATAATTTGTGCCGATCGAGTCAAAGTCAAGGCGCCGGTCAATATCCGGTCAAAGTCCATGACGGAAAACCGGCGAGAACTTCGACTGATTAGGGTCCCGAAAGATATTGACTTGGTATGCCGACTAAGGATTGAAAGGAAAGGTCTATACACAGACAGGGCATGACACAGACCAGACTAAAAACCAACCGGGTCTCGGACAAAGTGTGTCACGGACAAGTGCATGGTTGACACGAGGCTCCATGGGTGTTTGGGTAGTCCCGTGCTTGCACCGAGAGGCGTAATAAGACCAAACGGGCCGCGACAGGGATTTCCCAGGGTTAGGGACGTAGTGTGCAGTGTAAGGTCACGTGCGCGTAGTGTGCAAGCAGTCTATCTTCTTTTACGAGTAAAATAGAAATTTTTCATGTGTCTTAAAAAGTATGATGCATGATTTTTTTTTGAAAATTTTCTTTTTTTTTTGAAACTCCTTTTTTTTTTTGAAATTCTTTTTTTTTTTGAATTTTTTTTTTTGAAAGTAAATGCACACATAAACACATAATTCAAAATTCAAGGCAACGGGTCCGATAGTCAAAACTTTGACTTTTCCGAGGCGGCCAAAACAACACGAAAATGTGAAAAATCGACACACACCACAAATGATTTTAAATGCCGGGACGGAAGCTTGACCCTCAAAAGCTTTTTTTTTTTGAAAACAATGATACCGGTACGTGGGATTGTTAAACCACAATTTATCCCCGACTCGTGTTAGGAGGCCATAACGGGAAGTTTAATGGTTTCCACCAATATACCAAATATCATTTTTTTTAAATAAAACTTATTTGTCCCCAGCGGAGTCGCCACTGTGACGATGTTGAAATTTTCCAACTCGCGGAAAAAATTCGATTTTTTGTTTCTTTGAAAACTAAATAAAAATCGGAAAAACGGAGTCGCCACGCCATTTTTGTTTTAAGGGCCAAAACTTTGAAAAATGCTCGAAATAAGAGATTTGGGTTCGGAGGTCACGTTACACGCCGGGAAGAACGTTAGTGTTCACCCGGAATGCCTCGTAAAACGAGTCTTCCAAGCATAGAAACCATTTGTATGTGTGTGTGTGTGTGTTAATTTGGCCAAAATAAATTGAAACTGAGAAAAGTAAAAATTGGGAATTCTTTATTAGACTTTGGTCAGATCCCATGATTTTTGGTATGATTTTTGGATTAATTTTTGAGACTCAAAGGATTTTTTGAAGTTGAAAACTATTTCTGCCAGAATGAAAAAGGCAGTAGACACTTGACTTTGAAATGGATTTAAAGGCTTTAAAACTTCATAATCTGAGGAAACTCAGAGAATGAAAGTTATTCCAGACACATTAAATAAGATTTATGTGAAAGAATTTTCCATTTTGGAAATGATTTGAGGGACCAAAACCTTCTGGAAATCTCAGATATGAAATCTGGACTTCCAGAGACTGAGGAACTGACCTTTAAAAGAAAATTTGAAAAAGGGAGTTTTACTCACGAAAAAAATAAAGTAAAAATATATCTGGAAGGCTCTGGAAGTTGGCTACAAAATGTATTTTGTAGTAAACACCAAATTCCAAGTTCTTATGTGTCCAAAAAATTAGACCATGGACTGAGGTCTTAGAAAATTGCTACTGGACATCAACTTCTTCTTGAAGAAAAACATGATTTTAAAGGGGGTTTGGCATCCATGCTTGTCCCCATTTCCCTAGGTTTTGATTAGTGATCACTTGACATTTTAGTGGTGAATCAACTATATCAAACCATCCTTGGGGTACATTAGGACTAAGCACTTCATTTGCTTGGGAAGGGGAATTTTATCCTTTGAAAATGAGATTTGATGTATGAAAATGTTTTTTTAGGGTTTTGAAAATGCATTTGCAAGCAAGTAAGAACACTTTGAAAATAATGTTGATCCTTGTAGAAGATCAACCATGGAGATGAACTTCCATGGTGATCTTCTTGGATCTAGGGCAAGAAGATGAACAAACTACATTTTGGAGTTTGAAAATGCATGCATGGATGAATTTTAGGGTAAGGAGAGGGAGGTTATACCTATCTTCCTTGTGTTTTGTGTTTGAATGGATTCAAAGGCTTGAATGTGTTTAGGATTTGAAAGTTTTTAGGGTTGATGATTTGAGTTGTGTAAGTACGCCAATCCAATTCGCAACCTTTTAGATGCATTTTAATATAATAAAATTGCATTTAGGGGCGTTTTGGTAAATTCCCGGCCTATCCCGAGACTTCCGGAAACGTTCCATGAGTTTCCCGCGAAGGAAGTACCTTTCGGTACATTATTCATGCCAAAGGACCCCTTGGGAATAAAACCTGTTGGACCTTTTGGGTATTTTCCCAGAATGTTCCAGAAACTGGTTTTTGGCGCCAAAAGCGGTTGAGCCACCTTGTGTCACGCGACAGCTTGAGGCATGGAAAGAGAACGCGTAAGGTCGTGCGACACACTAAGGCAGCCAACTGCAGCCTATAAATAAGACCCTCCCCCTCTCATAAATGGATCCCAACTTTAGCCTACTGTTACTCTGCAGGATTTGCAGCGTAACGAACCTCTCCAAACACAAACCTCTCTCTCTCTTACCTTCAACCTACCCAATTCCTCCCTTCCAAACCCAATTCTCAAGCCACACCAATTGAACCCCTTACATCAGTCCTTCCAGATCAGAAGTGAAGAATTGAAGGGTTCTATATCTAACTAGATATAGAATTCGTGGAAGCAACAAGGGTAACGATTCCCTAAACCCAATCTCTCTCTCTCTTGCATAATTTCTATTAATTCTAGCATTTAATTTTGTTTGGATTCGCAATCGGATCCTAGCTATCTGAATTACTGAATCCCAATCGCAATCTCTCTGTTTAATTTGAGTAATTTGTGCAATTGAGCCTATATTGTTGATTATTTGATTGAACTTGGTGTTTGAACCCCAAGGGGGTGTGGATCTACCCATATCCACACTCCCTGGGTTGATTTAGTTTCGTTTCTGTATTTAGTTCGCAATCTAGTTAAATGATTAGATCTGTATAGCTTTCTGTTGATTCTGTGCTCATCTTGTTAAGTTTCTGCAGATGGCTCATATGTGTCACGCGACACCTTTGTCTCCAAGTGATCCTGTGTCACGCGACACATGTGGTCACTGGTACGATGTGTCATGCGACATACATGACCCATCTGCAGAGACCCTTTTTTTCCTTTGTAATCTGTTTTAGATTGTTTGTATCAGGGATGTGGCCTCCCTAAATAATGGGCTCACAATATGTAATTCTCGTTCCATAATTAATAAGATGCATTTTATCACACTTTGTTTATTATCAATATTTGCACACACTTTTGATTTACTTGGATGTTTTTGATTGAAGGACTCGTCTATGGACGAGGCGTGTTGGGTGAACTCTCGGTTCTTCCCAACACGTAACCTGACCTCCGAACTCATGTTTTCTCTCTAAACAAAAGGTTTTCAATGTTTCCTCTTAAAACGGCGTGGCGACTCCTTCTTTTCATTTAAACCGGAAACCCAAATTCCGGGCGAGCGCACATTCAGTGGCGACTCCGCTGGGGATGTCACTTGAAAACCTATTTTTCAAGTGTTGAGTGGGTCAAGCTTTTGTTTAGTCAAAACATCCAATACATCCATTTTGTGTGCATTATTTGATAATCATTTGTGATTCATACATCTTGTTGATTATGGAACTTGTGAGCCCTTTGTGCTTGTGGCCATTCTTTCTTGTGCATTAGTACTTGTGTGTTGTTCTGGCTATGGTAAAACAGGGGCTGATTTGATGATTGAAGAGCTGCTGGTTCAGTGACCATCCAGGTCGTGCGACACCTTTGTCTCTGGTTGTCCTGTGTCACGCGACAAAGGGTGGCCACTGAACATAACTTCAGAAGACTGGTTTGAGGGCAGTCCCTTGGATCAAGCAGGACTCATTTGATTGTTGTTCCCTGTTTATCCTGTGTGAGGGTGTGTGTGTTTTTTTTCTAAAAAAAAATAATAAATAATAATAATAAAATAAAAAAAATATATAAAAAAAAACCATTTTCGCAAATAAAGGAACATAGCCATCCCGCACACTACATCACGTAGATCTAGAACCCTCGGGTGCGATTGACGGCATCGCGGACGGCCATTAAATTCGCCTACGCTTGAGCGCCTGAAATCAAACCTAACCCACTAGTGCGTTATAGGTGGCGCCACACATTTAACCTCACCCAAAACGGTTGGTTTTGACACGACATTTTCAAATACACTAAAAAGAATTGCTTCAAAATTTTTAAAAGGCTTTCGTACCTCCCCCAAACCCTAGCACGTGTGGGCATGTTGCCAACGCAACATGGTTTCACGGGAGGACATGTCGTTCCCATGGCATGTTCTAACGAGAGATCATGTCGCTTTGTCAACGTGCACCGACGAGAGGTCATGCCGGATTTTTCCTTGAAATTCTTCAGGAATACCCGTTATGCTGCCCAAATTTCTCCAGAAATTGGGGCTGCTCGTCCGTCCCATAAATGCTTCGGTTTTGTTTAGGTACTGTCGCCTATTATTAATTGTGAAACAACGCATTTAGTGTATTTGTGGATGATGTGTCCATAGGTTCCCCCGAGGTCTAGATTGTGTGAATAAAGGATTAGCCTTTTCCAACCGTCTCTAGGACTTAAAACACCGATTTCTACTTGAACCATAATAAGTGTTGCACGAGTCCGTCTCCTTCCGTATTCTTCCCTCTCCCGTACCTCCCCAAAATTCTCTACCCCCCTCTTTATACACGCTCTCTCCTCTCCAGATAAGGCAAGTTGGGTGCGCGATTCGATTCCCAGTGTTCGTTTAGTTCGCGTCTTGAGGCAGCTGCAGTTTCAGCAGATTTCGCACCCGATTCAATTTCAGAGATGTCTAGTGCAGAGAAGGGTATGACCACTCAATCTGAGGATTCATCTGCCGCGGATCAACAAGTCATGCATAGTCTGTCTATGGAAGAGATGAGGGCTAATTTGGAAGCCGCTCTAGCTAGAGAGCGTGAGACTCAATTACTCGCTCAAGCCAGGGAAGAGGCAGCACATTCTAAGTTCGTAGATGCAATGAGAAGCCGTGGAATTGCTGTGATCCGACGCGCTGATGGAACTTATGAAG
This sequence comes from Adenophora triphylla var. japonica, assembly GCA_022495995.1. Lineage (NCBI taxonomy): Eukaryota > Viridiplantae > Streptophyta > Magnoliopsida > Asterales > Campanulaceae > Adenophora > Adenophora triphylla. Next base: position 473,485 of record JAFEMH010000872.1, on the reverse strand, counting down.
AGATTACCGAGGTTAATGACACTGATCTAGGAGCCGGGAATGTTTCTCTCCCTTTTCAGCCTCAGACCCAGGGTGCACAGTCCAATTATGCTCAGAATCAGGGGCTGCCGGTGAACCCTCAAGCAAGTTTTGGTCCAGTCGGAGGAACACAACCGGTCCTCCATGATTTGACTTCCTCACCCTTTCCCAATGCTCCTGTGCCTCTAAGCCAATTTGGGTCCCAGCTTCCGAACAGTCAAGGTCTGCGGTTCCCAGGTTCTCAGTATCAGCAAGGTCAGTCTCATGGTCCTCACTTCCAGGGTAACACCCAGTATCCGAATCAGCATCCTTACTCCGGGAATCGGTTCAGCCAGGATGGATTTATGCAGTTTCCTACTAGACAGCCTCAGTTTCAAGGATATATGTCTCAGCCTTCAATGGATTCAGCTTTTGAATTTGGCTCATCATCTATGCAGCATCCGGGGTCAATTCCTTACAGGCCTGCCAGTGCTTTTCCGCAGAATCAGAATTTCCCAACCGATCAATTTAATCATTTGCCAGCTCCAGCATCCGGGTCAGTTCAGCCGTCTCTCTTCCAACCAGCTAGTTTTGAGCCTTCTTCAACTATTGCTCCCGCTCTTCCTCAGCTTCCCGGGATGACTCCAGAGGTAACTGCACTGTTGAAACAAATGCAGCAGCAAATTGACAAGTTGACGGCAGGATCAAGTGGACTTAAGGTTGTTGACCCAAAGCAAGTAGAGCCTCTCCCTTATAAGTTCAAGATGCCCAAAATACAATTTGATGGTTCGACATGCCCGAAAACTCATGTGGACACATACGTGATGACTATGGGGGCAATGGGTTGTACTCCCGAATTTATGGCTCAACACTTCCATCTCACACTCAAAGGACCTGCCTTGACATGGTTTCTAGCTCTTAAGTCGGAAGCTCGAGTTACTTGGAGTCAGATCACTGAGGCCTTTCTCGAAAAGTACCGTGGGAACCTTGAGTGGCGCACAACTAGAGACGACTTGGTTGGTACAATCCAAAAGAATGATGAGTCCATTACTGATTTCTACAAGCGTTGGAATGCCAAATTGAATGAGCTACCCGAGCCAATTTCGTTACAAGATCAGAAGGACATCTTTTTGTCATGTGTGAAGCCAGTTCTCCGTGAAGCTATTGGGAATGGTTGGTATCCTGACTTAAGGGAGATGGTAGGCATGGGAGCCCGTAGCGAGAATCGACTCTTCAACCGTACCCTAGATGACAAGACCGGTAATGTTAATGGTTATGGGTCCAAGATGGTCAATCCAGTTTCCCGGGTGCCAAAAGACAATAGTATCAACAACCTTCAGAGAGGAAGCACTGGCCCAAGCAGTGGGAAATTTCAACCTCGTCAGCCACGAAAGTTTGATGATCTTGGCATGACTACAGAGGAAGCATTTAATGGTCTGGTTAAGACAGGGATGGTCCAGCCCCTTGATAATTACCGCCCTATGCATCGCAACCCAAAGCTGGATACGAACAAGTACTGCTGCTACCACCAGTTCCCTGGCCATACAACCAACGATTGCATTCCCCTGAAGATGCTCATTCAGAAGCTTGTTGATGATGGAAAGGTTGAGAAGGCTCGCCCCAATGTTGTCCCCGATCTTCTTTAGTGATATCAGCAGAAGCCCAGAGGCTATCCCACCCGAAAGCGGCGAAGTCAATCAGTCAGCGTCGTAGGATCTAGAGTGTCTTTTATGTGGTAACGAGTCTGTCAAGTCCATGTTATGAGTTTTTTTTTATTGCAGTAATAAAAATCTTTGTTTCTATTCTTGCTAGACTCGAGACATCACTTGCACACCCACGTTACACTCGATTGAAATGGTCTTATTCCAAATGATCACTTGTGCTGCTCACCGACCAACGCTTTGAAATGGCTAATGTTTTAATTTGATCGGAGCGAGAAAATCGACTGATATCCCCATCTTGCGTCCCATATGCTCACACTTCTTTCATAATCTCGCTCGATGAATTTGCACGGATCTTCCTCAAAGTAAGCTCAAGCAAGCAAATGAAGACTCAATATCGTTCAGAGTATCCGGTAGGGGCTGCAGCTGAAACCTTTCACCCATAGGAAAGCCATTACCTCCCCCCTCACTAAATCATACCCATTCGGTTCAAGATCGGCATATTTTGAAACCCATTTAGCCATCACCAGAAGAAGAGGGACCATCCTTGAGGCTCCCGTGATTCAAAGAAAGATCGACCGGCTCCAAGCTCAAGAATAATGGCAGAAAGCAATGATTCATCCTGGGGACTAGCTGAAATTCTCCTCTCAAAAAAAAAAAAGAGAATACAAAAAAAAAAAAATACAAAAAAAAAAGAAAAGGAAAAAAAAAGAAAGAGAACCTAGTCCCCAGCGATCCTCTCGGAAGCGAAAGTCAAAAGATCCGGTCATTACTCAAAGAGGAGTCTCAGAGTGAGTAAAGAGACAGCACGGATGTCCCTCACCATTACCTCTAACCGATCCCAAGCCGTCCTCTCGATTTTATAGGACATTACCATTACCATTACCTTTACCTTTGCCCTTTAGCCAAAGCCAAGATTGACCTCTCATTCTTAGAGGAGCAAAGATGCAGCCACAGATTCCCTCACCTTAGAAATCCCAAACACATACCCAAGAGCCAACCTCTCATCTTTAGATGATCAGCCAGCAAAAAGCCCAGCCGACCTCTCATTTTAAGAGGTCATGATATCCTGAATCACCCGAAGACCGATCGAAATCCCGAAGCCCAGTCGCAGATCCTACCGGATAGCAGTGGCGTTCCAATATCGTCGAGATCTTAAAACAGATTATTGCTTGAAACAGAGCCAAGTCCATCACGGCTCAAAGGATTATCAAACGAAGATTGTGCAAATTCCGTCCGTTCATTCGACGTTGTATGTGAGCATATTTCATTTCTCCTCCGCAAACACCTGCCGTGAATGTCCCACTGGGGCTTCGCATCTGTGTCTCCCATCTACACTCTAAGAGGACACGTTCTTTCGATTCTCAAAAATTCTCGAAGGTCCTCATATCCCCGAACTTCATCGTTCATTCTTTTTATTCGGGATAAGCTCGAACTACGACGACCTGAGCTCCTCCTATGGAGGGGAACGTAGGCAACCATAATTGGTCCGGTCGAAATCACAAACAAATCTCAAAAAATCTGGTCTCCTCAAGGACCATGCCCATACACCTTCCATCCTTCCAAATTTGATCTCGATATCAGTGGGCTTTCTCCTCAGGATTGATTGAAATATTTGCTCATATCAGCTTTGGCGGTTGACTAACCCGGACATTAATAAAGGGTTTTAAGCAGCTTTGTGATCATCACGAATAAGACATGTCTTCAAGTGTCTCGACAAGTCTTCTCTTGCTACATCATAGGAAGATAGAGCTAAACACCGTTTCGGTCAGCAGGGGCTTCCATACACTTTCCACACCTTGTGATGCTTATACTCTCTCAAAAGAGTTAAACCCAAAGCGAGAGTGTCATACACAGAACTCGGGATTCATTTCCCACCCTCGAAGGATGTGCCCCTGCACGTAAACACTTCTGAGTCTTGTCCAGCGACTGATTGACTACGATTTGAAATGATGAATTGCCTCTGTGGCCACAAGATGACTCTGCCTGCGATGAAGCTGCATGGAATATCCTCAAGCTGGGGCTTTGGTTAAGGTATCCCTCTGGCTCTCCTTATCGATTCCCTCCAAGATTGCTTTGCATTGTCAACTGGGGCTTCGCCAAACCGGGATCATTCTCTGCACCCCCTCTGCTGCTTGCTGTCTCAAACGCGCGATACACTTTTTCCTCACTAGCAATGGACCTGCTGCAATCTATACTCTCGGGAGCGTCCCCGACTTGCCTAGCCGAACCATATCATTTTTCCACCTCGCGGGAGAGGGTCCACCTCATTATAAACACCTTTCGTTCCATACACAATCCCTTACAGCATAATGGCTACCTACTTATCTGCTCATCAATCTGTGCCAAAAAACCCTCACTTCCCTACTCTCCCCAGCTGAGATGGACTTGTGCAACCAAAGATTAATAATGTATAAGCAAAAAGTCGAATAAAATGCTAGGTTCCTAGAGTGTTGTGTTTTCCCCCCGCAGGGTACAATAATCAAGTGATCATGTGATCGTGAGGACTGCCCCTCGAATCACAATCTTGGACAAGGATTCCAAACCCCGCAGGTGGCAGACCCCGCCTCTATTATCTTCATAAGGCCCAGAACTACGACCGGCTTGATTCCCTTTTTAAGGGATACGTAGGAAACCTTTCTCCAAAGGTCCAGCCATCTGATCTCACTAGCATCATCTGAAAGAGCCCCAGTTGCCTCAGCCCCCAGGCAATGCTTGTCAAAGAAAGAAGAGCCCCAGCTGCCCTAGAAACCAGACAACAAGGCTCACCAGTCCCGACGACTCCAAAGCCTATTCTGCATGATAAACTGAGACAAGGAGTCCACATCTATCAATCTCCCCAGCAAACGTCAACAAGTGGTAGCCTCAGCCCTCAAACAATGATTGTCAATAAAAGAGCCCCAACTGCCCAAGAATCTAGGCAATAATGCTCACTGAACCTCGAAGACTGGCCCTCAGCCAAAGCTTAGACAAAGAAGCCGTACCTATGTTAGTCTCTCCAAGCGGTGCGCGCAACTGCATCACCGGTGGCCCCAAAGCACCAAGAGGAACTCCGCTCCCTGGCAAGCAAAATTCCAATGATTAGTGGCCCCAAAGCACCAAGAGGAACCTGCTCCCTGGCAAGCAAAGTTCCAAAGATCAGTAGCCTCAAAGCACAGACAAAAACAGAGTCCCCGGCTTACCAAGTGATGCTCAGGACACAAAAGATAACCGACGAAAGGAAAAGAGAAAAGACCGTCCAACATTCAGCAAAACCAGCGAACTACCAAGCAAAAGGAAAGCAGTAGCGTGAATCCCTCGGCAGCTACACTTATCCCCAGCAGAATCAATGGTTGCATGAGACCCTCGACAGCTATCCCCCAACAGCAACGGTAGTCTAAGACTCTCCGACAGCTACAGGTGAGCACAGCACAGGTATGAAAGCATGTCTCAGTCAATTACTTTGCTATAAGCATTAACCCCTTTTAGGTCAAGAGACCTTCAAATAATCCCTTTCAGGTTGAGATGCCTTCAAATGATCTCGTTTAGGTCAAGAGACCTTCAAATAATCCCTTTCAGGTTGAGACACCTTCAAATGATCTCGTTTAGGTCAAGAGACCTTAAAATAACCCTTTTTAGGTCAAGAGACCTTCAAATATCCCTTTTAGGTCAAGAGACCTTCAAATAATCCCTTTTAGGTTGAGACGCCTTCAAATGGTCTTGTTTAGGTCAAGAGACCTTAAAATAACCCTTTTTAGGTCAAGAGACCTTCAAATAATCCCTTTTAGGTCAAGAGACCTTCAAATAATCCCTTTCAGGTTGAGACGCCTTCAAATGATCTCGTTTAGGTCAAGAGACCTTCAAATAATCCCCTTCCAGGTTGAGATGCCTTCAAATAATCTCGTTTAGGTCAAAAGACCTTCAAATAATCCCCTTCTAGGTTGAGATGCCTTCAAATAATCTCGTTTAGGTCAAAAGACCTTCAAATAATCCCCTTTCAGGTTGAGATGCCTTCAAATGATCTCGTTTAGGTCAAGAGACCTTCAAATAATCCCCTTTCAGGTTGAGATGCCTTCAAATGATCTCGTTTAGGTCAAGAGACCTTCAAATAATCCCTTTCAGGTTGAGATGCCTTCAAATGATCTCGTTTAGGTCAAGAGACCTTAAAATAATCCCTTTCAGGTTGAGATGCCTTCAAATAATCTCGTTTAGGTCAAAAGACCTTCAAATAATCACTTTCAGGTTAAGACGCCTTCAAATGATCTCGTTTAGGCCAAGAAACCTTCAAATAACCCCTTTTAGGTCAAGAGACCTTCAAATAATCCCCTTTCAGGTTGTGATGCCTTCAAATAATCTCGTTTAGGTCAAGAGACCTTCAAATAACCCCTTTTTAGGTCAAGAGACCTTCAAATAATCCCCTTTTAGGTCAAGAGACCTTCAAATAATCCCCTTTCAGGTTGAGATGCCTTCAAATGATCTCGTTTAGGTCAAGAGACCTTCAAATAATCCCTTTCAGGTTGAGATGCCTTCAAATGATCTCGTTTAGGTCAAGAGACCTTAAAATAATCCCTTTCAGGTTGAGATGCCTTCAAATAACCCCTTTTAAGTCAAGAGACCTTCAAATAATCCCCTTTCAGGTTGAGATGCCTTCAAATGATCTCGTTTAGGTCAAGAGACCTTCAAATAATCCCTTTCAGGTTGAGATGCCTTCAAATGATCTCGTTTAGGTCAAGAGACCTTAAAATAATCCCTTTCAGGTTGAGATGCCTTCAAATGATCTCGTTTAGGTCAAGAGACTTTCAAATAATCCCTTTCAGGTTGAGTGGTATGAGACCCTCCGGCATCCACGAAGAGAAGTAGCAGTAGTGTGAGACCCTCCGGCAGCTACAACTCGTCAACAGCGATAGCATGAGACCCCCCGACAGCTACTCGCAAAAGTACCAGTTGCAGCATGAGACCCTCCGACGGCTACAACCTGGTGAGAAAGAAAGCAACCACTCAATCCCTCAGGAAACCACAGGTAAGCACAGCAAAGGTATGAAGATTCGTCTCTACCCCTTTCCTTGCTTATGATTTTAATTTTGGTATTTCCGAACTATGATTTGGCTTGATTCCCTTGTTTAAGGGATACGTAGGAATCCTTTCTCAGAAAGGTCCAGCCATCAGATTCCCTTCTCACCCTTCTAGCCCGTTACCTTATCCCTTGATGCTCATTGGGATTGGGTCTCATTTTATCGACAACCCCACTTTTTCCAAAAGTGACGTTGCCGAGGGGCTCTGTAAGTACGCCAATCCAATTCGCAACCTTTTAGATGCATTTTAATATAATAAAATTGCATTTAGGGGCAATTTGGTAAATTCCCGGCCTATCCCGAGACTTCCGGAAACGTTCTATGAGTTTCCCGCGAAGGAAGTACCTTTCGGTACATTATTCATGCCAAAGGACCCCTTGGGAATAAAACCTGTTGGACCTTTTGGGTATTTTCCCGGAATGTTCCAGAAACTGGTTTTTGGCGCCAAAAGCGGTTGAGCCACCTTGTGTCACGCGGCCTGAGGCATGGAAAGAGGACGCGTAAGGTCGTGCGACACACTAAGGCAGCCAACTGCAGCCTATAAATAAGACCCTCCCCCTCTCATAAATGGATCCCAACTTTAGCCTACTGTTACTCTGCAGGATTTGCAGCGTAACGAACCTCTCCAAACACAAACCTCTATCTCTCTTACCTTCAACCTACCCAATTCCTCCCTTCCAAACCCAATTCTCAAGCCACACAAATTGAACCCCTTACATCAGTCCTTCCAGATCAGAAGTGAAGAATTGAAGGGTTCTATATCTAACTAGATATAGAATTTGTGGAAGCAACAAGGGTAACGATTTCCTAAACCCAATCTCTCTCTCTCTCTCTTGCTTAATTTCTATTAATTCTAGCATTTAATTTTGTTTGGATTCAGTAATCAGATCCTAGCTATCTGGATTACTGAATCCCAATCGCAATCTCTCTGTTTAATTTGAGTAATTCGTGCATTTGAGCCTATATTGTTGATTATTTGATTGAACTTGGTGTTTGAACCCCAAGGGGGTGTGGATCTACCCATATCCACACTCCCTGGGTTGATTTAGTTTCGTTTCTGTATTTAGTTCGCAATCTAGTTAAATGATTAGATTTGTATAGCTTTCTGTTGATTCTGTGCTCATCTTGTTAAATTTCTGCAGATGGATCATATGTGTCACGCGACACCTTTGTCTCCAAGTGATCCTGTGTCACGCGACACATGTGGTCACTGGTGCGATGTGTCATGCGACATACATGACCCATCTGCAGAGACCCTTTTTTCCTTTGTAATCAGTTTTAGATTGTTTGTATCAGGGATGTGGCCTCCCTAAATAACGGGCTCACAATATGTAATTCTCGTTCCATAATTAATAAGATGCATTTTATCACACTTTGTTTATTATCAATATTTGCACACACTTTTGATTTACTTGGATGTTTTTGATTGAAAGACTCGTCTATGGACGAGGCGTGTTGGGTGAACTCTCTGTTCTTCCCAACACGTAACCTGACCTCCGAACTCATGTTTTCTCTCTAAACAAAAGGTTTTCAATGTTTCCTCTTAAAACGGCGTGGCGACTCCTTCTTTTCATTTAAACCGGAAACCCAAATTCCGAGCGAGTGCACATTCAAGTTGGTCAAAGAGAAAACAAGTAGATAACAATGAAGTCCTCTATGTTTTCTCTCTAATCCTCCTCCTAAAAGGGTGATTTGAGCTTGAGTTAGTGTATGTATGAGAGTATGTATGAGAGTGATTTGAAAGTATTTTGAGTGAGTGGGGTTTGGGAAAGATTGAAGAGAAAATGGTGGCAATTCAAGTGAATTCCAACTGTTTTCTCCATATTTTTCGTCAAGGTGCAGTTGCAAATTGTGTTCTTGCTTCTTATTTTCTAAGACTAGAGGGCTCAATTTATAGCCCTTTGAAAAATGCATAACCATCCGCGCGGAGGGTTCCTGTAGCGTGCACTGTTCATTAATTGCAGCTGCAGGCTTTGGACACAAAGAATATTTTTTTAAAAATTCAAACTGGTTGTGTTTTTCAACTTACCAATTCGGGATTTTCTTAATTCTTTTGCTTTTTGAGATTCTTTTGTAGGCTTAACCTTAAATAACAATGCCCACTTTACCCTTGCTTGGTTAGAGAAGTTAGGAATTATTAGAAATGTTAGGAATGTTATAACTCTCGTTAATTTTCTAACGAGAATACTAACAACTCAAATTGGAGTACTTACAGGGGGGAGGTGAGTGTGTTTGTATGTGAGAGAGAGAGTCTCAGTAATGTGTATAAATTTTAGAAGAGTAACATTACTCCAAAAAGTCCCCCCTTAAAATGAGCAGTAAAGCCTTGTATTTATAAGCTGCTGGAGAGGGGCTTCCATGTCGTACGACATGGGGCATTAAACCGCCTTCGGGTTGTCCTGTGTCGTATGACACCGGTCAAAACAACCGGTGTCGTACGTCACCGATCTTCCTACGGGCAGAATGGGCTGAAGGGAGGCAGGCCCACAACTTAGGCAAGCCCAAAACTAAGGCAGACCCTTTGCAACTCAAGGAAAGCAGGCCCAAAAACACGAGTTCGGGTCGGGGTACTCACAGATACTGGTGGAAGTGGAGGGATTTGAGGCCATGGAGCAGCTAGAGCAAATACAAGTTGTCCAAAGTAATGGGTCGGAAAAGTTATGTGGGGGAAAACTGGTGAATTCTGGGCACATTGAGAGAAGGAAGTGAACACGGGAGGATTTTGATGGTTATCTGGATTTGTTTGAGAGGGTCTAGCGCTGCGCTGGTTGTTTTGAGTGAAAGTGGTAGAACCGACTTCAAACCTTTCTGTTCGAACCGCTTGTGAGGCGCCAGGAGCTTCTTGACCTATACTATTCTGAGGAGGAATACCCGACTGCTGTTGAGGGGCACTGAACTGACCCATCCATGACTACTGCCCTAGACCAAACTGTGGCTGCGGCATTCTAGACTGTTGCTAGGAAGACCCAAAATGATCTTTACCAGACTGCGGAGGCATCCCGACTTGCTGTGGAATTCCAAAGTCACCGAAAGGTTGACGTCGTTGTTTAGGGGGACCATTATAAACATAGCTCATTTGCATTGGCCCACTAGGGCACTCGAGCTTGCCTTCTTTAATCAGTCCCCAAATTGCCTTTCTCAAAGCTATACAGTTGTCGGTTGTGTGGCCATGATGATTGTGGTAATGGAAGTGCTCGGCTACGTCCAAGTTGGCATTGGGGATTCTGGGCTTGTATTTTTTATGGGTTCGAGGAGACCTTGCTCTACTAAGTTCTCAAAAACCTTGCTCAAAGGTATCCCGAAGTTATCATAGTATTATCGGTATTGCTGTCTTCGCGAATCACTGGCTCCCGACGTACCCTGTTCAGGAACCTGACTACTGTTACTTATCACTTTTCTGCCTCTATCAGTAGATGGAGCATCATGTGGATTGACAAAAGCACTAGAACTGCTAGTGACTGCAATAACACTTGCATCAGAGGGTTGGTGAATTTGATAAGGGGACTCACAAGGTCTGGCAGCTGCCAAAAATGAGGATATATGGCTCGTAATGGCTGGATACCAGGGAGTAGTGAGTGCGGATCCAAAAGGTTGCTGAAGATATGAGATTTGAGGCACCGTAAAAGTAGGACTGAACGTGTCTTGACCACACTGAGGAACGTGACTAGAAGAGTAATGTGTATACTGTACTTGATGAGCAGGAGCAGCTTGCATAACAGCCGGGTGGAGAATTGGACGAGGAGCATTTGACCTCGTTGGACTTCCCAATCGGAGGGGCGGGGTAGAGCTTGGAGGATGTTGTGAATACGGTGAGCCTGATGAGGTTGTGATAAAAGCCTGGTGGCCCATGTGAGCTTGCAGTATCGCAAGGGCAAGTGGGCCTTGAGAATTGACTGAAGCAAGTTGACCCCCTCCTAACCATGGAGCCTGAGAAGCGAACTGACCCAAAATGGCATGCGGAGCCACGTCAAACTGTCGAGCTTGAGAAGTTGCAAACTGACCTATTCCAAGTTAATGACCCAAACCGGATTGAGGCTGTGACGTAGTAAACTGACCCATTCCAAGTTATGGGGCGAAAGCAAACTGATTCAAACCCAGTAGTGAGACCTGAGAGGCACCGGAGGCAGGTTGACCTAGATCGGACTGCTGAGGAGTAACAATTTGATGAGGCTGAGATGTACTGAACTGACCAATTCCAGACTGATGACCCAGACCAGATTGCTGAGGCATACCATGTTGTAGGGGCTGAGAGACAGGCTGAGTTATAGGCTGGGGAATGCTTGGCCCATTAGCAATTCCACACGAAAGGGAGCAAGGCATTCGACGGTAGTCGGCATGCCCAGGAAGGGAATTAGCTTCAATCTTCGCGTCAATCGTAAAGGTTTCATTAGGGTTGCGAAGAATTGCTAGTCCCTGGGTTCTGACACTTTCCAATAACTGACTTATCTGAGCCTCTTGATGTTGTCTTATCTATTCCAACATCTGATTCCACTGTTCGGCATTTTACGGATTCTCGGGGTGCGGAGTCGTACGTCCCCCACTGTTCTCCTCTGAGCTGGCCATTCTGAAACTCTGAGCTGAAGCAAAGGAAGAACCCGATAAAGTATCTAACATTCCAAAATCGACTGAGCTGAACAAACGATGACCCGGGATCTTGATCCAAACTTTGCTTATTATGGAAGGCACAAAAGGGTGCGGTTCAAACTCAGGAAAGCAACACAGGTTGGTGTTTGGGCTTAGGGCTCATTGTAAGTGCTCCAATTTGAGTTGTTAGTATTTTCGTTAGAAAATTAACGAAAGTTTTAACATTTCTAACAATTCCTAACATTTCTAACAAAGTGAGGGTAGATTAGGGATTGCCATTTTAAGATAAACCAAGGAAAAGAATCAAAAAAGCAAAAGAAATGGTCAAAAACCAAAAATAGAAGCTGCTGGAACAAAAACTGGCTGCCTAATTTGAATTTTAAAAAAAATATTTCTTGTGTCCAAAGCCTGGAGCTGCATTAAATGAACAGTGCACGCTTCTGGTCTTGTCCGCGCGGATGATAATGCCATTTTCAGAGGGCTATAAATTGAGGCCTTCAGTCACAGAAATGAGGAGCCACAACACATTTCACAACTACACCTTGGCGAAAATAGGGAGAAAACAGTGAGAATTCTCTAGAATTGTCACCTTTTTCTCTTAATTATTTTCCCAAATCCCACTCACTCTCAAATTCAAACACTCACATATTCAAGCCTCATACACAAACACAAGGAAGATAGGTATAACCTCCCTCTCCTTACCCTAAATCTCTCTCATCCATGCATGCATTTTCAAACTCCAAAATGTAGTTTGTTCATCTTCTTGCCCTAGATTCAAGAAGATCACCATGGAAGTTCATCTCCATGGTTGATCTTCTACAAGGATCAACATTCTCTCCAAAGTGTTCTTACTTACTTGCAAACATGTTTTCAAAACCCTAAAAACCATTTTCATACATCAAATCTTCATTTTCAAAGGATAAAATTCCCCTTCCCAAGCAAATGAAGTGCTTAGTCCTAATGTACCCTAAGGATGGCTTGATATAGTTGATTCACCACTAAAATGTTAAGTGATCACTAATCAAAGCCTAAGGAAATGGAGACAAGCATGGATGCCAAACCCCCTTTAAAATCATGTTTTTCTTCTTAAGAAAGTTGCTGTCCAGTAGCAATTTTCTAAGACCTCTGTCCATGATCTAATTTTTTGGATATACAGAAACTTAGAATTTGGTGTTGACTACAAAACACTTTTTGTAGCCAACATCCATAGATTTTCAGACATATTTTTACTTTATTTTTTGCGTGAGTAAAACTCCCCTTTTCAAATTCTCTTTTAAAGGTCAGTTCCTCAGTCTCTGGAAGTCCAGATTTCATATCTGAGATTTACAGAAGGCTTTGGTCCACCAAATAAACTCCAAATGGGAAAGTTTATTTTACAAAAACCTTATTTAAGGTGTTTTGAAAAACTTTCATTCTCGGACTTTCCCCATAATCTGGAGTTTTGAAGCCCTTAAGTCCATTTCAAAATAAAGTGTCCACTGCCTTTTTCATTCTGGCAGAATTGGTTTTCAACTTCAAAAAATCTTTTGAGTCCCAAAACTCAACCCAAAAATCATACCAAAAATCATGGGATTCTTTCAAAGTCTAATAAACAATTCCCAATTTTTACTTTTCTCAGTTTCAATTCATTTTGGCCAAAGTAACACACACACACACACACACACAAACGGTTTTTAATGTTTGGAAGACTCGTTTTACGAGGCATTCCGGGTGAACACTAACGTTCTTCCCGGTGTGTAACGTGACCTCCGAACCCAAATCTCTTATTTCGGGCATTTTTCAAAGTTTTGGCCCTTAAAACAAAAATGGCGTGGCGACTCCGTTTTCCGGTTTTATTTGGTTTTCAAAGAAACGAAAGATCGAATTTTTTCCGCGAAGGGTACACATCGTTACACTCATGCAACATGTGATTATTTGTTCGAGTTTACTTAAAACGTGTTTTATTAAAACCTAAGCAGTTGGAAAAGATTGCTCTTTTTTTTTGCTATTCTCAGTCCTGGATCAGTGGGATCCATCACTACACCTACGGACCCTCAACCTGTAACCTCGAACAAGGATTCCGTAGGGCAAGCGGGTCCCACCAACCGAAAAGGAAAACGAACCTAAGGTCTGGAGGATCATGAAGTCTTAACGCGCACTCGATGTATATTACCGGCTAGGCCAGCGTCGAGGATCAAGATCGGGTCAAGGTGCCTGACAAAAGGCCGGCATGACCTTGACTGATAATAGTCCACAAGGGATCTTGACTCATCGTTGGTTGAGCAGTAATTAAACATGGACTGGGCGTTAATCCTTGATGACTCAGTGTCATATCGGGAGCCGGTGTATAAACCGTGCGGGTCAAAGTCAAAGTCCGAGCCCCAGTCAAGATTGGGTCAAAGCCCATGACGGAAAATCGGCGACTTTGACTGAGTTAGGTCCGCGGGGGATCCTGACTTGACACGTTGACTAGGGTTTGACCTACGCGGGGTATACACTGACACAGCCTGACATGGACCAGGCCAAAAACCAACCGAGTCTCGGGAAAAAGTGTGTCACGGACAAGTGCAGGGTCGACACGAGGGTAAACCAATGGCTATTTGGGTCATCCCGTGCTCGCACCGAGAGGCGTAGTAAGGCCTCCCAGGCTGCTACTGAGATTTCCCGGGTTAAGGACGTAGTGTGCAGTGTACGGTCAACGTGCGCGTAGTGTGCGGCAGTCTATATTTTTTTTTTGAGTAAAAACAGAAATTTTCAAATGTGTCTTAAAAGCATGATGCATGCAAAAAGATTTTTTTTCTTTTTTTGAAAAGAAATTATTTTTTGAAATTATATTTTTTTTTGAGAGCATGTAAGCACATAAACACGTAAAACTTAAACAGTTAAAGAAATGGATCTGACAGTCAAAATTTTGACTTTCCCCGGGACGGTCAAATCTAAAACAACGCAAAATGGGAAAAACACATACACACACAAAAAACAAAAGTTTCAAGTGTTGAGATGGAAGTTTGACCCGCAAAAGCTTTTTTTTTAAACAAGTTTTATTTATTATTTGAAAAACGAGTTATTTTTTTTTTAAATGATACCAGTATGTGGCATTGTTATACCATAATTTATCCCAGGCTTCAATAATGAAGTGTTTTAACAGGAAGGTTAATGGTTTCCACCTATATACCGAGTATCATTTTTTTATTAAAAAAAAAGCTTAATCTTCCCCAGCGGAGTCACCACTGTGATGTACCCGATTTTTTGGCGCCCGACAAAACTTTGGAAGTTTCTTGAAAAGATTTTGGAAATGGGTAAATCTTTAACGGACTTAAAAAATCAATGGAGTCGCCACGCCGTGTTTAGTTTAAGGGGCCAAAACTTTGAAAAATGCCCAAAATTAGAGAAGTGAGTTCGGAGGTCACGTTACACTTCGGGATGGACGTTTGACATGCACCCGGAATGCCTCGTATAACGAGTCTTCCTCACTTGAAACTTTTTGTGTGTGTATGTGTGTGTGTGTTTTGAAAAGGGACTTTGAAAAAAAGGGTTTTCTGGAAATAATAGAAATTCTAGGGACAGAACTGAAAAACAGTTTGAAAACAGTGACTAAACTGAAAATAACAGAAAACTAGAAAACTGTTTGCAGGAGACAAAGTCATCCGCGTGGATGAGACTGTAGTGCAGTCTTATCCGCGCGGATTGCCCTGCAGTGTCAATATTTTTTACAGTTTCCAGTTTAGTCACTGTAATTTCTAGAAAGTTAACTGGACTTACAGGACTTAACTGGAAATGTAACTGAAAGCAGAAAATGAAGGAATTGTAAGGATTTTTGGCATCCATGTTTTGTTCTCTCTTTCCCTAGACTTTGGTTAGTGGTCATGAGTGATGAATCCACTTAACCAAGCAATCCCGGGGGTACCTTAGGACTTGAAAAACATATCATTTGCAAAAGAGAAGGGGATTTGATATAAAAAGTAAATTAACAAGAGAGTTAAGTCAAGATGTATCAACTTTAGAGGAAGATCTCTAAGGTGGTCATAAGAAGACCATCCTTGAGACCTAAACTCAAGTGTATCTCATACATCTTGTCTGACCTAATTGTGTAAGTCTAGATGATATTCATCCAAGGAAAGAGTTCCAAGGTGAGAATCTTAGACTAGGGAGAGGGATTTGCAAGAAAGTAAATAATGTGGACCATTTGAAATGATCATCTATGGAGATTGACTCCAAGATGACCATATTTAGGTCAAGGAAGCAAGTAAAGACTAAAAATGTAAAGAGGCATGAAAGTAGAAAATATGGACCATTTGATGTGATCATTCATGGAGATGAACTCCAAGATGACCATCTTCTAGGTGAAGTGAACTAGAGCAAATAACAAGTAAAGACTAGTTAATGTAAAGGGGACATGGGGGATGACATGAAAATAAAATAGGATGTAGATCTCTTTAGAAGATCATCCATGGAAATGGATTCCATGGAGATCCTCATGGATCAAGGACAAAAGGGGGAAGGGGATGAACAAATAAGTAAACAATTAAAATCACATCATTGAGATATGAAATTGATGCATGAACAAAGGAGATTTAAGTAGGGAAAACAAGGGTTTTACCAATGTTTCTTGGGTTTGTGTTTAGATTTTGGGGATTTCAAAGGTTTTGGTATTATTTGGTAGTGGTTTTGAGGTTGGATTTGGTGTAATTGGGGTTGTGGGAATGTTTAAGGCTGTTTTAAGAGGGAATTTCGGCAGAGTAACAGTAGGGAAATGTGTTTGTTGCTGTTAAAACTGAAGGAGAAAGGCTGAATTTATAAGTTGTCTGGAGCAACAATCTTATCCGCGTGGATAAGATCGTCGGTACAATCTTATCCGTGAGGATAAGATCGTCAGCATGCCTGGTTTGCAGAAAAGCAGTTTTGGTTGTTTCTTATTTGGTCAAAAAGGTGATTTTCCTTGGAAATGATGATTTCCAGCGAGGTCTTTGGCCATATTTTTATTCCTAAAAGGTCCTTCCTCATTTAAATTGTCAAAATAATGTCTAAAATACCCCTAAATGATCATAAATCATTAATTTGGGCTAACGGAGCATTAACGACCCAAATTGGGGTACTTACACTTATGTGTGTCACCAAAGAAAGAGCAAGAGAGCTAATGAGCGAAGTCCATAATGGTCCATGCGGTCCTCACATGAACGCCAGAGCATTAATGCATGTGATCCTCATAATGGGCTACTACTGGATCTCTATGAAAACAGACTGTATTCAGCATGTCCGCGAATGTGACAAGTGCCAGCGGTTTGCCAACCTTAATCATCTCCCGCCTCATGACCTGTACTGCATGACGACGCCTTGGCCATTTGCAACTTGGGGCATTGATGTAATTGGGAAGATAGCCCCAGTCTAAAGCAATGGGCATGAGTTTGTGTTAGTGGCAGTTGACTATTTCACGAAATGGGTGGAAGCAAAGTCTTATAAGGTCCTCACTTCCAAGAAGGTTGCCCAGTTTGTCAAAGTTGTCAAAGAAAATATCATATGAAGATATGGGGTGCCAAACGAGATCATCTCGAATAATGGGACACATTTTTAAGGAGACTACGATAGATTGTTGTCAGAATTCAAAGTCACGCGCCACAAATCATCCCCGTACAGGCCTCAGACCAATGGAGCGGTAGAAGCTGCAAATAAGATACTTGAGAGAATCATCCGAAAGATGGCCACTCGCGGTCGTGACTGGCCCGAAAAATTACATATAGCACTCTGGGGCTACGTAACTGTCGTAACAGCCACGGGAGAAACCCCTTTCGCCTTGACTTACGAATGGAATGGAAGGCGATCCCGCTCGTAGAGTTGGAGATTCCGTCACTGAGAGTCCTCTTGAAAAACAGCATCAACGAAGTAGAATGGTTGCGCAGCCGACATGATGAGCTCGCCCTACTTGATGAAAGGAGGCTAAAAGCCATGGAACATACTCGAGCCTATCAGAGGCGAATGACCAGGGCATTTGACAAAAAGGTCAAGGCCAGAGACATCATAGAATGAGATTTGGTACTGAAAGAGAAGCCCCCTACCAGAGACAACCCTCTAGGAAAGTGGGAACCCGTTTGGATCGGCCTGTACGTGGTACAGAAGATACTATCGGGAGGAGCAATGAAGCTTGCAGACCTGGATGGCAATCCTTTTGTTCACCCTGTCAACGGTGACAAGCTTCGTCGTTATTATGTCTAAATAATAATATATATATATATATATATATATATATATATATATATATATATATATATATATAAAATAATAATAAAAAAATGCTAAAAGAGTAATACCTAGCTAGGCTAAAACCCTGAAAAGGGTGATCTAGGCAAAAAACAGGGTCGCACAAAAAAAAAATAGTGCAAAAAGAGTAATACCCAGCTAGGCTGAAAACCCTGAAAAGAGTGGTCTAGGCAGAAAACAGGGTTGCACCAAAAAAACAAAAAAATCCAAAAAAGTTCATTAGAATGAACTATGGAGACCTCAGCCCCTTAGTCTTTTTTGTGAAAGGGGAACGTAGGCAGCCAGAAATGGTTAGGTCTAAACAATAAATAAGACATTCATATTTCCATGAAATATGTCTTGAAAAATTCTAAGATAATATCTCTTGTTTTTACAAATTAAAAACTTCTTGATGAGTTTAAGCACGATCTACACTTGACTCTCCTAACCTGCTACGAAGACAAAAGATACAATAAAAGACCTAATCAACTAATTTGTTTGCAAAAGGAAATAAGTGGATGCTTAGAATAGGTCTATCAATTGTCAGCGGCAGCGTCCTCCTTGTTCTTCTTTCCCCGACCTCGACCTCGTCGAGTGTTCTTTCTCTTCTTCTCAATAATGTATGTCTCCCTCATCCCTATCTCAGGCGCCCTCACAGGAGCCTCGATCAAACCTGTGTCAATAAGTGCCTTCTCTACCCTAGCATGAGTCTTTATCTCCTCCCGCTGAGCCTCGGTGAGAGGAGAAATCTCTGATAGTCTCTCATATCTGACTTCCATGTCTTTGATAAAATCACCCGACTGGTTATGGTGACTAGCCTTTGCCTCGACCTCTCTCAAAGCCCTGCTAGATTCACTATCAGCACCAAATAAGGTCTGGCACCTCTCTCCCAAGACGATCTGAGTCGCCTCCATCTCCATCTCATACCAATCCTGGTAAGCTGTGGTCAAAATGGTACTCTTTCTATTCTTGAGAATGGCCCTGGGTGGAAAAATGACATATGTCCATGCTCTCGAGAAAAGGAGAAGCTATTTGGACCTCTCATGTCTAAAGATGCCACCTCCATGGTGCGAATGTCCTCCCAGTCTAATGGCTCCTGTAAGGTCTCGAACTGTCACGACACCAAGCGGGGAATGTAGAAGGACGACAAGGATAACCCTGGAACCCTCACTATGTTGGACTCCAGAAATGTCCTACGGGTCTACAATCTCCAATGAGGCACCCACCAACGAACATCCAAGGTAGACAGCTGAGCCATCATCAGCTCCCAGTGACCCCGATCCTGCTGTCTCGGTGCACCTCTCTAAAAAATTACCCAAGGACACTGAGTAGGCAAAGCCCCAGGTAAAGCCCTGAGCCTCTCCTGCAACCATAGAGTCAGTACAGCTGGGCTTCTTGACCACATGAAAAGATCCCCCTGGCCATCCTATCAATGCCGTGCAGCGTCTCCCCCAAAATTAGAGGGACAATATCTCTGCCAGCCCTCCAGTCTCTGACCATGTCCAAAAGGCCGCTATGGCAAACTCCAAAGGATTTAGCAGTGAAAAGGAAAGAAAATACACATAGAATGAAATCATTCATAGACACCATGGTCTCAGCAGTACCCGGAGACATGAATCTGCTCGGAATGTTAGAAATGTCGATCCTATCGGGAGCTATCATCATCCCTTCAGCTTCTTCCGGAGAAATTTGCAGAAAAGATGCCAGCTTTAGGATCACTGGTAAATCCCCGGCCAAAGGAATCGAAATAGCCTCAATTTTTGGACCCCCAATCAATGCTCAGAAATCCTCGAAGGTGGGAACGATCTCATTGTAGAAAAAGGAGTAGACGTGTCTCCGGACGTCCCAAAATATTGCTGCTGCTCTCAAAAGGTCCCAATCGGGTGGAAGATCCTTCAAATGCCACAAAGATTTGATTTTAAAGGTGTTGTCGAAAATCCCATTGTGAGATTGAAAGTTATATCTCATCCAAGAATGAAGGTTGGAAAGAAAATGATCATTTTTCCCCTTTTGCAATGGGACCGATTTCTCCATGGCAATGATTGGACTCACCTATTTTTTGGCTAAAAATCTACTTTGGAATCAGTTGAGACAGGGCAAAATGGGAAATGAGATATAAAGACCCTTCCTTGGTTTAATTTGCAGAAAATCAGTCCAGGCAGAAGACCCAGCCGTGCGGCCTCATTTTCTCAGGGCCTAGCCGGGCGGCTTCATTCGCTGCTGCAGAAAAAAAATATGCAGCAGCCAAAGTTGTTGCCCAAGTGGGATTTTTACCCCACTTTCTCAAAAAACCTACACAAAATCATTCCCAAACACCATTCATACATTCATACACCATCATAACACATTTCGCCCAACTTCCGCCCCATTTCCATGAGAAAAACTGCCCTGAGGCTCAAGTAATATGACAAAATAGCAAAATAACAATAAGAAAAAAAATCATTACATGACTTTGCCACAATTGTCCCCCAAATAAAAAATAAATACGAATTGTTGTCATGCATCATTTGTTTTTGTTTTCTCTCTCTATCTCTCTCTCTCTCTAAGTGCGGACACAAAAGACCCTAAGCCTCCGACTCCTCATCGCTGCTCAGTTCGTAATATTCGGGGTCCCTCACCAAGTCCTCATCATCGCTCACGGCAGACAAGTTGACGGGCACATGCTCATACTTCGCCAGCTGCTCTAAGATGTCAGTGTTAGGCCCTTGCCCCTCGAGGCACGCCGCTGGTTGAAGACGAGTGGTATCCTGAGGCTGATGACGAAGAAGTCACACTCCCGATGTGCCTCCTCTTGCGCTCAGGCTCCTGTGATTCCCCGCAGCCCTCGACACGCAAGCCATCTTCCTCAAGAGAGACCGAGCTAGCTGCTTCCAGCCCTTGTTCTGTCGCACCAAGGTGTCATAAGTGCGAGCAGGGACCTGCGAGAAAGAAAAAAGTTCAGAAAATCACAGGAAAAGGGTCCAGAATTGCAGAAATAGCATGGACAGAAAAGAAAAAGCGAAAGCTGAAAAGAAAAAAAAAGGAATCCAGAGTTACTTACAGTGTTGTCAACTGGCACAGTAAACTCGGCATCTCTCGTGTCGGGAACGGGC
The DNA here is from genome assembly GCA_022495995.1 of Adenophora triphylla var. japonica. NCBI lineage: Eukaryota > Viridiplantae > Streptophyta > Magnoliopsida > Asterales > Campanulaceae > Adenophora > Adenophora triphylla. The sequence continues at coordinate 452,887 of JAFEMH010000872.1, read as the reverse complement.
ACCATCAGCCTCCTTAGCACCCCATTTACCACATAAGATAGGTGAGCCGAAGGAACAGGTGGATCGGTCGGGTCTGCTTCCCCGTACCCCTGAGCAGCAGCTATCTTCACCAGCCTCTGTGGCTTCCTCAAACGCTCCTCCACAAAGGTGGCATACGGGGTGGCGTGATCAAAGTAGTCCTCCACTGCCAAACCGACCCTGTACCTGTCCCTCTCATCCTCTGACCAATCCTTGGGCTGCAGCATGAAAGGAGGAGGATCGTGAGGAGTAATAGCGCCCAAAGGAGGGACATGACCATGCTGCCGAGAAAACCGGTCCCCCAAGTAGATGACATCACAGGTCAAGCCTGTCAACCACCTCCTCTGCCGAGTCACGGCCACGGCATCGCCCATCAGATCCGCTGGATACCGTCCCCAAGGGTAGAAGCTCACCCCCTCACAACTGTCCCCGTTGATGACAGGCCTCACCATCTTGTAATCAAAGGTGATTCGGGTCTTCCCATTAAACTTGTCCCGAGCCTCGCCTCTCTAGCGTACCATAGCCGGGAAGGTAGCTGGGTCACTCTGCTGGTTCCACGGAAAGAACCCAATCACCTCACAAAACCAAACCTACATGTCAGAACATAAAGGTTATTTTCTCTCATGAATTCTGAGGGGACAGAAAAGGAAAGAACAGAAAAGAAGAATGAGAATACCTCCAAAGTAAATGAGAAACAATCCATAGAAGCAGCCTTGTTCTAGCTGTACAAATCCAAAGAAAAATAAAGCTCCGCCAATCCTGCCTCACCCCAAGAGACCTCCCCAACAGTAGCCAAATCATCCAAAGAACCCAATAAACAAATCATCAATAATGTCCCAGAATTAGCGAAGATGGTGACGGATAAAGTCAACCACAAGAAAGCCCTCGCAAGCTGGTGAGCAGTCACGTCATTGGCTGCAAAGCCCTCCATGTACCCAAGGACCTGAATCTCAACCAAACGAGTCTCCATCCCTAGCCCCTTCGGACTGATGTCAAACCCCACATAGTCCTTGAACTCCGCATCAGAAATGTGGTCCCTCCAGGTCACAGGCCGATCGGTGAACCGCAAGCCTGTAATAGCCGTGAAATCAGCGGGAGTCACCGTAGCCTCTCCCCAGCCCAGGTGAAAGCTATGGGTGGTATCCCACGAGAACTCAGAAATATCTAGGACCAATCCCTTGCTCTTGCTCGTCACATGAACGCCTCTGCTGATAGCCTCAACAAAGGAATGGAGACCCATTGCCACAACTAGTTGCTTAGGTTTGTGGCCATCCTTCTCAAAGTCAGGCATCCTCACCCACAATTTCACTGCTATCTCAGCGGGTCCCCGTGATTTGCTCTCCTGGAGGTAAGCACAGCAAAGGTACGTTAGTCCTTCAAACTTATCTCAGAAACATGCATATATTCACAAAATAGAGTACACATTGCGAAAGAAAGCATTCATAAGAAATTATCTAGCATCATTTGCCTAGAACGCGTGTCTTTCATCATTTGAAACACGTCACACAGAGCACATGCTCTCCCAAACACAAAAAATCTTAGTTTTCACAAAATTCTTTGCATATAAATTTAATCTTTCAAACAGGCATGCATGAATCATTTTCATCGTCCAAAGTCTCATACTCACATCCATAATCAGGAGTTGACCTAGTTCTAGCACATGCAAGAACTCCGCCCCATTTTTGGCATTATTTTTCTCACTTTATTTTCAAAAAATGAGTCATTCTCATATTTCTTCAAATAAATTGCACATGCATGATTACCTATGTATCTAGCTTCGTAGGTCAATCGTTAAATCCATAAAATCATCAACAAAATCACAAAGAAAATCCAAAAATTCCCAAAATTCGAATTTAGTCCTAATCAATCAAAAATCAACCAAAATCGATGAAATCGAGCAAATTGAAGGTGCTTACCCCTATAGATTGAGGTTTCATGGACTTGTGATCCCTTTTACCGGGATAAAACTGAGAAGTAGGGAGCGCAAAGTCGTACTTTCCATCTGTCCTCACAAACTCCCTCCTCCTCAATCTCGCAACATGTGATAGATCACGGCGCTCTTGGCGAGGCATGATGTGTCCTCCTTGGTCCATCTAAGCAGTAGAAACCAGAATCTTCGAAGATCTTGGCATTTTTCTCTCTCTTTTCTCTCCTCTCTCCTCGATAGCCAAAGCCAACAATGGCCCCTGCCCGTTTCTCCTTCTGTTTAAATAAATCTGGTGAAACGAGGTTTCAAGCCGGATGGCTTCTTTTTCTCCATCTCTAGCCGAGCGGCTTCATTTGCCTCAGGCTAAATTTACACTTTTGCCCATGGACTTTCCACTTGAGCAAATAATTCCCGTTATCCCCTAACGGAGTAACGTTGCCTCCCAAAAATCTTCGTTATCTCCAAATGGAATAACGTTTTCTCTTAAAAACCCTCCGTTACTTCCGTTAGAATGGAATAACGTTAGGTGGTCCCTCAAATTGTCCAAACCAATTAGGTGACAGCCTCCGAATTGTCAAATTTAAGCTTTAGCTCCCTCTATCTCTGTCAAAAAGAGATAGCGCCGCAAGCTTTAGCTTCCGTTACTTCCGTTAGAATGGAATGACGTCAGGTGACTGAATGAACGCTCGCCGAAAAATGATAGAAAATATTTTTTTGGAGTCGCCACGCCGTTTTTAGGGAAACATTGAAAACCTTTTTAAAAAATGAGAAGATGGGTTCGGGGGTCAAGTTACGATGTGAGAAGAGAATATAGAGCTCACCCACGTCGCCTCTTACGAGACTTTCAATCAAACAAGGACAATATAATCATTCTAAGTGTGTGCAAATCGTGTCAACAAGCAAACATATGAACTTTGGATTTTATTAATGATAATGAAAACTAGATACAACTTGTGAACCATTAAAAGGGGGCCACACCCTTACAAATGATAAATTTGAATTACAAGGAAAGGTTGAGACAGTCTGTCCAGGGACTTTGGATGTCGTACGACACAGGACTACCTCAGGAGAGGGATGTCGTACGACGCAGGACATCCTGGTCAGATTGCCTCTTACAAAGGGGGTGGATAAGCCACCACAGCTACTCTAACACTAAAACAAGGTTACTTGAACTATGGAGAAGCACTGTTTAGGGTCTAGGACCAATTTAGGGTTGATTGGAGTTAATGAAGTCAAGATTGACTTTCTGTGATATGGATGTCGTATGACACAGGACGCCCAAGGCAGTCTATGTCATACGACAGAGGCCGCCTCCATCAGTAGGTTACACCCAAATGATCTCAGACTTCCCAAACAATGATAATTGAACTAAAAACTACTTAAACATAGCTTGAAACTACAAAGGGAGTCAATCTGGGTTAACTGAAGTCACTGAAGCCAAACCAGCTTTCTGGGATCTCTATGTCGTATGACACAGGACACCTTAAAGTTGTCCTGTGTCGGACGACATATGCATCCTCTGTCAGTGAGCTTCATCAGATTGATCCCTCACTGCTCAGAACATGAAACTATGCTATACCAATAACTGAAAACAGTAGAATAACAGTAATACGTGAGTATTATGGGAGGATCACATGGCTTTAATGGCCAAATGTGAATGACCACATATTTTGGACCATAATCATGGGGCCATCACCTCCTAACTCAAACAAAAGTGATCAAGATTCCAACTTTAATGCAACTAATAGCACTAAATGTCCAGATCTGAGGTGAGGAGATGTGAATATTGATGATTCACATCTCCACCACCTTTATCATGCAAAATCTCAAATAAATCACATAATATCAAATAATATAAGCATGCAAGGCAAATGAACAAGTAAGCAAGATATAAATAGAGATAAGAGGAGTTTAGAGTCTACCTATTATAGTCCACAAGGCAAAGACACCAATAGTATGGTGTTTGCCACTTCAAAACACCAACAAAGATGACCACCCTTGGACTTGGCTTGGATGTGTGTGTGTAAGGAGGGAGGTGAGTGTGTGTTTCTCTCTCTTCTCTCCAATTTGATAGAGTAACCTTACTTCCCCAAAAAAATCCCCCCTAAAATGATCAGCAATGCCTTATATTTATAGGCTGCTGAAGGAGACCTTCCAAGTCGTACGACATGGGGATTTAACCGCCTTAGGGCTGTCCTGTGTCGAACGACACCGGTCATTCCATAGGCAGACTGGGACGAAGGGAGGCAGACCCAAGAACAAATGAATACAAATAATTACAAAGGCCCAAAACTAAATACATTTAAATAAATGAGCCCAAAATAAAATGTGACTCAAGGAAAGCATACCCAAAAACACGAGTTCGGGTCGGGGTACTCACAGAGCCCCTCAGCGACGTCGCTTCCACGAGAAGTGGGGTTGTCGACAAAATGAGAATCCCGAGTCGCACAAAGACTGGCGGGAAAAAGAGATGACCAAGATGGTCGAGCGACTGGACCCTTATGTAAAGGATTCCTATGTATCCCATGAGGGAATCAAGCCAAATCGTAGTTCGGAAGGATGGACGTTTGTGTCGGGGGAGAAGCGACCATAACGGTCATGCGGCTGGACCCTTACGAAAAGGATTCCTACGTATCCCATGAGGGAATCAAGTCGAATCGTTGTTCATCTAAGAGGTGGCGATAACAAGAGGCCACGGGCGCTTGTACCCAAGAGTGACTGTTTTTAGGGGAGTCACCACTAAGATTGACAAGGATGGGCGTTTGTACCTGAGGTTGACTGTTTTTAGGGGAGTCACCCGAAGATTGACTGTTTTTAGGGGAGTCACCCGAAGATAAAGATAACAAGGGCGTTTGTACCCGAAAGAAGCATAACCATAAAAGGAAAGACAATCATAACAAGAAAGATAATCATAACGCGGGCATTTGTACCCGAAAGAAGCATAATCCTAAAATCATAACTAGAAAGATAATCATAACATGGGCATTTGTACCCGAAAGAAGCATAATCATAAAGCATAACATGAAAGATAATCATAACATGGGCGTTTGTACCCGAAAGAAGCATAATCATAAAGCATAACAGGAAAGATAATCATAACATGGGCGTTTGTACCCGAGGGAAGCATAAGCATAAAGCATAACATGAAAGATAATCATAACATGGGCGTTTGTACCCGAAAGAAGCATAATCATAAAGCATAACATGAAAGATAATCATAACATGGGCGTTTGTACCCGAAAGAAGCATAATCATAAAGCATAACATGAAAGATAATCATAACATGGGCATTTGTACCCGAAAGAAGCATAATTATAAAGCATAATAGGAAAGATAATCATAACATGGGCGTTTGTACTCGAGGGAAGAATAATCATAAAGAATAACATGAAAGATAATCATAACATGGGCGTTTGTACCCGAAAGAAGCATAATCATAAAAGCATAACATGAAAGATAATCATAACATGGGCGTTTGTACCCGAGGGAAGCATAATCATAAAGCATAACATGAAAGATAATCATAATATGGGTGTTTGTACCCGAAAGAAGCATAATCATAAAAGCATAATCAGAAAGATAATCATAACATGGGCGTTTGTACCCGAGGTTGACTGTTTTTAGGGGAGTCACCCCAATTTTGACTATTTTAGGGATGTCGCCCGAATTTTGAATGATAAATAATAATGATAAACAACCGTGAGGGACGGACAAAAGGGACCAGGGGCAAAAAAGGAAGAACACCTTTTTCTGGAAGACCGATGTCGTACGACATGGGCGTTCCTCACAGCTATTTTAATTAAAACCCCTCAGTTACATTAAAGGAAGAAAAAGGAATAGACAGAGCAGTCGCCGGAGAGAAGGGAGAAGGGAGCAAACCAAATTTTTCTTCCACAATCCTCAATCCAACCTCCCAAATCAATGATGCCTCCAAGGGCGGAAGCGAGGAGACAAGTACAATGGGCCTTGTCTGCGAAGAGGAAGCTTGTGGAGCGGAACAAGCGCAAGAAATTCCCGGAGGGGAATGGATTTTATCCGAGCCTAGATTTCCACACATCTACTGCGGAGCGAATGGGGGTAAGGATTTTAAACCGTCAATCCCTTCCCTTTAATTTTTTGAAATTGGATTTCTAGGGCTCATGATAGCATTTGGGAAAAATCGCACCAAAAAGAATTGCATGCTTAAGATAAAATGCATAAACACTAAATTGAAAGCAAAAAAGAGGATAGTGATAAGATTTTGTTGGAAAAAAGAACAAACGGAATCATGAGATTCAAAATAAAGCAAAAAGCACACAAATAATAGAGTGCACAAATTACCATGAGTATGTTCTGATACCTGTGATGTGCTTACCTGTAGGTTCTACGGACCAAGGGGTCCCCCGAGATGATCGCTACTATCTGGGACATTCTTCCCGGCTCCGCTGACATACCTGACAGCCCCAAGGGCCTGATCCATGATGCTGGCTTTGGTCCCTTTTTTATAGCTGTGGGAGAGATCAGAGATATACCCAGGAGCATCGAGCTAGTGAAGGCGTTCAGGCAGTATTGGTGGGACAGCACCCACACATTTCATATATCTTGGGGGGAGTCCACCATTACCCCTTATGATTTCACTGCTATCACCGGGCTGCGGTTCACAGGCAGGTCCATTTTTTCTGAGGATCCCGGGGTCCTGAGCCCAGATGCGATCAGAGATTTGACCGAATTGACCCTTCACTTGAAGGGCAATGGGGTTCCACTGGGGGACCTACACGCGACGTTGATGCAGCAGTGTCACCTCTACTCTGAGGGCAAGGCCGCGATTACAGCTGAGCAGCTCGCTAGAGCGTTTGCCTGGGCTGGCTTTTCTGACACTCTGTTCTGCAATGCCTCTACCACGGCATTGACTCTTTTGTTGGAGCCTCTCCGAGACTGGAGTCAGGTCTCTACCTTTTCATGGGATGAGGCCGGTTTGGCTCAGATGTACCGAGCTCTGGATGAGGTGAGCAGAGGCACAGTGACCTCTTTTGGCTGCTACCAGATGGTCCTTGAGGTACGCTCTTTTATTATTTACATATTGACTGCTGCACCACATTTTCTGTCATCAATCTATCACTGCTTCTAAAAGCTTCTTGTCTTTTATTTTAGGTGTGGTCCTACGAGGTTTTTGGTTGCTACGCCTGGACTGTAGCCGATGGGATTGCTGCAGATCTGTTCCCTGCCCTCCGCCGGTGGACTTTTAGGGCTAGGCAGAACAAGAAGGTGGACGGGGTGAAGCCCAGGAGGACCGCCTGCTATGAGGACACTATGATTGCTTTGAGGGGGACCCCAGCCGGGTTGAATTTGTTCCCGTGGCATGGCAGGTATACTGAGGATGCTATCGGGGATGCCGCTTGGGTGACCCGTACCAGGAGGCTGTTGATTGGCCTGGAGGGAGATGCCTTATATTTGGGGGAGAGAGTCTATAAATAGCACGGACATGGTGCAGCCCCACGCATCCCTCACGATCCTTCGGAGGAGATCTGGTATCCTCGGGCTCTTCCTGATCTGGAGCGCTTACGGACGGGCATTGATGACGATGAGCTGTCGGCTGATGGGGACTATAGCCAGTTTGTATTCACCCAGCTACTGACTCCTCAGGTCATGGCTGCCAGGAGGGCAGCGGGGGCAGGGGCATAGATGATGATCCCTCCTCGATTCATTGAGTATGAGACAGGGGGCGTCATTCGCCGCTCATCCTTTGACATGTCAGAGACCCATCCTCACTTGCGGCTGCCTCGTGGGACTACCTCTGTGAGCATTCTTTATTTTTCTGCCTTATTCAAGTCTTATCATTGTATTACTGCCCATATACACTGCTTCTAACTGCCTCTTTTGTTTCCATTTAACAGGTTCCGGCCAAGACCTTCAAGAGCCGTGGCCAAGGCGTTCACAGGAGCCGTCAAGATGCTGCGCCAGTTCCAGAAGAGCGTGGAGCATTGGAAGGGGAAGTGTAGCTCCCAGGCTAGTGATGTCATACCTCCTAAGAAGAGGCCGAGACCGACCCTGACTTCTTCCAGCTCACAGGCGGGCGGCTCGAGCCAGCAGTCCCGGCATGATGATGACGATGACGAGGATGACCCATTCCAGCCCCCATTCTCCACAGTGCCCCAGTGGCACGGATATTATGGCGAGCCCCAGCCTTGGGCCCTAGATGAGGAGGATGATGATTCGGATGGTGAGATTCACGAGGAGCAAGGAGGCGGCGATGGCCAGGAGGAGAGTGGCTCTGAGGAGCAGGGAGGAGGCGGCGACGGCCAAGAGGATAGCGGCTCTGAGGATAGCGGTGACCACTCTGGTGATGACTCAGAGTCGGAGTGATTGTGGCGGCCCCCTTTTGCCATGCTTTAGGACTCTTAGGGAGAGAGAGAGAGAGAAGAAACAATGCATGCACTACTCTATTGCTTTTAAATTTTGTAAAACAATTATTTTTTGCACTTTGTAGTATAGCAACTAAAAGTATTTGCTTAATGGTATCTAGACTTATTTGTTTATATGCATAAGTCCATCCCAAAAAAGGCAAAAAAAAAATGATGGCATTTGCTGTGGTTGGGTGTTTTTGTGGTTTGGTATGTATTGGGTGTATTGGTATTTTTGAGGATGTATTGGGTGTGCCAAATCCTCTCCCATGCGTTTGGTGAGTAATGGGGAGTGTATATATACTGTTTTGGGATGCTTTTGTACAGTTTTGGATAGGTATAAGCAAGCATTTGGTCACCGGGGGGACTGATGCAGATGCAGCAACTGCTGGTGTCTGATGGGAGTTCCCATGTTGTACGACACAGGACTGATGGGGAATCCTATGTCGGACGACACAGGACAGCTGGGAGGGAATCCTGTGTCGGACGACACAGGACATCAAGAGATAGCCCCTGTCGTACGACATGGAAAGTCCAAAAAACACATTTCTTGGGCAGCAAGCCCCAGCAATTAAAAAAGGACAGTTTCGCAAAAAAACACTTTCCAGCAGTCACAGCAGCCCTAAAATCGATCTCCAGCCTCAAAATCAGCCCCAAGATCCAACATTTGGCCCAAAATGGAACATTATGATGATAGATCCAAAACCAAAGAACGCCAATTTCACTCCGATCTCATCAATCTAACCCGCCACCATCAAAGCAACAATCAGAGGGTTATTGACCAAAGGTATGGGTTGAGATGCATTTGGGCAATAAAGGAGTGGGCGGTTGATTGGAATCTTCTCCAGGTCGCGGCTAGATATTGGGACCGCGAGAGGCACGTCTTCACCCTCTCATACAATGACCTCACACCCACCATTGAGGAGTTTCGTGCACTGACAGGGGGATCTGAGCTTAGAGATGCAGTCTTCCCACGAGACCCATGACCCTTGATCGAGCAGCTGGTCGATTTCTTGGGATTGCCCACAGAGCAGGTATTTGACATGATTCTCGACCTATCCTTCATTGACTTAGCTCAGATAGCTCGGTTAGCTGTATCATGCCCAGAGCTGTTTGACCTATCCACGTCTATGGACATTTTCATGCTGATCAGGTCTCTCTATACTGCTTTTGTGAGTATGATGGGGTATGCTCCAGTTTACTGCTAGGGGTTGTCAGGCAGATGCGGGGTCACCGAGGTACTACACTGACTGAGATTCGGCCCGGGCAGGGAGAGAGAGACATAGTACCCATTCTGCTGGCGGAGACATACCATGGGTTGGACCGATTGGCTGGAGGGTCGCTATATATGGGGCACGGCAGCCCCTGTCTCTTATCACTGTGGCTTATTGAGCGCTTGGGGCTTATTTCCCCATTGCCTGCAGGGCAAACTGGAACACCATGGGTCACATGGCAGAGGCGAGTGGCTCAAGAAGCTTCGCAGGAGAGTTGGCAGAGGCGGTTGACCAGGTACACCACCACATATATTCAGTATTGGGTCCTCGGATGAAAGCTCGAGACTATGAGCGACAGACAGGATGATTCTGTTATCGTGAGGCTGCCGGGACTGCGTTTCTCATCATTTAACATCCCATCACTTGTTCTGAGGCAGTATGGGTACCCACAGCAGGTTATTGACAGATTCGAAGAACAGATCGCCCGAGGTACCATTCCCCTTGACATGACTGACGGCCAGACTATCAGATTCTTTGCTAGGGCCTTTTCGGGAACAGCCTTTCCCGCTCGCACACTGATACGGCAGACCCACGGCATCACATACATGTCCACATTGTATCTTATCTGGTACGGGGAGCAGATGGGGCCGGTTCAGCACACTATTGAGGCATATTGCCAAGGGACCCGAGGTGGGGTTCAGACTAGCCGAGAGTTACGGGATGCTGAGGCGTTGAATTACCCAGACAATGTTACCGATGATCCGGCATCGGATTATGAGAGACTTGTAGAGAGGAGAGCCAAGATGAGGGATGACCCCGAGGTTATGGCACGGAGGATAGCTTTGAGGGAGGAGAGGGATGCCCAGGCGGCACTGAGAACTGTGAAATTGGTTGACTCACCGGCTCGTAGCATTCCTGTGCCGGGATGACGAGAGACAGACCTGTTTGAGATAGCTAGGCCAAAGACCTCCCGAGGACCAAGAAAGAGGAATAAGAATAGTGCTAGTTCGGGAGCGGGAACGAGCGACTATGATTAGGTGACCGGTCCTTGTATCCCTTATTGCCGACACAGACAGACTAGACGTACTTTTCGAAATGTACTTTTGCTAATGTTAGTGAGTCGAGAGTAGATCGTGCTTAAACTCATCAAAGAATGTATTAATGTAGTGAAAGTTGAAATTACTTCAAAGCTTAATCAAGACACATCTTGGTATTTACAAAAACAACTGTTGACAGGATTTGGTATTTTTGATGATTTTTAGACCGAACCGCAAGTGGTTGCCTACGTTCCCCTTTTACAAAAGGAGGACTAAGGGGCTCAGGTCTCCGTAGTTCGACTCAATCAACTTTGTGTTTAAGAAAGGGAAAGATAGAAGGGGGACAAGTGGTGCAACCCTGTTTTTTACCTAGACCGCCCGTTCTTAGGGTTTTCAATCTAGTTGGGTATATTCTTTAGCACCGAGCGCGCCCTTTGTTTTGCACGGACTGCCTTTTGGGAGGTTTTCAGTCTCATCTGGGTACATTATTTTCGCGCTTTTGTTATTTTTCTTCTTCTTTTTTTTTATATTTTTTTTTATTATTTTATTTTTTTATTTTTTTTATTTTTTAGAGAGGGGGGAGACTCGATTCAAACATAATAGCGGCGCAGCTTGTTTCCGTTCACCGGGTGCATAAAGGGGTTACCATCCAAATCTGTCAACCTCATTGCTCCGCCAGAAAAGATTTCCTTCACCAAATATGGGCCAACCCAAACTGGCGCCCACTTGCCCAACGGATTGAATTGGTTCGGCGGCTTCTCCTTCAAGACCAAATCGCCCACCTTAATGTCACGGGGATGCACCTTCTTGTCAAAAGTCCTAGCCATATGCTTCTGATAAGCCCGGATGTGCTCCATCGCCTTGAGCCTTCGTTCATCGAGAAGGCCTAACTCGTCATGCCGACTTTGAAGCCAGTCTATCTCATTGACCTCATTTTCAAGCAGAACCCGAAGAGAAGGAATCTCTAACTCAATGGGCAAGACGGCATCCATCCCATATGTCAAAGCGAACGGGGTCTCACCGGTGGCTGTCCTCACTGAAGTATGATAGCCCCATATGCCAGATGAAGCTTCTCAGGCCAATCTCGGTTTCGCTCGGCCATTTTCCGGATGATCCTTTCTAGGTTCTTGTTCGCGGCTTCGACAGCACCATTGGTTTGAGGGCGGTATGGAGATGACTTATGGCGCTTGATCCTGAATTTTGCAAGCAGTCTATCGGCATCTCCCTCAAAGTGTGACCCGTTGTCGGAAATGATCTCAATTGGAACCCCATACTGGCACAGAATGTTCTCCTTTATAAAACGGGCCACCTTTTTGGAGTTGAGGACCTTGTAGGATGCTGCTTCAACCCACTTGGTGAAATAATCGACAGTGACCAACACGAATTCATGCCCATTACTGCCTGCCGGAGTGATCTTCCCAATGACATCGATCCCCCAAGTCGCAAACAGCCAAGGAGTGCTCATACAATAAAGATCGTGGGGAGGTATATGGTTGAGATTGGAGAACCACTGTCACTTATCACAAGTCCGCACAAACTGAATACAGTCAGTCTCCATCGAGATCCAATAATAGCCCATCCTGAGTATGCTAAACATCAAGGCTCGGGCGTTCATATGTGGTCCACATGCACCACCATGGACTTCCTCCATTACCTTGTTAGCTTTAGACTTGCTGATACAGAGCAAAAGTGGTCATCGGTGTCTTTTCTTCCATAAGTCGTCCCCCAGAATAACATAATGCGCAGACAACCTCTTCAAAGCTTGCAGGCTCTTGGCGCGAAGACCTTCTTTCAGTTTACCATCCTCATCAGCCGGGAACGAGGCTTCACCGTGTTTGAGATACTGGAAAATCTGACTGTACCACAAGTCATCGACTTTTTCCAGTTCCATCTGACAACAGTAAGCAGGATTCTCACGTCTCCCAATTCTGAATGGCTTTACTGACTTACCCTCTGGAATCTCTACTAAAGAGGCTAAGGTGGCCAAGGCATCTGCGAACCTGTTCTTGTCCCGAGGCAGATAATGGAACGTGACCTCCTTAAATTGGTTGATCAAATCCTCCATATAAGCATAGTACAATTGTAAGTACTGGTCCACGATTTTCCACTTATTGGACACTTGGTTGATTATTAGCTGGGAGTCTCCATATACCTACAACTCCTCGACATATCTCTCCAGAGCTGCCTCGAGGCCGGCTATGAAAGCTTCATATTCCGCGTCGTTGTTAGTAGCCGGGAAATTCAACTTGATAGCGATGGGGGTGTGCACATCCTTTGGATCAACCAACACCATACCGATATCATTGCCTTTCTTATTGGCGGCGCCATCGAAAAATAATTGCCAACGGTCTGTACCCTCGACCATAAAAATCCCATCATCCGGAAACTGGGGTTCGAGTCCGCGTGCCTCTGAGCTTGGAAAATCTACGAAATGGTCTGACAAAGCCTGGCCTTTGATTGCCTTGCGTGTCATAAATTTGATATCAAACTCGGCTAAGAAGGAAGACCACTTCGCGAGCTTCGAAGACAGTGAAGGCTTATCAAATAGGCACTTGATGGGGTCCATCTTTGACACTAGATACACTGTATGCGCCAACAGATAATGCCTCAATTTACCAACCACCCATACCAAAGCTGCACAAGTTTTTTCTAAAGCTGAATAGTTCAATTCACTGCCCTTAAGCTTCCAGCAGAAAAAGTAGATGGAATTCTCCACTTTCGAGTCTGGCTTCTCTTGTGCAAGAATGGCTCCGACGGCCTTATCTGTAACAGTTAAATATAGCAGCAAGGGCTTGTCCTTATGCGGGGGGCAAAGGATTGGGGGATGGACCAAGTAGGCCTTGATTGTCTCAAAGGCGATCTGACACTCCTCATTCCATTCAACCTCCTGATTCTTCTTGAGCAGCTTAAAAATCGGCTCACAAATAGAGGTCAACTGATGGATGAATCGGCTGATATATTGGAGACGGCCCATGAAAGCCTTCACCTCCATGACTGTCCTTGGTGGCTTCATCTCCATGATGGCCTTAATCTTTCTTGGATTGGCCTCAATGCCCCACTCCGTGACCATATATCCCAAAACCTTACCTCGGACTACACCAAAAGTACATTTCACCGGGTTCAATCTCATATCATGCTCCCGCAGGCGTTAAAGAACTTCCTCAAGTCGAACAAGTGTTGACCATCTGATCCTTTAGAATGGATAATCATATCATCAACATAAACCTCAATCTCCTTATGGATCATATCATGAAAAAGAGCGGTGACAGCTCGCTGATAAATGGCGCCAGCATTCTCCAAACTAAATGGCATAACCATATAACAAAAGGTTCCCCATGGGCTGGTAAAGGCAGTCTTTTCCTGATCCTCCTCGGCCACCTTAATCTGATTGTAACCCTCGAAACCATCTACAAATGACTTGACTTCGTACCTGGCAGTAGTATCTACCAGTAGGTCGATATTGGGCAAGGGAAAATCATCTTTCGGGCTAGCCTTATTTAGGTCCCTGAAGTCTACACAAACCCTGACTTTTCCGTTCGACTTGGTCACCGTCACTATGTTAGCCAACCACTTCGGGTACTCGACCACTCTAATGAAACCCACCCTGAGCAGCTTCTATATTTCCTCTTTAACCTAAAGAGACCATTCGGGCTTAATCCGGCGAAGCTTCTGCTTGACAGGCTTGGCATCTGGCTCTAGGGGGATTCGGTGCTCAACGGTCGAAGTATCCAACCTCGGCATGTCCTTATAGGACCAGGCAAACACGTCCACATACTCCCTGAGCAGATCAATGAGGGCTTCCCGCTCTTCCCCGATGAAGAAACTGCCAATTTGTGTCTCTTTGGGCTCTTTAGTAGTTCCTAAATTCACTGTGGTCAATACTACATCGGCAGCTTGGGCCCGATTTTCCTCTCGCTCAAAAACCTGCTTTAGATTATCATTTAAAAAGTTTTCGTCTAAAATGTATGTGTCCTCTTCAAATGAATCATTATTAACCACTTTTAAATCATTAAGATTTGCTTTAGTTAACTTATCATTCGTTAAGGTGGCAATTAAGGGATACGCAGAAATGTCAACCATTTTATTGAGAGCAAAAGGGAAAACAGAGTCAAGGACACGGTGATGATCATCAGCTGTGAGAGTATCAGACCTATCTAGAGACTCAAACTCGATAACAAGAGACTCTGAGGACTGACTCAAGACTACAGGAACAGATTTAGACTCAGACACACCAGACGGGGTCAGCCCGAGCTTCTCGATCATAACTTCCCGGCTAGCAATCGGTCCCTTGAAAGAGGTCCAGTTCCGGAGCGGCATCTCTGAAGTGCTGACGAAAGTGCGCGGATCAATCTCTTTGCCCCCATCGAACTCAATCACCGATACATAATCATCCCCAGTCAGAAGATCAATCATACCAAAAGGATCTTTAGTAACAGCCCCAACCATCAGCGGTGCCTCCTCGCATAAATCAATCAACGGTGCTTCAGTCAATGGATTAGCCCCGGTAGTGTCTGATCACCTGGAACTCAACTACCATAGGCCTCTTGCCGAACCACAGAGTCAACGGTATCACACCCAAAACCTTCCTAGACGTGGATTCATACGCCTTTATAGTCTGATTGGATGGTTTCAAATCGGTGGCCTTAATATCCAACAAACTCATCATTCTGGCAAGTAATACGTTCATAGCTAAGCCATTGTCCACCATCACGTGGGGAAGCCGACGCCCATCTAACTGAACGGTGATGTGCAAAGACTCGTTGTGGTTGGTTCCAAACTTTGGCAAATCCAATTCCGTGAAGATGATGATGTTTCCATACTGGGCAGTACCTATCAGTTGGCAAGCTTCGTCCGTGGTAGAGTTTACATACACCATTGTCTTAGTTAGGGCTTCCTCCAACTTCAACTTGTGAGGATAAGAAGAAGTTAGGAGAGACCAGAGAGAAATGTTGGCCTGGGTTTGCTTCAATTGCGTGAGAATCGGATCTTCCACTGTCACATCCTCCTCAACTACCCCCTTGGCGTACGGATTTCTATTGCCTTTAACCTCTGGAATGGCCGCTTCTTTGTCCTTTCCTGATGACCTGGCAACATCGGTCCCCAACATTTTACCTGACCTGGTAAGTAAATTAACATCAGCCTCCTAGTCCTTGTCGTGACCCGCACCGGCCGCCTTTAACTCGGACCAACTCAACGGAGGTCCCTGCGTAGCATATGGCCAAGCCGCCTGTCTCAATTGATTAACAGTAATCACTGAGCTTGAATTAGCGGCGCACTTAATCTCTTCCCAAGTGAGGGGAGTAGATCGATAATCGGGAGAAATACTATCACGCTCAACATCATTTGCCGATCTTGCTGCGGCCCGAATATCGTCCCAAGACAACATATAACAGAAATCAACATTCATTTCATAAACAACCTCGGTTACATCATTGTTCACAGGCACAACTGCCTCGAATTCATTCACACCTTCATTACAAATAGCCTCCCCTACAACAAGCTTACTCTCATCACAGACTTCCTCACCAAACTCTATGACATTGACAAACTCATTCTTCTCAAACTCAATCATGTTGATCCTGTTGTTGTTGTTGGGAAGAGGATTTTTGACGATGTTTGGCTTCTCAATCTTGCGCTGGTCGATCAAACTCTGAATAATCCTCTTGAGTACATAGCAATTGTTGGTGGTATGGCCCGAGCACTGGTGGTAACGGCACTTCAAACTATGATCCAATCCCGGAGCGTTAGGAGTGGGATAGTTCTCCAAAGGCTTAACCATTCCTGTCTTTCATCAAACCATCAAATACCTCTTCAATCGGCATTCCCAAATCATCGAATTTCTGTCGCTGAGGCTTTCCTCCACCACGGCCGAATAACTGACCCTTCTCCCCTTGAATATAGTTGACGGTGTTAGAGACAGCAGTTTCCTTACCCTTCGAAGCAGTAGGGGTAGAGCTTGGAACTCGGTAGCGAGGAGCTGGAGCATTACTATGGACAGGAGTTGGAACGATGGAATAGGTGGCATTCTCGCTTTCGGCCCCCGCACTCACCATTTCTCGCAGATTTGGGTAGTACCCATGCCCAATGGCTTCCCTAACAGCTGGCTTGACACATGAAAGGAAGATGGCCTTCTCATCGGATTGGGGAATTGGATGAATCAACTCATTTAGCTTCTTGTTCCACTTCTTATAGAAATCTGTTACGGACTCGGCATGCCTCTTGATGGTGCTGATCAAATCACTACGAGAGGTGTACCACTCGACACTCCCCTTGTACTTCTCCAAAAAAGAATCACTTATCTTGGACCACGTAGCCCGCGCCTCCGGCTTGAGGCCTAGAATCCATCTCAAAGGAGAATCATCGAGAGACAAATGAAAGTAGAGGGCTAGCATTTCCTCGGTGGCCCCTTTGGCACCCATAGACATGATATAACTGTTCACGTGAGTCTTAGGGAATGTGGAGCCTTCAAACTTAGCTATAGGGGGCATCTTGAAGTTCTGCGGGAGAGCTCGGGAGTCTTTGAGCTCCACATAATTGACCACACTTGACCCAAAAGTCATCTTGTGCAACTGTTCTTTCACATACTTCAACTCTTCCTTCAAACTCGAAACTTCGGAAGATGGGGGTTGCCCTACGGTTGAAGCTACCATGGAGGATGGAACTGGACCACCCGCCTGAACAGGCACCACAAAAGGAGGATCTGCAAACTGAGAAACCGACGGGTTAAAAGGAAAAGCGGCCGGTGATAATGACAGAATAGGACCACTCGCCTGAACAGGCACCACAAAAGAAGGAACTGAGAAACTGACGGGTTAAAGGGCAAAGCGGCCGATGGCAATGACACTGGAGCACCCGCATAAGAGTCACTTGGACCTTGTATCTTCACCCCAAAAGTGTCATACCCGTTAAACTGCTGCTGTACTACTGGTGGAGGAAAGCTCTGGAGCTGATGATACTGCGGAATACCGTCCTGACAAATCTGGCTTCCTGACAGACGATATTGACCGCTCTAATGCTGATTGGACTGACCATGAGAAGCAACAAACTGACCACCAAAGGTTGGGTTGAGCGGCTGACTCGCGCTGCTATACTGACCCTGGCCTTGAAACCCATACTGATTCTGAACCGACCCAAACTGATTCTGAGCAAACCCAAACTGATCTTGGTTGACACCAGTGTGCTGATTCGGCCCATACTGATTCTGAGGAGAAAACACAAATTGATCTTGAGAGAACCCAAACTAGTCTTGAGCACTAACCCTCGGGAAGGAGCTTGACTCGCCTCTTGGTCTGTATTGCCCGCCATAAGTAGACACTGGGATGGGGAGTGGTCTTGACACATTCCCATAAGTCGGCATCGGAAAGGAGCTAGGCACACCATAAGAGATTAGCGGGGGCACATTGTGATAGCTTTGCCTAGGTGAGGACGGGGGAACAAAACCAGTGCCGGTGATAGTAACATCGGTCACCTCCCTAACTTCTTCATACGTCCCATCGGGGTGACGGATCACTGCAACCCCTTGCATACGCATCACTTCAACATAACGAGCCCAATCGGCCTCCTCACGGGCACGAGAGGCTTCGAGAGCAGCACGGAGAGAAGCCTCTTGAGAGAAACTGAAATCTGGGTGAGGATTAACAAACGGACTTCCCGGGGGTGTCATATGAGGACCCATGCCATGACCGCCACTAGGAGAGGCATTCAAGCCCACGTTCGGCCCCACATTCTGACCTTGATCCGGCCCCAAACATTGACTGACATTCTAACTCTGAGCTGGATCCATACCCGAATTCTGACCCAAGCCTGCTGAAAGTTGCGATTCTGCCATCTCTGAGACTGCTGGAAGCGAATCTTTGACTGGAGAGAAACTAACTAACCGACCACCCGGAACTCTGACCCAATACTTGCTCACTGAAAGGGGGAGAGAACTGTTTTAGGTACGGGAGAGGATAGGCTTAGGACGGACTCATGCATATGCCTTAATAAAAATGAAATAAAAACAATTTTTATTAATCCTAAGAATGGTTGGAAAAGGGGGACACCTTCTTTTTCGCATTCTACACTATTCCTGGACTAGTGGGTTCTATCACTATGTCTATAGACCCCCTGTATTCCACCTGTATTGCACTCCCGGGACGGACAATCCCGGCAGAGGTCCTATAGGGCACGTGGAACCCACAAATCAAAAAGCAAAACGGACCTAAGGGCATACAAGTCAAAACAAGTCAAACTCAAAATTTTCAAAACCAAGTTCAAGTCAACAACGTCTTGACTCGGGAGGAGAGAGGAGAGAGGGTCGAAAGTACGTTTGAGTGTACGAGACCGCAATTCGCAGGTAAAATCCTGGAAAAAATTCGGCATGACCTCTCCTCATTTCGAGTCGAAAATCCTGCATGACCTCTTGTCGCTTTATGGCGAAATTTCGGCATGACCTCTCATTAGTACGTGTCAAAAATTCGACATGATCTCGCGTTAGCACATGTCGAAAATGCGTCATGACTTCTTGCGAAGCCAAGTCTAGAAATCGACATGTACCTACGTCGAGACATGTCAAAATTTTGACATGTACTCACGTTAAGTTATGTCGTAAATTTCGACATGAAGAGGGAGACTATGCCAAGACCTTGGAAACGAAGTACGACTCGAACTTTGTGAGAAAATTTTGAAAAAATCGAGTTTGAAAATGTTTTGAAAAGTACTTTTGCCAAAAACCAACCTGGTCACGGTAAAAACTGTGTCACGGACAAAGTGTGGCTCCTAACACTCTATAGGCCGGGAGGACTTTAGGCGCTCAAGCGTAGGCGAGACATATCACCGTCCGCGATGCCGTTCTGTGATGATGTCGCCCGATTTTCATTTTTTTTTTTGAAATCAAATGGAGTCGCCACGCCGTTTTTAGTTTAAGGGCCAAAACTTTGAAAAATGCCCAAAATTAGAGAAAATTGGTTCGGAGGTCACGTTACATTCCGGGAAGAACGTTAGGGTTCACCCGGAATGCCTCGTAAAACGAGTCTTCCTAATTTAAAACCATTTGTGTGTGTGTGTGTGTGTTTTGCAAAAGGAGTTTTCTGGAAATAAAAGTTTTGACTGTACTGGACTGAAATTTACCAAAATAATGTGCTTCTGTGAGTGAAAAATGACTGAAAAACAAAATGTTTGTCCATTTCATTCATGTCCGCGCGGACCAGAGCGAAGTTCATTCTTATCCTCGCGGATGAGACAGTAAAATACCTTTTTTCCAGCTTTCCAGTCTGATTCTGTAAATTCCAGAATGTGAACTGGAGTTACAGAATCAGAACTGGAGTTGGCACCAGAAAATGATAAGAAAACATTTTTGAATTTGGCATCCATGCTTGTCCCCACTTTCCTTAAGCTTTGATTAGTGATCACTAAACATGATTAGTGGTGATCTACTATATCAAGCCATCCTTAGGGTACATTAGGACTTGAAAGCACTTCATTTGCTTGGGATGGGGAGATTTAACATAAAACAAGGATTTAATGTATGAAAATTAATATTGGGTTAAGGGTGTATCAACTTTAGAGTAGATTTCTAAGGTGGTCATTAAGATGACCATCCTTGAAATCCTTGAACTCAATGTATCAACTTCACCCTTTTTACAACCTAAGAACCTTAATGATCTTCATCCATGGAAATCGTTCCAAGGTGAAGATCTTAGGTTAGGAAAAATATTTTAAGGAAGTAAAGACAATTTAGACCTTTTGAAATGGTCATCCATGGAAATTTATTCCAAGGTGACTACATTTTAGGCCAAATAAAGACTAATATCATAATAAGAAGGTGAAAATAAGAATATGGACCATTTAGTGTAATCATCCAAGGAGATGAACTCCAAGATGACCACACTTTAGGTCAAGAGACCAAGTGACAACTAGTTAATGTAAGAAGAGGAGGACAACAAATTAAGGGAATGTAGATCCTTGTAGAGGATCATCCATGGAGATGAACTCCATGGAGATCCTCTTGGATCTAGAACAAGAGATGAACAATGAGCAATTTTCATCTTTAGAGTATGAGATGTATGCATGGATGAGAGAGATTTAGGTAGGGAGAAGGAGGTTTTACCAATGGTTGTACCCTATCTTCCTTGGTTTTGTGTTTGAGGCTTGAATTTGTTAAAGATTTGTGTTGGGATTTTGTGTTTTTGTTATGTGTATGAGCTTTTTTCTGGATATTTTTCGAATATAACAGTAAGGGTTTGAGCTGTTGTCTTGTTAAACTGAGAGAGAATGATTGTATTTATAGGCATATTTTAGGTTACATACATGTCCGCGCGGATAGGACTGAGGTCCTCATTTTCGTCCGCGCGGATGGTAATGTAGGCGTGCCTGACTCTGCAAAAAGCAGTTTTGGCTGCTTGCATTTAATGTAAAGTAAGTCAATTTCTTGGAAATGACTCTTCCAATCCGGTTTTTTGACCTATTTTGATATTTCTTTAAGGCCCTTTTTATTTAAATTGCCTTAGGAAATGACCAAAATGCCCTTGACTGTCCATTCGACGTGGAAGTCGTTAAATTGGGCTGAAGGAATATTGGCGGTTCAGATTGGGACACTTACACGTTCGTACACTCCAAGGGTTCTAATTCTATGTGCGGGTAGTGTGCGAGTAGTGTGAAGGTCATTTCTAAAAAAAACTTTTGCTTTTTTTGGTAAAAAAAAAGAGTTTTTCAAAATGCAATATTTACAAGTATGCAAAAGGAAAAGACCAAAAGAATGAGTCCAAAATCATGGCAAAAGGGGACTGCCCCAGATGCTAGGAAAACACCAACTGCTCAAACTGCCCTGTCCAACTGCTTAAACTGAAATTGCCCCTGAATTGCCCTCCTTTGTCGTCCGACACAGGACTTCCCCTGGCAGGGGGTGTCGTCCGACACAGGAAATCTCACCAGCAGAGACCAAACAAACAGCAAGGGGGAGAACCCCACCACCAAAATACTCACATACCAAGGCATAAAAAAGCAGGTAGGCACATAAGCATGGCAAAGCACATAGGAGCACACAATGACACAAATCACACACAAAGAGAATGAGAAAATTGTCCAAGTTGATTAAAGAAAGTTAGACCCTCTCAAAATAAAAGCTTTTTTTTTTTCAAAAAGAATACCGGTACGTGGTATTGTTAGACCATAATTTATCCCAGACTCAGGTGAGGAGGCGATAACGGGAAATTTAATGGTTTCCACCTATATACCAAGTATCATCATTTAAAAAAATAAATAAAAGCTTTTCAATAAATTTCCCCAGCAGAGTCGCCACTGAATGAACGCTCGCCGAAAAATGATATAAAATATTTTTTTTGGAGTCGCCACGCCGTTTTTAGGGAAACATTGAAAACCTTTTTAAAAAATGAGAAAATGGGTTCGGGGGTCAAGTTACGACGTGGGAAGAGAATATAGAGCTCACCCACGTCGCCTCTTTCGAGACTTTCAATCAAACAAGGACAATATAATCATTCTAAGTGTGTGCAAATCGTGTCAACAAGCAAACATATGAACTTTGGATTTTATTAATGATAATGAAGAAAAGATACAACTTGTGAACCATTAAAAGGGGGCCACACCCTTACAATTGATAAACTTGAATTACAAGGAAAGGTTGAGACAGTCTGTCCAGGGACTTTAGATGTCGTACGACACAGGACTTCCTTAGGAGAGGGATGTCGTACGACGCAGGACATCCTGGTCAGATTGCCTCTTACAAAGGGGGTGGATAAGCCACCACAGCTACTCTAATACTAAAACAAGGTTACTTTAACTATGGAGAAGCACTGTTTAGGGCCTGGGACCAATTTGGGGTTAATTGGAGTTAATGAAGTCAAGATTGACTTTCTGTGATACGGATGTCGTATGACACAGGACACCCAAGGCAGTCTATGTCATACGACAGAGGCCGCCTCCATCAGTAGGTTACACCCAAATGATCTCAGACTTCCCAAACAATGATAATTGAACTAAAAACTACTTAAACATAGCTTGAAACTACAAAGGGAGTCAATCTGGGTTAACTGAAGTCACTGAAGCCAAGCCAGCTTTCTGGGATCTCTATGTCGTATGACACAGGACACCTTAAGGTTGTCCTGTGTCAGACGACATACGCATCCTCTGTCAGTGAGCTTCATCAGATTGATCCCTCACTGCTCAGAACATGAAACTAGGCTATACCACTAACTGAAAACAGTAGAATAACAGTAATACGTGAGTATTATGGGAGGATCAGATGGCTTTAATGGCCAAATATGAATGACCACATATTTTGGACCATAATCATGGGGCCATCACCTCCTAACTCAAACAAAAGTGATCAATATTCCATCTTTAATGCAACTAATAGCACTAAATGTCCAGATCTGAGGTGAGGAGATGTGAATATTGATGATTCACATCTCCACCACCTTTATCATGCAAAATCTCAAATATATCACATAATATCAAATAATATAAGCATGCAAGGCAAATGAACAAGTAAGCAAGATATAAACAGAGATAAGAGGAGTTTAGGGTCTACCTATTGTAGTCCACAAGGCAAAGACACCAATAGTATGGTGTTTGCCCCTTCAAAACACCAACAAAGATGACCACCCTTGGACTTGGCTTGGATGTGTGTGTGTGTGAGGAGGGAGGTGAGTGTCTGTTTCTCTCTCTTCTCTCCAATTTGATAGAGTAACCTTACTTCCCCAAAAAATCCCCCTAAAATGATCAGCAAGGCCTTGTATTTATAGGCTGCTGAAGGAGACCTTCCATGTCGTACGATATGGGGATTTAACCGCCTTAGGGCTGTCCTGTGTCAGACGACACCGGTCATTCCATAGGCAGACTGGGCCGAAGGGAGGCAGGCCCAAGAACAAATGAATACAAATAATTACAAAGGCCCAAAACTAAATACATTTAAATAAATGAGCCCAAAACAAAATGCGACTCAAGGAAAGCATACCCAAAAACACGAGTTCGGGTCGGGGTACTCACAGTGACAGCCTCCGAATTGTCAAATTTAAGCTTTATCTCCCTCTATCTCTGTCAAAAATAGATAGCGCCGCAAGCTTTAGCTTCCGTACTTCCGTTAGAACGGAATAACGCCAGGCGACAACCTTCGAATTGTCAAATTTAAGTTTTAGCTCCCTCTATCTCCTTGATAGCGATGTAAGCTTTAGTTTTTTTCCAACTTTAGCTCCCTCAATCTCCTTGATAGCGACGTAAGCTTTAGTTTCCTGCTTTAGCTCCCTCTATCTCCGTTCAAAAGAGATAGCGACGTAAGCTTTAGTTTTTTTTTCAACTATAGCTCCCTCTATCTCCTTGATAGCGACGTAAGCTTTAGTTTTTTCCAAATTTAGCTCCCTCTATCTCCTTGATAGCGACGTAAGCTTTAGTTTTCCAGCTTTAGCTCCCTCTATCTCCGTTCGAAAGAGATAGCGACGTAAGCTTTAGTTTTCCAGCTTTAGCTCCTTCTATCTCCGTTCGAAAGAGATGGCGACGTAAGCTTTAGTTTCTTAAGGTGACTCCTCCATTAACCGTCAAAATTCTAAGGATCCTAGACCTGTTTCTTAACTGTCTAGCGATGTTCCTGAACTACGATCGTGGCTTGATTCCTCCCGAGGATACATAGGTAGCCTTTTCAAAGGTCCAGCCATCCGACCACATTGGTCACCCCCTTCCTTTACCATCTCCTCAGTGGTGCGCTAAACCTATTAAAAGGCCCAGCCATTCGACCTCTTAGGTAACCTCATATCCTTCTTTATAGCAAGGGACCAGTTTCTCTTCGCCATTCCCGATCGGAATTTGAACTACGATCATGGCTTGATTCCTCCGGGATACGTAGGTAGCCTACTTTAGGTTCAGCCAATCCGTCACACATGACATCCTTTCCCCAGTGGATCCAGAACTACGATTTAGCTTGATTCCTCTTCGGGATACGTAGGTAGCCTTTCAAAGGTTCAGCCACTCGACCTCCTTGGTCACCCAATCCCAATCCATCTTGGCAGTTCGCCAGATTGGATTCTCACTTTTATCGACAACCCCACTTGCTTCGCAAGTACCATTGCCGAGGGGCTTCTGTAAGTACCCAAATCTGGCTCATGCCTTCCAGTTAAAGTTTCCTAGCAGTTCCCCAAACTTTCATAAAGTTTAGGGGCAATTCGGGAACTTTTCAATACTTTCCAAGCAAGGAAGGACCTATTAGGAATTAGAATTCTGGACAGGACCTCGCTGGAAAGAAGCTTTCAAGCTGCCACCTTGCATGATTCCAGAAACATGCTGACGCGACGGAAGAAGACGCCAGATGGCTTCATTAGCCGCAAAATCACGTCGGGCGGCTTCATTAGAAGCACACCAGAAGCCTATAAATAGAGGCCTCCTCTATTCATTTTGATATACAATTGGGAGCATTGTTACTCTGCAAAAATATCACCTCAAATTCTAGTCCCTAAAAACACACAAAACCCTCCTCTCTCATACACTAATCCTACCTTAATCTATTCCTAAATAGATATTGCCTAGGAAAACTCCCTTGGAAGATAGAGAAAAACCAATATTGGTAATCTCTCCTTCCTTTACCTTTGATACACTCTTATATACTCTTGTTCTATTATTACTTGTTGTTTACCTTTATTATTTTCATAAAGTTTTTATCTTTATCAATGTAGATCCATATTTCTTATTCCCCTACACAAAGGATTCAAATGGAGATCCTCTCCCTAGGATGAATAAGATTTCACAAGTGGCTTGTTCTAGGGATGATCTACCATATGATGATATGATTCCCCTTTACATTTATGTATAAAAATGCAATCTTTATCTATTTTATGTCATCCCCTTCCCATTGATTTAGATTTCCAAGGATTGTACACCTTATGATGTATTAAGGACATAGGAAAAGCCATAAAGATCATCCCTTTTTACTTTATGTCTTTAGATTAATGATACTCCTTGTATTGTTCATATTAAAAATGCAATTTTTACATTAATGTTATTTCCCCCATGTCCCTAAAGATGGATCTTTTTCTCCAAGGATTGTCTAAAAGTCTTCTAAGGCACAAAAAGACATAGGATGAGCTTAAAGATCCAATCTTTACATCCCATTTCCCTAGTCCCGTGGTTCTTGATGCATTCCATGGTGAGGATTGGTGTAAAGACTCCAATATTTACATCAATCCCATTATAAGAATGCCACACTCCTTGTCCCTTTAGAAATCAATGAGTCTTAGTCCCGAAATCTCAGATAATCACTTGAGACGAACATAAAAATGTCCCTACGAATCATCATTGTCTCAAGATGTTGGATCAATGGACAAAGATTCATTCTTTTCTAAAGAGTCTCATTCGTGGACTTAAAGACAAGCCTCTTTTGATCACATGTGACTAAAATCCCCAAGGAAAGTTAGGTTAAGACATATCAAGGCTCCTATACCTATGATGGTTGATTAATCTAACGGGAGGATAGATAAGTCCTGTAATGATGATCACAAGTCCAAAGTGAGCACGGGATCAAAATCTCGAAAACACCAAAGTCCAAGATATTCCGAACTAAAACCTTCTAAAAATGGTTGTTACGTTCGGATAATGAACTTGGCACATCCTTTTCTCTTTTCAAATCACGCATGCACACAAGCAAGCACAAATTTCGGACCTAGGAAGACTTGCTTTTGCAAGGCTCCTTGGGTGAACGCCAAACGTTCTACCCAAGGAGTAACTTAACCTCCGAACCCTTTTCTTTTTTTCAAAGTTTTGAGGAAATCAAAATGGCGTGGCGACTCCATTTTTCATAAAACCGGTGTCTTCAAACTGAGGTGAATGGCGACCCCTTTTTTATAAAAATAAAAGAAAGAGGAAAATTCGGGGCCACATTCACAACAATGCACATTATAGGTGTTCATTCCATAAATCCTCAAAGAGAATCTCTCACCTTAATTTTATGCAACTAAAAAAAAGGAAATAATAAAATAAAACTATTTACACTACAAAGAAAATAAAAAAAAAGAAAATTATTTACAATACACTAATAAAATAAACTTGTTTACAACACAAGTCCCCGGCAACGGCGCCAAAAACTTGATGGAGAAAATCCTCTTGTAATAAAAACCTTGCAAGTGTACAAGTCACCAAAGTAGCAATGTACAATAGTAAGGATCGAACCACAGAGACTTGAGTGAATACAAGTGAATCTAATTAGCGTAAAGTAACCAAGGGGTTTTTTATTTTGATTAAACTAAACTGAAATTGCAAAAAAATTAAACTAATGATTAAAGATTACAAAATAAAGCAAAGGTTGAATTCAAAATTTGACAACGTGATTCACGGATTAGGTTTCACAATACATTCACTTTATGCTATTTTATTAATAAAGACATCAATTTCACTCTAGGGTTCATATTCAAAATCATGAGTTGGAACGGTTTGGTGTGCGATTTGCAACTCAAATATTATTCTTTTATTATACTTTCAGTTACGTATATATTATAATTAAAGAATTCATTATGATCAAAAGAATTTATAAACCTAAACCCAATTAAATTCAGTTACGTCCTCAATTAGGTCTAAGTAGTAAAATAGTGGTCAATGTATCTATGTCTGAGTTACAATAACAATAGATGCCCACAAATTCTAGTGTGAAACCTTAGAACGAATTAAGGATATTTTACTGTTGGGTTTTATGGGTCCATGCGCAGCGGAATTAAGCATCAAATTAACACAAAACCCAAGCCCTAAGATCCGTTCTATACGATTAAATTGAATTGCTATGAGATAGAATTTACCAACCTAAATTACTTTCCGGTCTTGAGCTATCGAACGGATAATTTTGTGATTCGTAATCACAAACTTTTGATCTTCAAATCTTCGAATCTTCAACTCCTTTGGATCTTCAGATTTGAACTCTAGGTCTTTGATTTGTTTGAACAAAATTAAGACCCTCTTTTGGTAATCCACACAAATATGAATGTCGAGAACGATTCTCGAGTTGGGAATTGCTAGATTCCTAAAACTTATGGAAGAATATTGAGAGGACTTTTGATTGTGAATTTCTATTGAAAAATTCGGCTAGACCATTAGGGTTGACAGACCTCTCATATTTATACTACATTAGCATTAATATGTTTCCTAATCGAATTAGGAGACCAGCCGTCAATCCGCGCTCGGTGGCTAGTTATGTCGCGTGACATATTTAGCCAGTTGTCTAGTTATGTCGCGTGACATACTTAGCCGCTTACGAAACTTTCAATCATTCTTCCTTTTGTTCAACCAATTCATTCTATTTGTGTGTGACCCAATAGGATTGTATTATGTTGGCAATGAGTCCGATCATATCGACCCTCATAAGACATAAGCGGACTCTAGCAAGCCATTATGTCTACCCAAATAACACAACGTAAGAGTTCACGTTTCCAATGGTACACTTCCATTTCTCCCTTTGTCTCACGATGTTATATTGAACACAAGTCATGGTCCACGTCAACTTGTATTTGTTCAATGCTTTCTCGATCTTTGAGTATACTGATATTCCAATCGCATTGGGGTGTGGCCACACACTTTCCATCATTATCACTCATCGAGGGGCCCAAGCAAAACATCTCTCTTTTGAGGGACAAATTTCATCTTGACTTATCATCCTTCCCATCATGAATCCGATCATGCCAAAGATAGCCTTTATAAATATCGTGTTAAGATATCGTTTGACTAAAATCAAACATGACTTTCATCATATGTAAGGTCATGATAATCTCAGGTCTAGGAACTAAATGAAGTGACCATATGAGATTTAATTATGACATTTGACCATGACATAAATCTCATACGGGTCAAGTCCAGTCACTTGTTCTCTAACAAGTACCCATAATTTCAATGTGCATCTCTATGCATATAATCATCATATGATTATCCATTGACAATTATACTAATTATTCTCTTAATAATTAGGGACGGAGATTATTACAATAAATATGCAAACTATATAATAATCAAATAATAAATTTAAATGATAAAGATGATACATAACGGTTTTCAGTTAAACATAACTAAAGCCTAGGGCATTACATCAACAGTCTCCCACTTGCACTAGGCTCCATTTATGTATTGAATACTCATGGATCTAACATGCCCACCATGCTTCTGCCTATGCGAGGGTCTTTGTAAGTGAATCCCTTATGTCATCATCGGTTGATATTTTGTATATCTTAATGTCTTCTCATTCTTTATGAATTCCTCGAAGAACGTCTAAGTGAGTGTTTGGATCGCTGTTGTGACCTTGGTTCCATTGTTTGCACAAGTGGCACCACTATTTGTCATAACAAAAGTTTCACCAATTAGTGATACTTGGAACATTTCCAAAACACTAATGAACTTTTGATCTAAACTGCCTCTTTTAGCCACATCATATGTTGCTAAAATTCGGTCTTAGTAGTAGAATTGGCTACAATTTCTGCTTGGAACTCTTCCAATCAAAATTGCACCTCTAATAAGCATAAACACAAATCCTAATTGCGATTTTAAAATAACTTTGTTAGTTTGGAAGCTAGAACCTATGTAACCCTTACAACAAGATTAACTTCCAATCTTTCAAATCCCAAGAACGTATCCTTAGTTCTTCTTAAGTACTTAAGGATCATCTTGACTGCCATCCAATGGTTCTCATCACAGGATCAGATTGGTATCGATTCATCATGCTCAAAGCATATGAGACGTTGGGTCTAGTACAAATTATGGCATACATGACAGATCCAAATGCCGAAGCATATGGAACTTCATTCATTCCCTTTTGCTCATCAATTGTCATAAGACAATGAGTATTGCTAAGAGAAAATACCATGACCCATTGACAAGCCACTTTTCTTAGACTCTTCTAAGAATCATGTCAATGTGAACACTTTGACTCAAACCAATTTATCCTTCTAGATCTATCT
Source organism: Adenophora triphylla var. japonica (assembly GCA_022495995.1). Lineage (NCBI taxonomy): Eukaryota > Viridiplantae > Streptophyta > Magnoliopsida > Asterales > Campanulaceae > Adenophora > Adenophora triphylla. Next base: position 423,403 of record JAFEMH010000872.1, on the reverse strand, counting down.
CTATAGATCTTGATGCCAAGGATGTAAGCGGCTTCACCCATATCTTTCATTGAGAAACCTTTCCTTGACCAAGACTTAACAGTCTTAAGTGTCGGAACTTGTTTTTCCAATGAGTAAGATATCATTGTAATAAAACAATAGATATAATACTACGCTCCCACTGAATTTCATGCATACACAAGTTTCATATTTGTTCTTTGATGAAGTCAAACTCTTTGACCATTTCATCAAAACAAAGATTCCAATTCCTTGAAGCTTGCTTCAACCCATCTCATGGATCTTTGCAACATGCATACTTTATTAGAGTTTCTTGGATCGACAAACTATTCGGGTTGTGTACTATACACATCCTTAATAATCTTTCCATTTAAAGAAAGTCGTTTGACATCCATTTGTCATATCACATAGTCACAATATGTGATAATGGCAATTGAAACTTCTAACAGACTTCGACATTGTAACTGGCGAAAAAAGTTTCAACATAGTCAATACTATGAATTAACCTAAATCCCTTTGCTACAATCCTTAGTCATGAAAGTATACACCTTCACATCCATGTCGGTCTTTGAAGACCTACTTGCACCCTTTAGTTTTTACACTTTTAGGTAGCCCAATCAAGTTCCAAACTTGATTGTTAAACATGGATTGTAATTTGGATTCCATGGTTCCTAACCATTTATCCAAATTAGGAGAGGACATCGCTTCTTGATAGCAAGTAGGATCGTCATTCTTAATGACTTCCACTTTATCACTTTCCGCAACGAGAAATCACTATTTCTTGAGTTCGGATCGTAACCTATCCAATCTACGATGGACTTGTGCATCTTGAACCGGTTTCACAACTCATTTGTGAACTTGGTTCTGTCTCTACTCTTGGTTCCATATTATTTTCGGGTTCTTGAACTTCTTTCAAGATTAATTTTACTCCCACTAGATTCTTTATTGAGAAACTATTTCTCAAGAAACAAATCGTGTAGAGCAACAAACATTTTGTTATCTTTGTGATTGTAAAATCAATATCCGAAAATAATCTTGTCAGATTTGGTGCTAACTTATAAGAGACAAGTCTCTTTACATAAGATTCGCAACCCCAAATCTTCATGAAAGACAAACTAAGTTTTCTTCCATGCCACATCTCATGTGGGGCCTTAGGAACCGATTTAGTAGGGACTCGATTCAGTGTAACCGCATTATTTCTAATGCATATCCTCAAAAGGAAATAGGAAATAGGAAAGTCTAATTGACACATCATCCAACGAACCATGTCCTACAAGGTTCAATTCCTCCTTTCAGACACACCATACAATGTGGTGTTTCGGGTGGAGTCAACTCTGAAACGATTTCATAGTTTTGAGATGATTGTCAAACTCTTGGCTCAAATATTCACCACCTCGATCTAATCGAAGTACTTAATAGTTTTGCCAAGTTTGTTTTGCACTTCATCTTGAAATGTTCGAAACAACTCAAACGATTCACCTTTGGACTTCATCAGATAGACATAATCATATCTAGATAAGTCTTTAGTGAAATATGATGAAATACCAAAGTCTTCCCCTAGCAATGCTACTTAATAGTCCACATACATCTCATGTATAATGACCAATAAGTCACTAGCCCTCCCACTACTTTAGTGTAGGGTGGTTTGGTCGATAATCCCAATAAATAAGATCCACATTCCTCAAATGATTCATGGTCATATGAGTCTAAAAGTCCGTGTTAATGGAGTTTAGATATATGTTTCTTATTTATTTGACCAAGCCGGCAATGCCATATGAACGCGTTGTTCATATTGTTCGGTTTAGATTTCCCATTTATATTATAGATATCTTCAATATTATTTTGTTTCTTAACATCAAGGATATGAAGACCATTCAATGACATATGCAATACAATAAGGCATATCATTAAATAAATATAAAACTTCTTATTGAAAATAAGAAAATTATATCCTTCATCATCCATTTAAGAAACGGAAATAATACTCCTACTCAAATTCGGAACGTAGTCATACTTATTCAAAACAAGTACTACTTCACAAGGCAAAGTGACTTCATAAGTCCCTTATGGCTAATGTTGCAACTCTTGCTCCATTCCCATGCATATGTTTAATTTACCTTATTTGAGTGGCTTTCTATTCTTTGTTTCTTGCACATTTAAACAAATGTGGGATCCAATCCGGTATCATATACCCAAGAACAAGAATTTGAAAGAAAAATATCTATCACATAGATTCTTGAATTAGTAGCAATCATATTGCCCTTCTTCACCTTTTAGGCCTTCCTAATTAGCCTTGCAACTTTGCTTCTAATGACCAATCTTATTGCATTGGTAGCAAACTGCATCCTTTTGAGACACTTTGGGTTTAGCCTCTTCGGCTTTGACAACTTTTGTCCTAGGTTTAGCAACTTTTGCTTTACCTTCTTTTCCTTCCTTTATGAACCCTTTTATTGTGTCAACCATTAACACAATTTGCGGATTGCTCCTTCTTTCATCATATGAATTAAGAGCCTTCACCACAACATATATCTTTTGCCTAGCTTGCACTTGGAACATTTCCCTTTTGCGTTATGTTAGAACAAAAGAATAGTTATCATGTGCCCAAGGTTCTTTATAAGATCCTTTAACCATGGTGGCAAATACAAGGCAAGCAATATTGTCAGAATCATCAATATGTTTCTAATGTTGCTTCCTTATTTGCCCTTTGCAACATTTGCAATGGGTTCAGTAGGAACGGATTCGTCAAGAACGTACACTTTTACCTAAGAACCATTCTTTAGGCTTCTGATCCAATCAGAATTAATTGTATCGTTCCTTTCGAACTTTGTCCTTCATAAGGACGAATCGCAATTATCATTATGTAATGCTACTTCTACAACAAAATATACAAATTATATGAACACATATCAATATCAACACATTTATCATTTAAGAGCAAATAATGTATTTTACAAATACTCCCACTAAATCATACACCTTCCAATGCTAATAAGCATAATATGCATTTAATGGGCTAAGATCCAACTTTAATTTAATCTCAAGTACGCTATGGCGCACCGCTCAAGATTAAACTAATTAGGTAGAAAAATATCAATCATATCGTATATGACTCTTAGGACTAAGATCCAACTTTAATTTAATCTCAAGTACGCTATGGCGCACCGCTCAAGATTAAACTAATTAGGTAGAAAACATCAATCATATCATATATGACTCTTAGGATCTTTTATGAGATTTATTTAAGACATCATATGTCAAAGCATATTTTAATCTCATCTTATGCCTTTGGGTCCAAAACCATTTTGATAACCCAATTAAGTTCATCCACTTTAAACGTATAGGAACCACCATTTCCTCATCTTGCTCGCAAACGGAATAGAATCAAAGTACCTTGCTATGGCAAGCCCACCCAAAACTATTCGAGTGGTCTCAAGTGTTTTAATCATGGATTGGCATAAAAGAACTTAAAAGTTAAATGAAGGTTCTTTAAGGTAGATTATAAGCATATCGGCAAAGATAGTCATAATCATGCACCGGGTAAGTTCCCGGGAAGATAGGTGAGCCACAAGGACTACTTAAGTACCAACTCTTCCTTTGAGTAACTCTCCTAGACATGCATAATTAGAAATCAACTACGATTTGGCAACATAATCACTACCTTTTATAAACAATCGGTTTCCTTTTAAATTTCGCGTATTTATGACTTGTTTCCATAAACAATCATAAAATCCAAAATTTACAATGTCTAAATCTAAACATATTAGGAAACTAAATATCAATGTTTCAACTAAACATCTAATTTAAAAAATTCTTAACATGTAAGAACAAATAAAACATGCATCGCAATAATTATTAAAATCATATTTTAATCAATTAATCATGCATCATAAACAATGAATCAATCTAGCATGGATTTATAAACTCAATTTTATAACATCCGATTTTCATATACATTGCAATAATTATTAAAATCACATTTTAATCAATTAATCATGTATATCAATGAATCAATCTATCGCGGACTTATAAACTCAATTTTATAACATCCAGTTTTCATATCAACGATGTAAACACAATCACGAGAATAGCGAAAAATTGAACAAGCCGATTACGCCGGTTTTGGCTTATTATGTCGCGTGACATAACTAGCCGGTGGCTAGATATGTCGCGTGACATAACTAGCGGCAGTGCAGATTTCCTCCTTTGGCTTACTATGTCGCACGACATAGGTAGCGATTCATAGATTTCAGTTTCAATCAATTCGGATTACATGGCAATTAAATCATATAAAACAACCCTTTTCTGATTTAATTCAACATAATTCGAAAACGATTTTCACATTGTTTCACATAAACAATCAAAATTCTATCGCATACAAAAAAACATGCAACGAGCATATAAACAATTTATATAATCATTCTAGCATGTTAATTCAAACTTAATCATACGAACGGGGCTACGATACCACTTTGTTGGGTTTTATGGGTCCATGCGCAACGGAATTAAGCATAAAATTAACACAAAACCCAAGCCCTAAGATCCGTTCTATATGATTAAATTGAATTGCTATGAGATAGAATTTACCAACCTAAATTGCTTTCCGGTCTTGAGCTATCGAACGGATAATTATGTGATTCGTAATCACAAACTTTTGATCTTCAAATCTTCGAATCTTCAACTCCTTTGGATCTTCGTATTTGAACTCTAGGTCTTTGATTTGTTTGAACAAAACTAAGACCCTCTTTTGGTAATCCACACAAATATGAATGTCGAGAACAATTCTCGGGTTGGGAATTGCTAGATTCCTAAAACTTATGGAAGAATATTGAGAGTATTTTGATTGTGATTTTCTATTGAAAATTTCGGCTAGACCTTAGGGTTGATGGACCTCACATATTTATACTACTTTAGTGTAAATATGTTTCCTAATCGAATTAGGAGAGCAGCCGTCAAAGCGTACGTGGCTAGTTATGTCGCGTGACATAAGTAGCCGGTGGCTAGTTATGTCGCGTGACATAACTTAGCCGGTGGCTAGATTATGTCGCGTGACATAAACCATATACGAAACTCTCAATCATTCTTCCCTTGGTTCAACCAACTCATTCTATTTGTGTGTGACCCAATAGGATTGTATTATGTTGGCAATGAGTCCGATCATATCGACCCTCATAAGACATAAGCGGACTCTAGCAAGCCATTATGTCTACCCAAATAACACAACGTAAGAGTTCACGTTTCCAATGGTACACTTCCATTTTTCCCTTTGTCTCACGATGTTATATTGAACACAAGTCATGGTCCACGACAACTTGTATTTGTTCAATGCTTTCTCGATCTTGAGTATAATGATAGTCCAATCATATTGGGGTGTGGCCACACGCTTTCATCATTATCACTCATCGAGGGGCCCAAGCAAAACATCTCTCTTTCGAGGGACAAATTCCATCTTGACTTATCATCCTTCCCATCATGAATCCGATCATGCCAAAGATAGCCTTTATAGATATCGTGTTAAGATACCGTTTGACTAAAATCAAACATGACTTTCATCATATGTAAGGTTATGATAATCTTAGGTCTAGGGACTAAATGAAGTGACCATATGAGATTTAATTATGACATTTGACCATGACATAAATCTCATACGGGTCATGTCCAGTCACTTGTTCTCTAACAAGTACTTATAATTTCAATGTGCATCTCTATGCATATAATCATCACATGATTATCCATTGACAATTATACTAATTATTCTCTTAATAATTAGGGACGGAGATTATTACAATAAATATGCAAACTATATAATAATCAAATAATAAACATAAATGATAAAGATGATACATAACGGTTTTCAGTTAAACATAACTAAAGCCTAGGGCATTACACCAACATAAACTTCATTGGAGAAGAACCTCCCTCCAACAAACAGCTCTCCCTCCAAATCCGGACACTAGAAAAAGTTTTCTCCATCCCCGCAATGGCTCCGGAAGAAGAGCAAGAAATTGGGTTCAAAAGGAGTGAATTTGCCTCCTCACCTTTCATTCCACCCCCTCACCACGAGAATGAAGATCAACCGGGCAAACATTGGCCGAGTGTTGATAGATCTTGGAAGTGCCGCGACATACTCTACTACCATACTTTGGTTGGAATGAGAATAGGCGAAGCACATCTTACTCCATATGCGGGCATGCTTTCGAAGGCTTCGCTAACCACTTTATGTAAGGGGTAAAGGGGACGATTGTGTTTGACGTAACTATTGAGGAAAAACCCATGCGAAGAAGACGGCCAAGATAACTTTCATGGTGAGTCGATCTTCCTTCCCGATACAATACCATTCTCGGCATAGCTGCTCGGGCCGAATTGGGAATAGTTGCGTCCGTCCCCCCACCAAAGGGTGAAATTTAACACCGAGGGCGGGGGTTGCTACCATCAAGAACCATCAGGGAGATTCCTCCGAGCCTTTGGAGGAAAAAAGGAAAGAACAGAAAGGCCGAGGCATCACGCCCGCAAATACGGGGCGAGGACAAAATGATAGAGGGAAAAGGCGAGGACAAATCAAAAAAGGAAAACTCTTGCACTCCCGCCGCCACCCGTACCGATTGGCATGCTTTCTTTCCATTCCACGAAAGGTGGAGCTCAAGATGAGCAGAAAATCAAAGCGAGTTAGGCTGCCTTTGTTGAGGGAGGGTATATTGATCGAGGAATAGAGGGGAAATTGACCGTGATATCATATATTCTATGGCAACATTAAGCTGGAGCTCAAGTCAACCCCCTACCATTGTTATTGACTCCTTGCACTGACCGAGAAATCGGTGACCTAAAACCTAACGACGAGCTCGAGGAGGGTGGTAATCAACCCCCACTTCCCGAGCAAAGCTGTTAAGGTAGGCTGGAAATTCACGGCGAGAGAAGGATACTCATCGAGTTCCTTAGAGCAAATTGCGATGTGTTCGCTTGGAGGGTGGAAGATATCTTTGGGAATCAGCGGGACGTGATCCTCCATAAAATCAATGATGACCCATCCTTCAAGAACATCCACCAGAAATCCAGATACTTCTCCCCGGAGAAAGAAATTGCCATCAAGGAAGAGGTGGAAAAATTGTTAAAAGCGGGGATAATCAAGGAAATTACCTACCCCAAATGGCTAGCCAATGTCGTGATGGTCAAGAAATCCAATAATAAATGGAGAATGTGTGTTGACTTCACGGACCTCAACAAGGCATGCCCCAAGGACTGTTTCCCTCTTCCTCGCATAGATAAATTGGTGGACTCTATAGCCAGGCCACGAGTGTTAAGCTTCATAGATGCATACTCACGGCTACCATCGAGATCCAAATGGCTCTGAGGATGTCCGCTCTGTAGCTTTCATTGCTTTGCGGGCAAAACCTCTTGCTACACAATGATGCCCTTCGGATTTGAAAAATGCGGGAGCCACATATCAAAGGATGGTCAATCGGTCTTCAAAAACCAGTGGGAAGAAATCTCGAGGCCTATGTAGATGATATGGTGATAAAAACCAAGGAAAACTCCCACGAGCTCGACGTGGAGGAAACCTTCTGAACTTGCGCAGTAACAATATGAAGCTAAATCCCCTCAAATGTGCCTTTGGGGTAAGCGGGCAAGTTCCTCGGATTCATGGTCAATCGAGAGGGGGATAGAGGCTAACCCGAGAGAAAATCCAATCCCTATTGGACATGAAGCCTCCTGCCCTTGCGTTAAATATGTTCAAAAGCTCAATGGCCGCATCACGGCCGCGGCGAAGCTTCATCTCGCGGTCGGCGGAAGAGATGCCTCCCCTTCTTCAAAACCCTCGAAAGGGAAGAGAGGCGATGAATTTACATGGAGCAACGAGTGCCATCGGGCTTTTGAAGAAGTCAAAACATACCTCGAGGCGGCCCACCTCTACTCGGCGGCCGGTGCCGGGAAGAGATTTTTACATTTCTAGCGATTCTTGATACGCGATAGGCTAGCTTGTTCTTGTAAGGGAGGAGAATAACTCCCAAAAACCGGTTTATTATGTATCTAAGGCCTTTGTCCCGTCGTAGAAAGGGCGTTATCTTAATATATAGAAGTTAGCTTACGCCTTGCTTGTATCTGCCTCGAAAATTAAGAGCCTACTTTTACGCACACCCTATAGCGTATTAGCGAGGCTCCGCTTAGAAAGGTTTTACACAAACCGAGTCTTCGGGGGAGAATGCTAGCTTGGTCTATAGAGCTGTTGAGTTCCGGATCACCTACTCCCGAGAAAGACAATCAAAGCGCAAGCCTTAGTTGATTTTGTAGTAGAATCATCATTCAAATTGGCGGACGGCGACCTCGGGAAAAGAAAGCGAGCGGGAATGCGAAGAAGGCCCAGTGGCAGAGCACGGAAATCCACGCGGCTAAGGGAGCGTCCGAGGAGGTATGGATACTATACGTGGACCGGCTCGGCGAGCAAGTTGATTAGTGGCGCGGGCATACTTCGATTGCACCACTGGCGGGGAAGAAATTTAAGAGAGCCTTGAGGTTTCAAATTTGAAGCATCAAACAATCGGGGGTGAGTATGAAGCGATCATAGCGAGGCATGGAATTAGCAAGAGACTTGGGAGTGCAAAACATAGAAATCAACGAGTGATTCTCGGCTCATAGTTAATCAAATTAAGGAGGAGTATGATACTATCAACCCGGTGCTAACTCGATGCTTGCGGGCTTGCAAAAACCCTCATCAAAAGTTTACCTACTATGAAAGTGAACCAAGTCATGAGAGAGGACAATGTGGAAGCGAGACCTCCTCTCGAGAATAACGAGATCAAGAAATTGATGAATTAGAGGCGGAGCGTGATTGAATTCACGAGAGAGACCCTGCTATAGATCGGATTCGGATAAACAATATTGAGGATCAAGTAAGGAATTTGGGTAGATGAAATGAAGGATTACATCGAGAAGCAGGCCCTCCCCGAGGATCCAGTAAAGGCTAGAGCCATCAGAGCGGTGTCCGCGAAATACCTCGTCCTAGATGGGGTACTCTTTCGACGATCATTCACCAAGCCTTTACTCAGATGCGTCAAAACTCACATGGTGTAAGTACCCCAATTTGGATCACCCCCTTTCAAACACCCGGGAAACACCGCAGACTCATCAACGCAGTCTCGGAGACCTCTGGCACTCAAAACCCTCTCAAAACCCTCTCAAACCCCCAACCAAACCAAGGGAGGAGCCTTCCTGGGATAAAAAGGGACAAAAGGACCTTTTGGGAATTTTCAGGAAATTGGGAAAGCAATATTGGTCCGTACGGACCTCTTTGTTGTCATAATTAATGAATCTCCTTAAAGTCCACAATATTCCCTCAAATCCAGGGAGAGAAATGATTACTCCCCTGCGAGGTTGGTCCGTACGAACCTCTTTGCATGCAAGATGGTCCGTACGGACCTTATTGCTCGGGGACACCATCATTCGAGAATATTCACCATCATTGCGAGATTCCCTCAAATCGAGGAAATCCAAAATTACGGATAACGAGGAGGTCCGTACGGACCTCTTTGCTCGAAATTTTTACTATAAATAGAGGGCTCCTCCTCCTCATTTTCACACACCTCCCTCTTCTCTCTTCCTCCCTTAGCCTTCGGGCTCCCTCTAAGTCCTCTCGAGGCACTCCAGGCCCCTTTCGGATCCTTTCGAGGCCTTAGAGCTCCACTTGTGGTGCTCAGAAGCCTCCGAGCGCTCCCGAGACGCTCCGCGCTGCCCGAGGCACTCTCGAGGTACTGCGAGGCCCTCGTGGTACTCGAGGCCTTGCACTGGTCTTTCCACGGTGTCCGGCTCTTTCCAGAGTCAAGCCAGACGATCCCAAATCACGCCGAAACTCTGCCCAGGTGACACGCCACCACAACGCACGCCGAACCTGCGCCGAGTGATCCCGACGATCCCCACGCACGCCGAACCTGCGCCCGACGCGGCCTACAACCTCAACTCACGCGAAACTACGTCCGCGGACAACCGGTCCCTCCCGAAGCAATCCGTCCGTACAGGAACGCTACTCCGACCTCAAACACTATTCCCAGGCGGAAGGCAGGACACGAACCAACATTGGTAAGGCTTCCTTCTTATACTATTTCAATACATTTCCATACATAGCATACAATGTAGACATCCGATACAACATGCATTTTTAAAAGCACACACACACACACACATGACATTTAAAGGATATTAGGGGTATCCAGAAAGACTCGTTTTACGAGGCTACTCGGAGTGAGCTCTAATATTCTAATATTCTCTTCCGGGGAGTCATCGACCTCCGAACTCAAAAATCTCATCACACAAAAGCAGTTTAAAATTATCTTTAAGCGTGCCCTTTTTCAATGTTTTGGGCTTAATAAAAACGGCGTGGCGACTCTACAAAAAAACAAATGGCGAGACACGTCGCTCCCGCGAAAGACGCCGGATGCGGGCGCGAGCCTCTCGGATCCGGGTAATTTCGGTTAGGCGACTCTGTTTGAGGGAAATTTTGTTTTAAAAACTTTTAAACAAAACAAAAGATTTTTAAAAGCGATGATGAGGGTCAAACTTTCATTTTACCCCTTCCTTTAACTGTTGTGTGTGTGTGCACGTGCTTCGTTTTTATTTTACAAAAAAAATAAAAATACAAAAAAAAAAATGCATCAATATACATCTGTGCATACATTTAAAATTCTTCAAAAACTTCTGTTTTACTCTGAAAAAAAGAATTTTAGAGACCGCACACTACGCCTTCTTTGCCTCGGTTACACCGCACTCTACTTGCTCTTGCCTCGGTTACACCGCACGCTACGCGCCTTCTTTGCCTCGGATACCTTGCACACTACAACCCTTAACCCGGAGTGGTCTCGGTTGCGATCCGTTTGGTCTTCCTAGGCCTCTTGGGCGCGCACGGGATCATTCCAAACATCCCATCCTAGCCCAGCGTCAACCACACACGTTTGAGTCTTGAGTCACACTCTGTCCGGACTCGGTTGGTTTTACCCCGGTCCGTGTCATACGGCTGGATACATATACCATGTCGGCCATTTTCGAGTCAAGGCTCGGAACTCAAGATCCCTTGCGCAAGCAAAGCGATGAAAGGTCATGCTAAAATCTTGACACGATCTTGATTTCGAAGCTACACCCAGACGATGTTCCGTCCGGATATACATCCATGCTCGCATGACACCATGTCATCACGCCTTTGATACGTCGGCCATGACGATATGACCCGGCCAACGCCTAACGTCACGAGATCCCTTGCGCAAGCAAGCAAGAGAAGGTCATGCGAACTCTTGACTGATCTTGACTCGGTGGCGGCTCGGTTCACTATTCACATGGCTAACGCATCAAAACGAACATGGCAGGCTCGGTCCTTAGGTTCGATTTTTCTTTTAGGCCGGTGGAAACCGCTTGCACTATAGGACCCTCGCACAGAGTGTCCACCCTGGGATGTCGAAATACGGGTGCAAAACGAGGGGCTTATAGCCGCGCGAGATGGTCTCCAGCGACCCGGGATCTAGCATAGTTGCGAAAAGAAGAGCAATCTTTTCCAACCTACCTAGGATTACGAGAAAACATGTTTTAAGTAAATTAAAACAACAAAAAAAAATCAAAAATAAAAGAAACGGAAACCGCATGCCACGTGAGCTTTCCCCCTTTTATCCCGTTAGGCCATTCCCGTGTCTAAACCTTGCCCATCACCCCCTCCGGCTAACGAGTGAGTCGAGAGTACCAGGAACCCGTCTCCACGTGTCAAAGCCGCAAGGTCCAACCTCCTTTCCTACCTCTGTCACCCGGGACGGTCCGTCAATTCCCATGGCCAAGTCGGTGGATAACAACGATGAGAACGGGACCTTACCCCAAGAAATTTCCCAACATTGGAAGAAGTTTGGCGAGGTCCTCATGGCTATTGAGAAACGTCAAGGTGAAGCAACAAGCCTGGATCGAAGGTGCCATGCACCACTTCGGAACCTTAGCCACCCAACTACACAGGGCTTCCCAAGCCATGGCTGCTCCTACGGCCTCTAACATCTCTCATTGTCTCCCGAGAAGTCAACTTTGTTACCCTCGTACGAGCCATGCGGTTATGACGTAAGACCACAAGACCTTCGAGAGGAAAGCTTGCCCATCCGGCCTCACGAGGTCCGGTACCACCGCCGAACAACGAACACATACGGTGGGACGTGCGCGATTGCGGTGCTTGTCTGGAAATGGAATTCCGGGATGCAATGAGCGAGGGCCGTCCTCGACGAAAGAAGAAGCTATCTTCTCGACAAAAGCTGAAAAAGAGGTATGAATCTGGTGATCCCACGGTCGGAACCCTTGGAGAACCCTCGGGAAAGTTTGACTACTATGTCATCTACTCCGACAAATCTCCCGGCCTAGTTACGCACGGGGCCACGGCAATGTTTGCTCCATGATCGAGTGGGACGAGCTTCGCACCGCCACCGAAGGCCCGAAGGTCGAGATAATCCAACCCCTGTCTTGGGAAGATCTCAAAGCCACTATTGATGCTTGGTAAAAGCCATGACGGTGAACGAATTGAAATGCGCGATCGGCCTTACGCCAATCGAGGCTCCTCCCGCTCCGAAACGGGAGAGACAAGCAAAACCATAAGTCCGAGGTGAATGTTCGACACGTTCCGGTCAAATCCCGGTGAATCCTCCACGGACGGACAAAAGGCCGGCCATTACAGAGCCACGGGTGAAAAGGGGCCCTACGCCAAAGAAGTGAAACCTTGGACCCCGAGGTTGAAGATCTGTCTTGACACGGCTCAAGCGCACTCGGGCTAACATCTCACTCTGGTCCTTACTCACTTCATCTTACCGCACAAGCTCAAGTTGGAAGAAAGCACGGCCCGGACCATGGTTCCCATCACGGTGACACACGATGAAGCGGTTCGAGATGATTGGCAACGTCAATTACGGCAATATCATCACCTTCACGAGCTCGATCTTCCAAAATTTGGGGCGACCACAACGAGCCTCTCTACATGCAGTTCAAGCGGACGAGCGCCGTCTCCCTCGGGTGTTGGTAGATGGGGATCATCCATGAACGTCCTTCCGGCCAAAATGATGGATTTGCTAGGGATCAAAGCAGCGATCTAAAACCCTCGACTCGAGCAATCAAGGCATACGACTCGACATCCCGCCCGAGTCTTGGGAATAGCCACCTTGAACCTGTGGTTTGGAAAACAAATGGTCCGACGGATTTCCAAGTCATCGACATCCCAATCACATTCACTTGCCATTTTGGGACGCCCTTGGCTACACGAGATCAATGGGGTGGCATCCACTCTTCATCGGTGCGTAAAGTTCGTCCAAGGAACGGATCTTACCATCATCTACGGTGATAGCATAGTCAACGAAAGGACCGAAACAAACGGCGTCCGGTCTTAGAAATCAAACCCGACGATGATGGCATGATGCTAACGGGGTTCACCATCGAAAGCCCAAAGGCCCAAGTGTGCCACATAGACTGCCTTTGATTTGGGACAAGATCCCTCCCCGATGAAAATGATGAAGCACATGAACTACATCCAGGGGCTCGGTTTGGGAAACGCCATCGGGGCACTCAACGGATCATCAATATCAAAGAACGAGAATACCTGCACGGCACGGGATACTCTCCTACTCCCGAACACATTGCGGAGGACAAGCGAGCTGCACGAAAACGCTCCACGAGATAACAAAGAGGCTTGCACGCAATCTCCGATCTTCGTCCTTACGGCTTCGACATGACCAAGTACTTCACAAGGAAGGCCGGCAACTTGGAAGAAGATCCGAGAAAAGGAACAGAGTGATCGGCGCCAAACAAAGGCGGCCGACAACCATGGACAAGCTCCGGCGAGAACTGGCAAGATTCGGAGGCCTCAAGCCAAATCCTGTCAGAAGAGCATTCCTCGACACACCGCCCTGCCGGGATCCACAACCACCACTATTCACAATGAATTTTGGTGCGAAAAAAACTCCCTCTTTGGCGGAAGAATTCGAAAAACTCTCTGTCAACACTCCTGCCTTCAACAAGCGGGACGAGTGCATTCGAGCTAGTAATGCCCAAGACAAAAGCAAGAGACTCATGAGACGATGCTTGGGACGAACCTGCTCCACTGCTCTTCAAAGAAGAAATCGAGATGCCAGATCTAATCGATTTTGTTTCTGATAACTCTGTGATAGCAATGATCGGGAACGGTGACATAAAGCCTTTCAAACCCCATCTCCTATCAAGCTCATTGCCACTCAATAAGCTGGGCCACATTCTCCGGACCTACTTGCCCGGCCAAAAAGGACATGATCGAACAACTTGGTCGACCCCTCGAGTCCTAGAGTCTAGTGTCAAAACTCATCCACGAGTCCATTAGCTTTGAATTTGAGTCTCTCGAGTCATCGATGGCCTCACGCCGGAAGATTACGAACTCATTGCCAATAATGTATTCCGTATGCTCTTAATGAATGCTTCGATCTTTCAGAGTATCCTCTCATTGCATCTTTAACAAGCGATAAATTAACTAACACACAAGCAGGTTAATAACGATTCACTTGATAAAGAAGCGAGACACATTAAACGAACAATACATTAAGCACATCTTTAAGCATGTTGTCAAACGAGAGAAAAACCGGGCCCAAGGCTGAGGAGGTTTTAACCAAAGTGAATTTGGGAGGCTATTTGAAGAGCGAAAAGAGGCAAATCGGAAGTTTCTTCACCGGCACGGAAGCAAGACGCATTGGCTGCCTTTGCTCGAAAGAGTTCGTGGATGTGTTCGCTTGGTCTTACCGAGACATGCCGGATTAGATCCTAACATTGTAGAGCACGGATCCCCTTGAATCCGAGGCTAAGCCCATCAAGCAAAAGCTACGCCGAATCAAGCCGAGAATGGTCTTTACAAGTCAAAGAGGAGATCGAAAAAATGCTCCGCGTCGGCTTCATCGGGGTGATCGAGTACCCCACATGGCTCTCCAATATCGTCACGGTCACCAAGGCCAATGGAAAAGTCTGTTGTTGCGTGGACTTCGAGATCTCAACAAAGCAAGTCCCAAGGACGATTTTCCACTACCCAACATCGACATGTTGGTAGACACTCTGACCAATTTCGAAGTCAAGTCCTTCGTGGACGGTTTTGCCGGTTACAATCAAATCAAGATGGCCGAAGAAGACCAAGAAAAGACGGCTTTCACAACCCCACAGGGAACCTCTTGCTACACGGTAATGCCGTTCGGACTAAAGAACGGCTGGGGCTACCTACCGACGGGCGGCAACCGCCCTCTTCCACGATATGATCCACAAAGAGATCGAAGTGTACGTCGATGACATGATCGTTCACTCAAAGGGATCGAGACGGACAACACCTCACGAGACTGAGAAAATTCTTCAATCGCCTCAGAAAACACTCAATGAGGCTTAACCGCGAAATGCACATTTGGGGTTAGCGAGCAAGGTTTTGGGATACATGGTCACCGAGAGAGGCATCGAGGTGGATCCTCAAAAGATCAAAGGCTATCATCGAAATGAGACCACCGCAAACTCGGACGAGAGGTGAAAAGCTTCATGGGCCGCTGCAATATATCGGCCGCTTCGTCAACCAATTGACCTCTATATGCGAGCCAATCTTCAAGCGATGAAGAAGAACGCCGACATCGAATGGAACTCGAGAATGCCAAGATGCCTTTGAAAAAATAAAAGCATACCTTGTGAGTCCTCCGATTCTCTGTCCTCCCCACGAGGAAAAGCCCTTTGTTGCTATACCTAGCGTGGCCAGACACCGCGGTTGGAGCCATGCTCTGTCAAGAAAGAAGGGAGTCACGGGTCGAAAACGCCATCTACTTCGTCGGTCGAAAGTTTCAAGGCGGCGAACTCAATTACTCGGCCCTCGAGAAAACCTGCGCGGCTACGGTATGGGTTGTCGGGAAACTACGGCACTACATGCGGTCGCACACGGTACACTTGGTTTCCAAAATGGACCCGGTCAAGTACCTCTTCGACAAACCATCTCTGTCAATGAGGCTCGCCAAATGGTCTTTCTTCCTAGCGGAATTTGACATCAAGTACGTAAACCAAAAGTCAATCAAGGGACGGGCCATGGTGAACAATGGGTGATTTCCCAGCAGACGAGGCTCGAGGCCCCGAACCACAATTTCCGGACGAGGGAATCTTCGCAATCGAAGGCGAAAATCGATGGCAAGCTGTTCTTCGACGGAGCGGCCAACAAAGGGAAACGGCATCGGTATGCTCTTGGTGGATCCCAGGACGAGCACACCCCAATTGCTATAAAGCTCAATTTCGAGGTAACCAACAATGCCGCCGAATATGAAGCTGCTTATTTCTTGGACTACAAGCCGCACTCGAGAGGAATGTCCGAAACTCGAAGTTTATGGGGACTCGGCCTTGATCATCAACCAAGTCTCCAACAAGTGGAAAACCATAGACCGGGCTTGCAAAAATACCATGCTGCATGGAGGACCTCATCACACAATTCGAAGAGGTCACCTTCCATTACTTGCCAAGAGACCGAAACGGGTTTGCGAGATGCCTTAGCCACCTTGGCCTCCCTTGTGGAAATCCACGAAGGAAAAGCAATCAAACCCTTCAAAGTCGGACGAAAGGAAATTCACGCCTCTTGTTGTGAGATCGAACCGGAACCTAAGCCCGTCGATGAGCCATGGTATAACCGAGATCTTCCAATACCTCAAGAACGGGAAACCACCTTCATGAACAAGGAAGACCCACACACGAAGGGGTCAAAACCAAGAGCATCATGGCCCTAAAACGCCTTGCCTCTCACTTCGTCATCCTCGGGGACATGCTATACAAGAAACGCTACCACGGGCCACTCCTACGGCTGCGTCGGCCAAGAAGAAGCAAGCAAGTTCATGAGCAGAAGTCCACAATGGGGCTTGCGGTCCCCACATGAACGCCCGAGCCACGATGCAAATCATTCTCGGGATGGGCTACTCTTGGATCTCCGTGGAGGCGGATTGCATCCACTTTGTCCGAAGCTGCGACAAGTGCCAGCGGTTCTCCAACCTCAATCATCTACCACCCCACGATCTCTCTTGCATGACTACACCTTGGCCCTTTGCCACTTGGGAATTGACGTCATCGGGAAAATCGCTCCGCCCGGGCGACAACGGTCACGAGTTCATCTTAGTAGCCATCGACTACTTCACCAAATGGGTCGAAGCCAAGTCCTACAAGGTACTCACCTCCAAGAAGGTCGCGCATTTCCTCAAGGAAAACATCATATGCCGATACGGCATCCCAAATGAGGTCATATCGAGACAACGGCTCACACTTCGAAGGGAATTCGACGAGGCTGGCGGCTGAATTCAAGATCACACGTCACAAATCTTCTCCCTACCGGCCACAAACAAACGGCGCCGTGGAAGCGGCAAACAAAACCCTCGAACGGATCATCAGAAAAATGACCACCCGAGGACGAGATTGGCCCGAGAAGCTGCACCTTGCACTTTGGGGCTACCGCACATCGGTCGGAAACGACCACGGGAGAAACCCCATTTGCCACGACATACGGGATGGAAGCGGTCCTTCCCATCGAGCTAGAAATTCCCTCACTCAGAGTCTTTGTGGAAAATGACATCAACGAAGTCGAATGGCTCCGAAGCCGAGCATGACCAATTGGCTCACGCTAGACGAGCGACGACTAAAGGCCATGGAACACGTCAGGAGCCTATCAAAGCGGGATGGCTAGAGCTTTCGACAAGAAAGTCAAATCCCGAGACATCGGGGAAGGTGACCTTGTACTCAAAGAAAAGCCTCCCACTCGAACCAACCCCTTTGGGAAAATGGGAACCCACATGGATCGGCCCTTTCGTGGTTCAAAAGATCTTCTCCGGAGGCGCCATGAAGGCAGCAGGACCTAGACGGCAATCCCTTCATGAATCCGGTCAACGGAAGCAAACTTCGCGAGATACTTCGCCTGAAGAAGAACAGTGTGCATCTCTTGGCACTCCATGTAGTGTCGAACTACGCGGACACTGAGCCCTCTAGTCAGGGGAACGTAGGCAACCTTAATTGGTCCGGTCTAAAAATACACAAAAAGTCAAAAGTTTGAATGTCAATCAAGACCTCCATCAAGCTACGCACTTTTCAAGAACACGCCCCAGCAGTCACCTTGACCAAGTCAAACGACGGCGGCAACATCAAAGGACATCCGAGGGTCACTCGGCATCAAACGGCCGACTCATGTACGCTTCCAAGCCGGGGGCTTGTCTTCGCCCTCACGCGCTTCAAAAAAAAAAAAAAAAGAGCTCGAGCAAGGGCTCACAAATAAAAAAAAAAGAGAGCTCGAGCAAGGGCTCACAGAAAAAAAAAAACAAAAAATAAAAGAAGCTCAAGCAAAAGCTGCAAAAAGAGGTCAAGAGCCCGACGCCAACAAGAGGCAAGGAAGCTACGAAAAAGACCGTCAAAACGACTTGTCAAGGGAGCATTCAACCTCTCGGCCAAGCCTGAAAGCCTCGGCAAAGGGATTGCCGTCGGGGCCCAGGCCCTTCGGTCCGCGAATGCAACGAGAAAAGTCCAAAGATGGACGCCGACAAAGTGCACAACGAAGCAAAGGCAAACAAGAGATCTTGCGTCTCGACAAAGCTTTAAAAGTAAATCACAAATCACTAACGGTTACAACATTTCTTGATGAGTTCGAAGCACGGTCTACTCTCAAGTTCACAACATGCTAAAGACGGCTTAATACATTTAACTAATAATGTGTTTGCAATGCAATGAATGGATACCTAGGAGGTCATTCCGCGCCATCTGCGCTTGTCCCCTCGCCATTCTTTCCTTTCTTCCCTCGTCCGGCGAGTCTTCTTTCGCTTCACGTGAACCAACTCTGCGTCTCTCGGTCAGAGATCTGGGGTCCTCCCGTAGAGTCAAACAATCCGGTAGCTCTCGGGGCTTCATTCGCCGTGCTTCGGCTCGGATCTCCTCCCTGCGAGTGCACGTAAAGAGGACCTCTCCCTGTCGGTCGGTCAACTCTAGTCTCGTAGTCAAACAAAGTGTCTCCCGTCACATCGAAAGGGTCGAGACCGAGGCTTCGGAACTCCTAAGGCAATAGCTACTACGGCAGCGGGTCCCAGAATCGCTACACGCACGCTCTCCAAGACCACTTGGGGCCCAACACGTTGCTCATACCGGGCCGGATGCTTGAGTCGTCAATACGACGCTCCCAGACGTCTAAGGAGTACCACGGGAGGGAAAGCGGAATACTTCCATACCCTCGAGAAAATACAAGAAGGCACTGGAAGGCTGCCATACAAAGAGGAACTACCTCCGCGGTAGCAAGGTCATCCCGGCCAACAAAGGCTCTGCTTCATCCCAAGCTGCCGGGAAACAAGCGACGGAATATAGAAGGAGGACCAAGACAAACCTGGAACTCGACAACGTAGGACCCTTCTGCAAGATCCTCCTGGTCTCAATCCTCCGGTGCGGAACCCACCGGCGGATCGATGCGTACCAAGGCTGTGCCATCCATCTCTCCCGGGCGGGTGATCCATATCCAACACAAGAGGTCGGCGAGCAAATGACCACGGGCTAAACGACGTCGGAGCCTCGGGCATGGCACTGAAGTCTCTCTCGCAGCCACAAGGTGAGCAAGCGGGGCTTCCCCCTCTCATAAAACGATCCCCGGTCGCCGGGACGGTCGATACCATGAAGAGTCTCCCCCGGCACCAACGGGACAATATCCTCTCCCGGCTGCGGTGCCCTACCACATCTAGCAAAGCGCCATCACAAATGCCAAGAGGCCCGGCCGGAAAAGCGTCGCCATCACGCACAAGGCAAATACATCCCAAGAGACGTCACTCTCATCATCAACCATGAACCGCTCCGGCGGCTCGGAAATGTCGATATGACCCGAATCAAGGATCATGCCACTGCACTTCTTCCAACGAAGTACGAAGAAAGTCTGCAAGCTTCACGCTCACGACGGCACCACCAATCAAAGGAAGCGAGATGGCCTCCACCTCCGGTCCTCCAATCAAAGCCCGAAAATCCTCAAAAGTGGGCACCATTTCATTGTAGGAGAAACTTGGTACACGTGCCTCCTAACATCCCAGAACCGCGGCAGCCCGCAACAAATCCCAATCGGGAACCAACTCCTTAAAAGACCAAACCGAGCAAAGACGAAACCTTACCTCGAAAGCCCGTCTACGATGCCTCATACGGCGCCGCATCCACGTTTTCAACTGCTCAAGGAAGTGTGCTTGCCTCTCTGCGAAAGCCTCGGCAAAATTCTAGGGACGTACGAAGAATCCATGGCAAAAATGGAGGTTCCTAGAGAAAATGGGGAAGAAAGCTCGAAAATGGTGCAAATGGGGAAATGAGGAAGAACTGACTTGGAAAGCATTTATGTCCTTCCCAAAGCAAGGTTGGTCCGTACGGACCTCTTTGCATGCTAAGCATGTCCGTACGGACCTCCTTGCAAACAGAACCCATTTCCCCGACAAACGGTACAAAAACATTTGTCCTCGGCAAAACCTTGCTCCAAGCGCGCCCAAACAACGGCCAAAGCCATTCCCGGCAAACATACACTACCCACAAACACACTCTCAGCTCACGTGGCATGCACAAAATAAAAAATAATAATAGCAACAATTTCTAGGACAATTCCCGGGAATCACAAAAATGACATTACATCTTAAAATAAAATGCTGTTTGCCATGCAAATACATGTGTTTTATTACAGGTACATCAAATGTCTGTTGCTAAACAAAAAAAAAAGAGGGATATGAAAAGAGGGAAAGCAAATGAATACTAATCAGAATCCTCAGCATCATCATCCTCGCCGAGGTCCTCCAAAGAAAAGTCGGGCATCCCAGCGAACTCGCCCGTCACATCCTCGTCGTCAGAATACCGAGCACCCGCCTGAGGCTCCCACGAAAAGTACTCAGAAGGATCAAATCCGGCGAAAGGATCAAAGAAAGAAGGCTCTGAGGAACCCTCACCTGTGCGCCATGCGGAGGCATGAGCGATAAAAGGGCTGCTCCCTCGAAGGCCTGCGGCTCCGAAGATGTCCGGCATCCATGCTATGCCGCCCCCTCAAGGTCCCTCTGCTTTGCGGCTCCGGCTCGGCTCTAGGCGGAGGAACGTCTGAGTGCCTCGAAGGCATAGGCTCGTACGCCGGCACGCGTCGCGAAGACCGGCAAGATATCTTCGAAGCCATCTTCTTCGCAAACGACCTCATCGCCACGTAACGGCGAGTCAGCATATCATAAGCTCTCCCGGGACTGCACAAACAAGCGGCCAAGGAAACGCTCGGCAATACGGTTATACTCAACAACAAAAAGAAAAATACGAAAAGATGCCAAGATGGAAAAGAGTAAGCACACTCACCGATCTATCGGGGTCCGCTCTGTATGCGGCGAGGAGCTGCTCGGAACGGTACTGAGACACCCTCCTCCTCGATCCGTCCCCGCGGACGTACGTGAAATCCGGTCCCGGCATCGGAACCTGCAGGGGAGCTGCGGGCCGGCCTCTCTCTCCGCGCCGGTACTGCGGCGTCCTCAGCTTCCTCCTCACGAAGGCTCCATACTCCTCTCGATACAAGACAAACTCATGGGCGCCGACACCGCCAAGGTACCTCTCGAAATCGAGCACGTCCATGTCCCGGGAATCAAGCATCCCAAAGGGAGGATCCCTCGGAGCCACGGGAAGCACAGGGGCCATCTTGCCGGAAGACCCGCTCTCCCGGATACATGACATCACAAGTCAAGCCCCGCGGCATCTTCCGCCGCGTGTCACCTCGGGAGCCCTCAAACTCATCCCCCTCATACAGCCCACGGGAACAAGACGAACCCCTCCGGGACTATCCCTCTCCAGGATGCTCCTGCACATCCCGTAGGCGATGGTGAGCTTCCCCCTGTGGTCCTCCTCTTCCTCGCCGTACGAGCCCGGCCCGGCATAGCGAGTGCGCGACAAGCGGCCCGGATCTCTATCCCACGGGAAACCCGGAAAACCTCATAAAACCACACTGTGACAAAAACGAGAGAAGGCTCGGTGCAAAAGACAATGGAGAAATGACAAGTTGCTAAATCAAAAAACGGCAATAAACTCATACCTCGAGCAAAGTCAAAAGCAGGAGCAGGCGCGCCACACCGGCTAAACCGGTCCAAGGAGAAGTAGAGCTCGGCCAGGCTTTGCCTCGCCCCCAAGCGATGTCACAAACTCTATCCAGATCGGTCAAGCTCTCCCAGAGCAAAGGGAGGCTGCGGTCGC
This sequence comes from Adenophora triphylla var. japonica, assembly GCA_022495995.1. NCBI lineage: Eukaryota > Viridiplantae > Streptophyta > Magnoliopsida > Asterales > Campanulaceae > Adenophora > Adenophora triphylla. The sequence continues at coordinate 401,203 of JAFEMH010000872.1, read as the reverse complement.
GTGGTTCGAGAACAAAGTCTCGGACGGTGCATACCACAAAAGGAGCGCGCCCAGCTGCTCATTGTCACTGGCCGGTACCCGGATGTAGGCCCAATGCGCCGTAATCTTCAGCTCACGTCACTATACAGCATGCCCGGGCCCCTGCGAGGACGAGGCTCAAAGCCCAGCGGCTCGGTCGGCACCACATCAGAGATCATATCTCTCCACCGTACCGGCCCTCCTTTGAAGGAAAGCCCGGTGTCGCGGCAAAGTCGGTAGGCGTCACCGTCACCTCTCCCCGGCTCGAGATGGAAGGTGTGGGTGGTATCCCACGGTACTCGAGAAAGGCCAAGGAAGACGCTCTTGTTCTTCCTCGTATCGAAACTCCGGCCGGGTTCTCGACGAACACCCCCGGGCCGAAGCGTAGACCAGCCTCAGGGGACTCGGCCTACCGTCCACGGAAATATCAGGCATCATTGCCACGGCTCAACAACGGCCTCGAGCGATCCCGAGTCTTCATCCTCTTGGCCTTCCGGCCATAAGCCCCGCATCCTGCAGGTAAACACAGCAAAGGTACGTCAATCACAGTACTTAATATAAAGGCACATATAACCCGTCACAAAACACGGCACATATAATGCACATAATTTTCACATATATCATGCATATAATTTTTCCCATGCAGTCCGTCACAAAAACACGGCACACACTATACACATTTTCTCAAAAGAAAAAAAAGGGGGGGGGGGTTAAACCCTACACGACACATTTTCAAAAAAAAAAAAAAAAAAAAAGTCCGTCCCAATAAGGCAAAGGCACATATAACCCGTCACCAAAAAAAAAAACACGGCACATATTGCACATATTTTCCCCACAAAGTCCGTCACCCAAAAACATGGCACACACGGCACGACACATATGCATAACACATTTTTCAAAAAAAAAAAAAATCCGTCCCTACACGGCACACACTTTCACATATAACCCGTCACAAAACACGGCACGTGTCACATTTTTTTCACAAAAATTGTCACTACACGACAAATTTTCTCATAATGTACATACATAAATAGCATACGGTACAAAACACCAAAGCATGCATTTCATTAGAGAAGCACTTTATTTTCACAAATAAAAGCTAATCTACACATTTCTGCACAAAATACACATACCCACAATTTTTACATGTCCATTTTCAACAATTCATCAAGAATTTCACAAAAAGGCATAAAATAATAACAAAAAAAAAATTCAAAAAAAATGCGAAAAACTAAAACCTAGTTCTAGCATTCAAAAATTCGAGCAGGGAATCAAAACGGAACAGATTTCTTACCTCCCCGACGTTCATAGAGCGACGATTGTGCACCTCCGGATTCGGATACAAGACATCCGGGTTCTTCGAAGATGGAACGAACGAAATCCAATTCCTTTGAAGCTCCATCCGTTGCTCGACCACCTCTTGACTGCGTTGACGACGACTCCTTCGAGATCCCTCCGCCATTGCAAGCGATTCAAGCGAAAAATGGAAGAATTTGGTGTAACAATGGAGGTTTTTTCCTCTCTCTCTCTCGCCTGGTTTACGCCTGGAAGAAGAAGGAATGGGGAAGGCCTCGGTTATTTAACCCGATCAAAACCTGGGAACTGTAAAAAACCAAAGTGGTCCGTACGGACCTCTTTGCAACCAGGTTGGTCCGTACGGACCTCTTTGCAAGGGGTGACCAAATTACTTTCTGCCACTTATAATCTTTGCCCAGGCTGTCCTAAGGCCTTTTCCGGCAAATCCAGTGCGAGAATGGTCCTAACCCTTCAATTGAACCACCGGCCGTCAGCGTAAGACCGGTCCTCGCCCACTTCAACGGCAATTCAACCACCGGCCATCAACGTAAGACCGGTCCTCGCCCACTCAACGGCAATTCAAGAAGGAGCCAACACCTCCCAATACGAATATCAAGGCACGAGACGCCTCCAAAACGCCCGACGACAATTCAAGAAGGAGCCAACACCTCCCAGCACGAATATCAAGGCACAAGACGCCTCCAAACGCTCAACGACAACTCAACCACTGGCCCTCAAAAGAGGTCCGAAGTCATCTTCCCAACGAAAAGGGCCCTACGGTCATGCCACTCAACGGCAATTCAAGCACCGGCGGTCGGATGTAAGCCCGAACTTCGCCCACTTCAACGGCGCAAGCACCGGCCATCAAAGTAAGCCAGAGCTCCTCCCCAACAAGTCGAAAGGAAGTCATACAAGGCTGCATATCCCGGCACCGGCCATCATCCTTGCCCACTCAACGGCAAAACAAGCACAAGAAGGAGCCAACACCTCCGAGTACAAGTCCCAAGGCACGAAGCGCCTCCCAAAATGCCAAATGGTGAAGCAATCACCGGCCGTCATCCTTGCCCACTTCAACGGCAGCACAAGCACCGGCAGTCATCGTAAGTCCAACCTTCTACTCAACATGCAAAAACGCAAAGGCATCTACACCTCTCGAAGCACAAGGCAGCCACGCCTCCACAAATGCGGCTAGAAGACGATTCAAAGTCCTCGCGCATTACATCAAACTGCGGCTAGAAGACGATTCAAAGTCCTCGCGCATTACATCAAACCGCCGCCAGATGACGATTCAAAGTCCTCCAGCGTGGCACCAATCGCCGCCAGAAGACGATTCAAAGTCCTCCCGCGTGGCACCAACCGCCGCCAGATGACGATTCAAAGTCCTCCCGCGTGGCACCAACCGCCGCCAGATGACGATTCAAAGTCCTCCAGCGTGGCACCAACCGCCGCCAGATGACGATTCAAAGTCCTCCAGCGTGGCACGCAATCGCCAGAAGACGATTCAAAGTCCTCCAGCGTGGCACCAACCGCCGCCAGATGACGATTCAAAGTCCTCCAGCGTGGCACCAACCGCCGCCAGATGACGATTCAAAGTCCTCCAGCGTGGCACCAATCGCCGCCAGAAGACGATCCAAAGTCCTCCAGCGTGGCACCCACCGCAATCAGAAGACGATTCAAGTCCTCACAACTATCTCCGGCCCGGAAGGCCTTAAACCACCCGATTAGGAAAATCGTAAAATTTCCATCCCAGGACACCACCACGTCCTCACAATAGACCTCGGCGGTCACACAACACTTCAGGGCACCACCACGCCCGCACTCACAGATTTCACGACCTCTGAACTACGACCAGGCTTGATTCCCGCCAGGGATACGTAGGAATCCTATCACAGGGTCCAGCCATCGACCTATACGGTCACCTAGGACACCACCACGTCCTTCCCATCGACCTATGTGGTCACCCAGGACACCACCACGTCCTTACCACTGACCTCGGCAGTCACACGACACTTCAGGGCACCACCACGCCCGCATTAACAAAACACTCACCCCACACCCGAACTACGACCAGGCTTGATTCCCGCTAGGGATACGTAGGAATCCTATCACAGGGTCCAGCCTATTGACCTAAACGGTCACACAAAAAGGACACCACCACGTCCTCACATTGACCCTCACGGTCACTTCCTCTCCCAAAGACGCGATCCATTATGACCCTTATCTTATCTGGCGACCCCACTTCTTTCATAAGTGACGTCGTCGAGGGCTTCGTAAGTACCCCAATCTGATCACCCCCTTTCAAACACACGGGAAACACCGCAGACTCATCAACGCAGTCTCGGAGACCTCTGGCACTCAAAACCCTCTCAAAACCCTCTCAAAACCCCAACCAAACCAAGGGAGGAGCCTTCCTGGGATAAAAAGGGACAAAAGGACCTTTTGGGAATTTTCAGGAAATTGGGAAAGCAATATTGGTCCGTACGGACCTCTTTGTTGTCATAATTACTGAATCTCCTTAAAGTCCACAATATTCCCTCAAATCCCGGGAAAATGATTACTCCTGCGAGTTGGTCCGTACGGACCTCTTGCATGCAAGATGGTCCGTACGGACCTTATCGTCAGGGGACACCATCATTCCAGAATATTCACCATCATTGCAGATTCCCTCAAATCGAGGAAATCCAAAATTCTGGATAACCAAGGAGGTCCGTACGGACCTCTTTGCTCCGAAATTTTTACTATAAATAGAGGGCTCCCCCTCCTCATTTTCACACACCTCCCTCTTCTCTCTTCCTCCCTTAGCCTTCGGCTCCCTCTAAGTCCTCTCGAGGCACCGCCGCCCCTTTCGGATCCTTCCGAGGCCTTCCGAGCTCCCTTGTGGTGCTCCGAAGCCTCCCGAGCGCTCCCGAGACGCTCCGCGCTGCCCCGAGGCACTCTCGAGGTACTCGAGGCCCCTCGTGGTACTCCGAGGCCTTGCTCGGTCTTTCCACGGTGTCCCGCTCTTTCCGAGTCAAACCGACGATCCCAAATCACGCCGAAACTCCGCCCGAGTGACTCGCCACCACAACGCACGCCGAACCTCGCGCCCGAGTGATCCCGACGATCCCCACGCACGCGCCGAACCTCTGCGCCCGAACGCAGCCTACAACCTCAACTCACGCGAAACTCTGCCCGCAGACAACCGGTCCCTCCCGAAGCAATCCCGATCCGTACCGGAACGCTACTCCGGCCTCAAACACTATTCCCGGCGGAAGACAGACACGAACCAACATTGGTAAGGCTTCCTTCCTACACTATTTCAATACATTTCCATACATAGCATACAATGTAGACATCCGATCTGACATGCATTTTTAAAAGCACACACACACACACACAACATTTAAAGGATATTAGGGGTATCCGAAAGACTCGTTTTACGAGGCTACTCGGGTGAGCTCTAATATTATTATATTCTCTTCCCGGGGAGTCATCTGACCTCCGAACTCAAAAATCTCATCACACAAAAACAGTTTAAAATTATCTTTAAACTGATGCCCTTTTTCAATGTTTTGGGCTTAATAAAAACGGCGTGGCGACTCTACAAAAACAAAAACGGCGAGACACGTCGCTCCAACGCGAAAGACGCCAGATGCCGGGGCGCGAGCCTCTCAGATCCGGGTAATTTCACATGGTCACCAACTTACTCTACGAGGTCCATGAAGGAATTTGTGGCGGACATCCAGGTGCTCGCACCCTCTCAGACAAGATCAAGTTTCAAGGATTCTTTTGGCCTACGATGAGAAGGGATGCACAAGAATATGTGAGAAAGTGTGATAAGTGCCAGAGATTTGCAGACATCCCCAGACTACCATCAACAGAGCAGACTTTGGTTGTACCATCGTGGCCGTTTGATACGTGGGGGATTGATCTCATTGGACCATTTCCAACTGCTCGAGGGAACATTAAGTATGCTGTGGTGGCCGTGGATTATTTTACCAAGTGGACGGAAGCAAAGGGCTTAGCCACTATTTCCGAGGATAACACCATCAGTTTTGTCCACGACCACATCTATTGCCGATTTGGGGTTCCCCGAGCAATAATTTCAGATAATGGCACCCAGTTCTCCGCGAAATTCACTGCTGAATGTGTGAGAATGAAGGTGCAACACCGTAAGTCCGCAGTTGCCTATCCTCAGGGAAATGGCCAAGCTGAGGCCGCGAACAAGCTAGTCCTCACCGCCCTAAAGAAAAACTTGGAGGGACGAGGAGGACGTTGGTTGGACGAGCTCCAGATTGCATTATGGGTTGTCCGCACCACAATAAGAAATTCAACAGGAGAAACTCCCTTCTCGCTCACGTATGGGTCAGAGGCAATGGCTCCAGTTGAGGTTGCCCTACCCTCGTACAGAGTCACATACTTCGACGAGTCTCAAAACGAGGCAAACAGAAGGTGTGACCTGGACGATCTCGAAGGAAAGAGAATGCAGGCATATGAAAAAATGGTGAACTACAAGCAAAAAGCGAAGAAGCACCATGACAAGAGAGTAAATAAAAGGAGTTTTTCAGTTGGAGACTGGGTACTCAGAAACGTAGAGGTCCAAGGGACCCAACTTGGTTTCAACAAGCTGTCCTCGAAATGGGAAGGTCCATATGAGGTCACAAAGATGGTCAAAGAGGGCACCTACATATTGCGACCAAGAGAGGGAGAAGAGCTTAAGCACGCTTGGAATAGCGACCACCTTAAGAGATATTTCTTCTAAAAATCTTTGTAATTTTATGGAAGGAGTATAGACTGTGTATATAAAGGAAGTTATCATCATGTTTCATCATATTTTGATGCAAAAAACCTATTCCCACCAGCCTCAAAAGCTAAAGTGGATGCCCGCAAGCGGATGCCAGTATGCGTACAAAGATCCATTACGATCCGTACCTACTGATGCGCAACGATCTTTAGGGTCCGCACGCCTATATGAGTACAAAGATCCGTTACGATCCGTGCTCAGATCGCGGGGAGGATACACTGTCTTGCCCGCGTGACGCCACCAGGAATAAGTGGATATAGATGCAAGCGAGGACAAAGGCCAAGGCCCTTGTCCCCGACTAAATGCGCGAAGGCCTTAGGTGGCCGTTACTCGTATGCCTGTATGTATCAAAGGCCTACATATAAGCCCGTTACCAGATCGCGAAGGAGACCCTCACACAAAACTCCAAGTGATTTTGAATAAAGGGTCAAAAAGCGTGAACCATTGCCGTTAGTGGATACGGATGCCAGAAGGTTAAAGGGCCGCTATGCTAAATATGCTCCTACCTACCGGCTCAAGGCGGACTATAGCTTCACGGCCACACTCTGCATGCCCTCTGAAGGTAGCTTGCCTTGGTTGCCTTTGACTTACACCACGGCTCGCAAGGCTGGGAATAAGTGTAAATGGATGACAGTGATCAAACGCGTTTTAACAAAGACAAATAGACAAACTGGGGTCAAGACCCCTAACTTTGCCACAAGGCTAAAACAAATACGGTCGCAGATGAATAAGGCTGACTCTCACGAAAAATCCAAGTGATTTTGAATAAAGAGTTAGGAAAACTCAAAAATGCGCAAAGGGCCTATTAAGCTTTTGACCGCAGAAGGAGAGTATAAAGTTTAATTACAAGTCAAAAAAGCTAGAGAAAGAGCAAGAAGACAAGTATTAAGGTACTTCAAAATTGCGAGCACTCAAAGCAGCCTACAAGACAAGTAATTAAAAAGAATAAGTCACAGTTTCAAAAATGGTTCTATTACTGAGAAATAATTACAAGGATCCTACAAGCTATTACAGAAAGGAAAAAGCAAAAAATCCTAAACTATAGGAGCTTGATCCTTGGCCGCATCTGCAGTCTCTCTGGCCGCACCTTCTGTGCCCGCTTCAGAATTTGGAGTTGGAGGAAGACTGGTCATCCGAGCCTCTGTTATAGGATCAGAGATGGGCTCAGTAGAGGCTGGAGCAGGAGCTGCCCGCGAAGGAAAAAGATCTCCAATGGCAGGCCCATCAGGAAGAACGCGAGCAAGGGCCTCCCCGAGTGATATCGGGTTCTCCCCAAACCGTAGTTCATCTAGATCGGCGATCAGGCTAAGGGCCGTCACTTCTGCCACGGGAGGTAAAGAAGCCGCAGTGGACAGCTCCAAGCCCTTTATTTCGTCCTCGGACAGAGGAACTAACGCATGCCCAGGCAAGCATTCATCATCCGTGGCAACGAGCGAGCCAATCAAGGCCAACTCCTGCACGGAAAACTTGCCCGTGGCCGCGAAGTTCCGAATCTGTGTTCGGACCCCGGCCTCATACTGAGCCAGGTTTTCGTTATTCAACCAGTTCTTAAATTCCTCGGAGTTTTTGTACTCCTCCACAGCTTCTTTGCGGGCCTCTGCCAGCATCCTCTCCCTCTCCAACTCAAACTGCGTAAGGGGTAGCAGTTTCTCGGAGAGCTCATCTGCCTTAGCCTCCAGGAGTTTGACTGACTCCTCGGCAGCCCCCAGTTTGGTCGCGAGCTCATTATTTCTTTGCTCGAGCTGGCTCTTGTGCCCGCGGAGCTCATCCCGCTGACCTTTCGCCTTTTCAAGGCTTTTCTCCAGCTCGGTAACCCTATCCTGGAAACCCTTCAGATCGGTCTCCTTTGTGGATAAGGCTTTCTCCTTCTCATCAAGAAGGGAGCTTAAGGTCCCCACCTTCTCCTGAGCCTGCTCCAGCTCGCGGAGCTTGCTCTCCAACTCCACGGACAGGCTGTCGCAAGTCTCCCTCAGCCTCATGGCCTTGTTGCCCACCTGCAAGGAAGAAAGTCAGAATTATGTGGAAAATCAGAGGCTAAGTGAGGAAACCGGCAGAAAGGTCCCTACCTCAGTAAGGGCAACCCCAATATCCCCCATCAAGGCTGACGGGTTCTCCTTCTCAGCCACATGGTGGTAGAAGTCAGGGGCAAAAAGCCTGTTGATCAGCCCAATGCCCACAGCAGAGTTCTGGGCGGACCGGGCATATAAGTCCACCCCAGTAATGGCGGGCACTTCCCCCACCTGCTTCCTTTTCTCCCATGCCTCCTCGCGGGTGGCCAAGGAGGAGATTGGGTAAGACACCGAGCAGATGGTCCCCGCAGTAGGGGGAGCAGTGGTGGAAGCAGAGGCAGGTACAGTTGAGCCCCGAACTTGGGTCTCCACCACCTTCTGGGACTTGGAAGCCCTCTCCTTATGCGTTGGGTCCGCATCCCTCTCATTTCTCTTCCGAGTGTCCCCTCGGTGGCCAGAAGGAATTGTGCGGCCGGGGGAGGTTGCGCGGAGAGCGTTGGCCGGAGGAGGACCCCTGGGGGGTGGAGGCAGGTTCTCAGTGGAAGGAACGACCTTGGGGGCAGAGAGAGGCTCCCCGCTCTTCCTACTGACCACGGGCACGGTTTTATCCTTGGCCGGGACCCCTCCCATAACAGTTTGCCTCTTGTTAGCAGCCTCCCTATTGGCCTGTTTGTTCTTGGCCTTCATCTGAGCAGCGCTTAAAGGGGCCATCAGAAGTTATACTCCTCGGGGTCTACTCTGGAGAAAAAGAAAATGGTTAGAAGGCAAATCAAAAAATCGAAAGCAAAATAAATTGGCAAACAGTTTTGAAAAAAATCAGAGACCGATGAGTTCGGGGGGATCACACTCAGCGCCGAGCATGCAGGTCCTACAGTCAGCCTCAAATTGATAGTGCTCGTGCACCCTCCAATCAGGGTCACGAGGCAAAGGCTCTATTGCTACTCTGGGGGCATGTGGGGCGCCCTCCCTGCGAGGAGCCACCCCCGAGTAGATCAATAGGGGCTCATCTACTACAATTGTGCCCACGTCATAAACGGGCTCCTCCCCGCTATCCAAATAAAGGGCCAGATGCCTCTCTATGGCAGTGCGCATAGCATCGGCAGAGGACGGGTCCGGATAACTGCTAGAGGACACCTTCATCGGGACTGGACTCTGAGGCTTGGAAAAGGGCCATCCAAACCTAGACTCAATGACCAAGATATCCTTCTGGTTCCATTGGTCAAACTTGTTCGTGGGGGGAGAGAAGGTCTTGGTAGAGAAATTCCTAGCCTTCAAACCCAGAATACTCCGGCTGATTTGGTTTTGGTAGTAAGCATAAAGCCCGGCCAGGGTGGGTTCATAGCCCAAGAATCTGCAAACAGCTATGAAAGAAACAATAGCCCTGATGGCATTGGGAGTCAGGTTCATAGGGAGGCAGCTGTTGAACTCCAGGAATTCATAGTAGAAGGGATCCAGGGGCAACCTCAGGCCATTCTCAAATTGAGCACCATAAAAAACTAACGCCCTATTATCCTCGCGGACATCAGCTACTGTCTCCTGCCTCAGCTTATCCTTCCCCTTTATCGGAATGTGCCCAAGGGTGCGGACACGATAGGCCTTACGGTCAACATTGTACACTTCATAAATATCCTCCTCCCAGTCAAGGGTAGCCACTTCCTTGGATTTCTTACTGCGGCCATGACCAGGGTTCACCTCAGCAGCCGGCCTCTTACCCTTATTCCGGGCAGGGGCCACCTCTGCCTCCTCCTCAGAGTCAGAGTCAGAAAAGGCATCCACAATATTAGTGGTCTCCGCGGCTTTCTTGGAGGTCCCCGCAGCCCTCCTAACTTCGACCTCGCGGTCATCCTCCTCGGTCTCCGTGCTCGTCGAGCCAAAGAGACCGGTGGCGTCACCGCGGGCAGAGATCACTTCATCCTCATCCTCCCCACCTCCAGTAGTCTCAAAGTTCAGAGGCTCCAGCTCCTCGCTACTACTCAGTTCAATTGGGTTGGCACCAGGGGCCGCGGGCACCACATTGGGAAAACAGCTTCTCGGGCGTAACATCCAAAGTGGTCATTCGCGTGCTCCGGTGCCCCGCGGAGCATTGGTTTGATGGGGGTCCATTAGCTCACACTTCTCCCAGACAGTTATTTGTTCTGGAATACGGATCGCTCTCCTCACTAGTTCAACGGCGTTCAGAGCCTGATCTCTCTCGCGGGGAAACCTGCACAAAACCCCCATTATAAAGTTTCTTAGCCTACGGTGATCCCCCAACACCAATACGTCACGGTTAAGTATATACTTCCTCTTGGCCTCCCACAACCGGGGTGGAACGAACGGCCCCCAATCTGCTTTCTCACAAAAGTACAAAAAACTATGGAGGGATAGCCTTATCCTCCCCAATCCAACCTTCCTAAAGATCCCCCCAGTCCGTTTGCAGACGGCAAAGACATCAGGGGTGGATCCATCTCCTAATTCTATGGGACGGCGGGGTCCAAACTCTCGAGTGGTCATTATTCAGAAACCAGAAAAAGAAAAACAGAAAGAGATGAAGAAGAAAACACCCAACGTTACTTACGAAAAGAAAGCTTGAGGGTAGATTCGAAGAACAGTTGCACAGAATTCGCAGCAAGAAATCTCTCTCTCTAAAGCTCTTTGAATGTTTGGAAACGGTAAAAGTGTTTGGGGTTTAAGGGTTTGGTATTTATAAGGCCTACCTATACAGGTTAACCCGTTAACCCGTATTAATTAGCCCACAAATCCAACCTCGGACCCTGAACCGTCTCCAACGTTTGAAAATTCGAAAAGTAAATACCTTTTGCATTTATTGCCCCCCTTGGATGGCTGACACGTACCCCTGTACGTACCCTTAACCTGTCTTTTCATCTGCCAAGGGGCCCGCCTGTTAACCGGGAGGGACGCCATGCAAGGGGCCACGTGTCTCTCACTGGTGCTTCCCGAACGGTGCAATGAGCCCATGAGGCCCAGCAAAAACACCAACACTGGTGCTCGCTCGAGGAACAATTGGAGCAAGCCGAGCTTCTAGTAGCTCCTCACTCAGACCATAAATAATCACACTTGGAGCTAGGGGCCATTGATGAGCCCGGACCTACTGGACCGGGCCCGCGCTCGGTCTAGTCCAAGGAACCAGTGACGTGGCAATTCCTAGACCGCTGGAGGGAAGACCGCGGACAAATAGGCCCTTGTGGTCAATACCGCGTCCCTCCTCGCATCATCCCCATCGAGGACCATTGGGACCCTGCTCGCTGGATCCGTGCCCGCATGAGTCATGACCGCATCAACCGTGCTCGCGTCATATATCTTTGACCGCGGGCACAACGTTGACCGCGGGCACATGTCTGCTTCCCGGTTAATGTCAAGCCTTACTGAGCAAGTTAGCTCAATGGCTCTGACATGCCACTTGCCGGCTCCCCCATCACGCATTCAATGCGGCTCAGTCAGGCGCCTACTATTCCATTTAATACTCTAAGCCGGCTACACGGCTCATGTCCCTTTCAGCCATGTCCTCGGGACACCAATGTTCCCTCCCCGACAGACCAATTAGTCATGACACGTGTAGCTGGTCAAATACCAAAGTGCCCCCTAGGGCTGATCTCATTGCTTACCTCAACAAGCACCATGGCATCACTTATAAATAGAAGGCCTTTACTCCCTTGGGCAAGGTAAGTTCCATATACAATTGAGTAAGCTCTATTACTCTCTAAACCTAAACACACACACACTCTAAAGGTATTCAAAGCCTTATTACTCAGTATTCTTACTCTCACACCCGAGGGCCTGAGTTGGAGTAACATCCAACTTTGACCTTAACGGTGATTGTTTGTGTTGTGATCTAGGTACATCAAACCACCAAATATATCCTAGCCAGATATCCTGAACCGCTCCTGACCCCAAAAGCTGTGGCGTCATCAGGAAGGGAACTGGTTTGGGTGAGGTCGCCGGCCGGAGGGAGAGGGGGTGGGTTAGTTTATTCCCTCAAAAAATCACCCAACCATGTCATCTATGAAAAAATAGGGGTCGGCCGCTACCCGCCGACTCCGACGGAAAAAGTCGGCCACCACCTGCCGATTTTGGGCTTAAAAGTCGGCCACACCCGGCCGATTCTGGGAAAAAAGTCATCCACCATTGGCCGACCCCTTGTTTTTCATAAAATTCACCTAATTTTTTTGAAATTATAGTTCAAAAATCATTTGTATGAGCTAAATAAGTCATATACCTAAAAGAAATTATAATTTTTTATTGAAATTATACTCTAAAATTTATATACATAATTTTTTTTTAAAAAATATATATATTCAAGACAAGATTAAAATGAGCAAATAATTTTTGGAGTATAATTTCAAAAAAAATTATATGACTTATTTAGCTCATGCAAATGATTTTTGTAGTATAATTTCAAAAAAATTAGGTGAATTTTATGAAAAAAACAAGGGGTCGGCCAGTGGTGGATGACTTTTTATTAAAAAGTCATCCGGGTATGGTGGAAAAATTACAAAAAGTCGGTCGGGTGTGGTTGACTTTTTTCCCAGAATCGGACGGTAGTGGCCGACTTTTAAGCCTAAAGTCGTCCGGGTATGGCCGACTTTTAAGCCCAAAGTCGGCAGGTGATGGCCGACTCTGGTAATTTCCGTTTTTTTGAATTAAAAAAAAATGTTAAAATTTTGAGAATGAGATTTTTTTTTATAGAGAGAGAAAGTAAGGGGCTGAAAATGGGGGTTGGGGGGGAGAGTGGTGAATGGAGTGAATGGGAGAAGATGAACAAAAGGGTAAAAAAGTAATTAACCTCAATGACATTTTTGCAATTTTTTTATTTGGGATTTACTAATAGTTTTTTGGGGTTTAAATAGTAACTCTCTTTCTAATTAATTAATTAATGACTCGATTTATTGCGGCCTTAACGCCTCTTTAATTGGGTCAAGGCTGTAATAGCCCATGTATATTCTTCCCTAAAGTAAATATATTAATTAAATTGATTTGTTTCTTAAATAAAAATTATATATATATATATATATATATATATATATATATATATATATATATATATATATATATATATATATATATATATTGATTAATTAATAGCCTCGATTTATTGCGGCCTTAATGCCTCTTTAATGAGTGCGTCTGCTGAGAAACGCGTTTCTCCATAACTATGGAGAAACGTGTTTTTCATAGCCAGAAGCTTTACATTTGATAACCAGAAAAAAAAAACCCAAGGCCAAGACCAAAAGCTTCTGGATATCCAGAAGCTTTGCATTTGATAGCCAGAAGCTTTGCAGTTGATATCCAGAAGCTTTGTATTTGATAGCCAGAAGGATGTGAAATGTATATCCAGAAACTGTTAGGTGCATATCCAGAAAACTGTTAGGTGCATATCCAGAAATGTGTTAGGGCATATCCAGAAATTGCTATTGAAGGTTTCTGGATATCCAGAAACCTTCAAATGTATATCCAGAAACATTTTGAAGGTTTCTGGATATTCATTTGAAGGTTTCTGGATATCACTTTCATAGGTTTCTGGCTATCTAGCTCATTGTCGCGCGACATGTCGGGACCCGTTTCTCCATAACTTATGGAGAAACGCGTTTCTCCCTAGATTTTGTGTTTGTTTTGTTTTGAGTGCGTCTGCTGAGAAACGCGTTTCTCCATAACTATGGAGAAACGTGTTTTTCATAGCCAGAAGCTTTACATTTGATAACCAGAAAAAAAAACCCAAGGCCAAGACCAAAAGCTTCTGGATATCCAGAAGCTTTGCATTTGATAGCCAGAAGCTTTGCAGTTGATATCCAGAAGCTTTGTATTTGATAGCCAGAAGGATGTGAAATGTATATCCGTAAACTGTTAGGTGCATATCCGAAAAACGTTAGGTGCATATCCAGAAATGTGTTAGGGCATATCCAGAAATTGCTATTGAAGGTTTTTGGATATCCAGAAACCTTCAAATGTATATCCAGAAACATTTTGAAGGTTTCTGGATATTCATTTGAAGGTTTCTGGATATCACTTTCATATGTTTCTGGCTATCTAGCTCATTGTCGCGCGACATGTCGGGACCCGTTTCTCCATAACTTATGGAGAAACGCGTTTCTCCCTAGATTTTGTGCTCTTTAATTGGGTCAAGGCTGTAATAGCCCATGTATATTCTTCCCTAATGTAAATATATTAATTAAATTGATTTGTTTCTTAAATAAAAAGTCAAAAAATTGTAAAAAAATGCGTTTTTTATTATGCTTAACAAAAAACGTGTTTTAAGAACACGCTCTCACCTCTCTCTCTCTCTCTAAACGTAAACAGAGACCACCCATTATCTCTCATCTCTCAAGCCGTCTTCCTCACCAAGCTCTCTCTCTCAAAAATCCATTCACCGGCGACCTCAATCGCCTCCTCCCCAGTTGTCTCTCCCGAATCCCTTCCTCACCATTTCTCTGTGCATCGAAACAACGCCCCAATCCCTTCTCTACAATCGCCCATCATCAAGTTTCCAGACCTATACCCAATCAACGACCCAAGTCACCAATCGTCCTCTCCCTAGCTCTCCCTAATTGTCTTTCTCACCAATCCATTCGCTGGAAACTCAACACTAAACTAGAATCGCCTTCCCCACCGTTCCCCTTCTCCGGTGACGGCCTTACTCCTCAACAACAGCCGCTGCATCACCGGTTCTCTCCCTCTCTTCAACCGTCGACAATTTCTCCTCTGTTCCAGATCCAAGTCCGTTTAACACACCTACACACACTTGGGAATTATTTTTGTTGGGTAGTTTTGTTAAACTGGGGAATGCGTAGTTTTGTTACTGGGGAATCTGGTGGATGCGTGATATGTGCCAGTGCTAGGGATTTGATGTGTCAGTCCTAGTGTAAACTAATGCCAGTGTGTTTGTTTTTGAGTACCAGTTTATGTGTTGAGTGTCAGTGCATGTTTTTTAGTGCCAGCAAAAAAGAGTGCCAGTTCATGTTTTTTGGAGTGCCAGTTCATGTTTTTTGGAGTGCCAGCAAAAAAGAGTATCAGTGTTTGGTGTAAAAAAGTGCCAGCACATGTACACTGGCACTTATTGATACTACAACGGAAACTTTTATAAGTGCCAGTATCAATGTTAAAAAGTGTCAGTGTAATGGCTGGCAATTATTAACACTACCACTGGCACTTTTAATAACTGCCAGTATCAATGTAAAAAAGTGCCAGTGTACTCACTGGCAATTTTTAACATTAACACTGGCACTTGAGAAAAGTGTTCGTTTCATGTTTATAAAATGCCAGTATGAAATCACTGGTCATTTGTAATATTAACACTGACATTTATCATGGTTGCCAGTAATTACGAAAATGTCACCGTTTGTTTTGAATAATAATGCCCAGCGCTTTGGAAAAACACGTTTTTCCTTATCTTAAGGAAAAACTAGTTTTTTATAAGACCAACTCAAATAAAAATTATATATATATATATATATATATATATATATATATATATATTGGTCCGATCATGTTCCAGAATCGAATTTTAAAACCCAAAATCGGGACTGAACATACCAAAAGTGTCGAGCTGGGCCAAGCGAGTAAAACCCAGCCCTCAAACAATTATTGCCACCACATTCTCAGTGGACTAGGCCCAATTATTACATGGCTCAAGGCCCATCTGTCAGGTCGACCTAACCCCTACTGGCGATCCCGACCTGCCAAGCAAGCGTCGACCTAACGGATAAAGGCGCACGTGCTTCTATTCTTTCCATAACCCGTTTCCTACAAATCAGGAGCCATTCTAGGACACGTTCCCATGATGTATAACTGTCCCAAAAAGTGCGGAGCTCATGTAGCCCTACCAAAGATACCACCCTCATCAACTATAAATATATTATCACTACAACGGTTCGAAGGTAACTGCAATTTTGTTATCTGAATATCATCTTTGTTCAATACATTTTTGCTCTCCAATACACATACTTACTCTCACGCCCGAGGGTCTAAGCCGGAGACACATCCGGCTAGTCGTGGGTTCTGGTTTCAGGTCAAGGAGTCAAGTGAATAGTCCTGCCACGTGGAGGAAGATTGATAAGCACATTTCCTGCGGCATCAGTTTGGTTCCATTGCCGGGAATCGTACATAGCTTGACCTCGAAAGTTCTTTCAACCTACAACCATGGTTACCTCGGACGGACATGTTTCAGAAGCATCTCTTGAGCACAACGAAGGGAATATCAATACCAACGCAAATACCAACACCAATGCTGGAAATGCCAATTTGCCTCCTCCCCCTCCACCTCGCCATCATTCTAGAGCGACCCGCTCTAACAGTGTTGCTAATGGCAGAGGCTTGCCAGATGGTAGGAGAAAAGACAAACGGCATATGGACGGGCAGGGAGTGCCGCCTCCTCCCAAGCGCCACACGGGACAAAGAGCTACAGGGGATAGGGCAGGTCCCTCATCTAATCCCCTAAGCAGAAAAGAGATGCTGCTAGAGCGAGCTCAGATTCTAGCCGCATTGTTAGCTATGGAGGAGGAGCCGGAGCAGACTGATAGGCGGTCAGAAAGGGCAGCTCCCTCTCAGGTTTCCAACAGGCATCGTGAAAGGAGTGTTAGGAAAGACGGAAGCGCCCAGCAAAATGGTGATCGACAGATCATTCCTCACATTTAAACTCACATACCAGTTCCCTCTGACGACTTAAGGAGTCATCTCAACATTAACAGAGAGCAAGAAGCGGAGTCGGAGCTGAGACGACAAAGGGAGGCTGAGAGAAACAGGCCCGCCAGGACAGAGAGGTCGGGGTCCCACAGAGACAGGAATGGGCACAGGTCGCCTATGAGAGAGGGAAGGCGTAGGTCGCCACTTAGAGATGAGGGGCGCAGGTCGCCACCTAGGGATGAAAGGCGCAGGTCGCCAGTTCATTCAGTTAGATCGCCCTCTCATAGGGACAGGAGAAGCAGACAGATAGCCCCACCTGGAAATGACAGACACAGGGCCAACTCGATAAGAGAACCTCATCGGGAGGAAAGGCAAAGGTCCAATGTAGTCTCCCTTGATAGGGACAACAGACCCGACGCCAGAGAATGGCTATTGTGGAAGAAAAAGTTCGAACAGTTGGAGGCCGACAAGAAGGAGAATGTCGGAAAGGGCGAGCAAAATGACTTTACTCTCCGACCCTTGGCCAAGGAAATGATTGAGCGTCGACCTCCTCCAGGTTTCAGACTGCCCACCCTGGAAAAATATTCGGGTGCAACCAACGCCAAAAGCCACATCCAACACCTGGAAGCTACCATGTGCTTTGTCTCCCACGAGGACGACATGATGTGCAAGACACTCATAAGCACACTCACTGGAGCAGCCCTTACCTGGTTCAATGGCTTGGCACCGGGATGCATCTCGACTTGGTCTTACATGAGGAAAAAATTTCTGGATCGCTTCTCGACCGCGGGAGCTCGGAAGACGACAGTCTCAGACTTGAATAATTTGGTACAAGGAAAGAGCGAGAGCTCAATGAGCTACTATACCAAATTTAAGGAGATGGTTGACAAGATCGAGGAGGATCTCACGGATAGAGAGGCGATCAATTGTTTCAAGAATGGAGTCACTTCTGCAGACATGGACTATGAGCTGACAGTTCGAACTGTGACTACTCGACAAGAGTTGTTCGAGAAGGCCTATAATGTGGCATTGGCCGAAGAAAGAAAGGAAAAGAAAAACGGGAAAGCCCCAAAGGCTGAGGTCGCCACTGATGATAGAAAAGACTCTACCAAGAATGGGGGGAACAATAAAAATGGCAAAGGGCAATTGAAAAAGTGCCCGAGGCTTTCACTCCCTTAACGGTGAGTCGAACTGAAATCATGAATACGGTCGAGCTAGGCCCACCTGTCCCAATGAACCCAGCAAATAAGTTCAAAAGGGATAACACCAAATACTGCGAGTATCACAAAGATGCGAGTCATACTACGGAGGATTGTATGAGTTTGAAGCGTATCATTCAGAAAATGGTCGATCAGGGAAGGCTCGACGCGTATGTGAAAAGGCCTCATGCAGGAGGTGGGGAGCGACCTGCTGATGGACATCCAGAGCTGAGGCAACCTGGGATGAATTTGGGCGTTATTACTGAGCAGGTCAGCAACACAGCTATCAAGCATAAGATTTTCCAGCTCAACAAAGCCCCACATGTGCCGCCGAGGAGCAACGTCAGGGATGAGGTGATTAGCTTCTATCCAAACGAGCTTGCAACTAATATGGCAGCTAGAGAGCAAGTTCTCGTCATCCCATGACTAATTGATGGATGTACGATGAGCAGACTCTTAGTCGACACGGGGGCCTGTAAAGATATTCTGTTCTATAAGACATTTCAGGAGATGGGACTCTCAGATGAGCAGCTCGAGCGATATGATGGTAGATTAGAAGGCTTCACAAACCATTGGGTCGATGCTAAAGGACAGATCGAGCTGGATGTCGACATAGGCCAGTACCCTTACAGAGTCGTCTCCAAGGTAAAGTTTATTGTCATTAGCATAAATAGTGATTACGCTGCAATTATTGGTATTCCTGGTCAGGTCGCACTTGGAATGGTTGCCTCAATCCCCCATCAGCGAGTTTAATTCCCCACGCCAGCTGGAGTTGGCTGTGTACAAGGCACAGCTCGAGCATACCTTGATCATGTCCTTCGAGAAAGAAAGAAGTGGGAACTAGAGATTGAAACTGCGGAAGGATACTTAAAGCTGTCTCAGTCAGTCACCAAAACTACTCGTCTATCTACCATCACCAGCGTGGAAGAGTCGACATATCGCTCACATGACGAGGTCATGATTGAGTCGACACGTCACTCTGAAGTCACCACGGTAGATCCAGATACAGTTATGGTCGACCAAGTCTTCATAGGCGAGCTATGCCTCCAAGTCGACAATAACTCGGGGGCCACCACCAGTGAGATCGCAGATGAGCTGGACGACATGATTGCTGAGGAAGCTCCACACTTGGGGGCCGAGGAAAGACAGAGGGTCAGAGAGATCATCATCGAGACCTTACAGTTCTGAGATGGTCCAGAGCTGGAGGCTGTAGATGAGTTGGAAGCAGTGGTCACAAATCCCTCTTATCCTGAGGAGAAAATTCAGATTGGAAAGCAGCTATCAGCCGAGGAAAGAGCAGAGATCATCGAGCTGCTAGAAGAAAGCAATGATGTCTTTGCGTGGCGAGAAGAAGATATGAAGGGGATTAAGGAGGAGGTCGTTGTTCATAGACTGGAGGTCAACCCGACCATAAAGCCCAAACCTCAGAGGCTGAGAAGCTTCGCCCGCGACAAGGAGGAGGCTATAAAACTCGAGGTACAAAAACTTTTGAGTGCATGTATAATCAAAGAGGCCACACATACAACCTAGTTAGCCAATGTGGTCATGCTGAAGAAGTCAAATGGCAAGTGGAGAATGTGCGTCGACTTCACCAATCTCAATCTTTCCTGCCCAAAAGACAGCTACCCTCTCCCTAGAATTGACAAGCTCGTTGATTCTATTGCTAGCCATTCAACCCTCAGTTTTCTCGATGCCTATTCAGGCTATCATCAGATCAAGATGCATGAGGATGACATAGTAAAGACGACATTTCAAGCTGCTGGGGGCATCTATTGCTACAATATGATGCCGTTCGGGTTAAAAAATGCATGTGCGACCTACCAACGCATGGTAAACAAAGTATTTGCTTCACAGATTGGCCGAAACATGGAAGCTTACGTCGACGATATGGTCATCAAAACAAAGACCGGACGTCACGTAGTCGACCTAAGGGAAACGTTCGCCAATCTACGAACAAACGACATGAAGCTTAACCCGAGCAAGTGCGTATTTGGAGTAGCAGCGGGAAAATTTCTTGGCTTTATGGTTTCCCAGCGAGGTATTGAAGCCAATCCTGAGAAGATCAAAGCTCTAGTCGACATGAAGGAACCCACAAGTATAAAGGAGATGCAGCAACTTAATAGAAGGGTGGCAGCCCTAGGTCGCTTCATAGCCAAGTCGACAGAAAGGTCTCTCCCCTTCTTAAAATCATTGAGGGGGACGAAAAACTTTGAGTGGACGATTGAATGTCATTCGTCGTTCCAACAACTCAAGGAGTACCTCGCTATTCCTCCCCTATTGAGCAGTCCGACCATTGGTGAGACCTTGTTCGTGTATCTATCTGTGGGGGACAAAGTAGTTGCAGCCGTTCTGGTTCGTGAGGAGGAGGGGCTTCAAAAGCCCGTGTATTATGTTAGCAAGGCCCTATCATATGTTAAGGGCAGGTATTACAATGTGGAGAAGGTCGCATATGCCTTAGTCGTGGCTTCAAGGAAGCTGCGAGCTTATTTCTTGGCTCACCCCATCGTTGTGCTTACGAATGCGCCCTTGAGAAAAATTCTGCACAAGCCAGAGAGTTCAGGTCGTTTACTCAATTGGTCAATCGCTCTCACAGAATTCGACATCGAGTATCGAACTCGAAAGGCGTTAAAGGCTCAAGCCTTGGCAGATTTCTTGGTCGAGCTAACGTTCACCAAGGAAGACAGCGAGGTGCGAGCTCAGAAGGAAAAATTTAAGGGGAAAGAACCAGAGTCTCAGCTCATCACTTCTTTACCCGACGATTGTTGGAGGGTCTACTCAGATGGGTCAGCTACAAAGAATATTATTGGAGCTGGGATAGTACTGATCGAACCAGAGTCTGGAACAATCTATGAAGAGGCATTGAGGTTCAAGTTTGAAGCCTCCAACAACCATGCGGAGTACGAAGCTCTGGTTGCAGCCATCGAGTATGCCAAGTGCTTTGGAGCGACTAAAATCATGGCATATTGTGACTCCTAATTAATAGTCAATCAGGTCAGAGGCGAGTATGAGGTGCTAAACTCCACCTTGATCAAATACTGCGACCTGGTGAAGGAATTGATAAAGGACTTGGAGTTTTGGGAAATTCAGAGGGTTGGTCGGGAAGACAATGAATTGGTCGACCTTCTCTCAAAATTGGCTACCACAGACGAGCCACATTAAGAGCCCATCTCTTACCTTGAGAATCCAGCATATAAAAGGGTCAAAATTCAATGCATAGAAGACCCCTTGAGAAATTGGGTTTATGAGAAGTGTTGGATCGAAGAAATGAAGGCGTACCTGGAAAGTGGCGAGCTCCCTGAGGACGAAAAGAAAGCTCGAGCTATCAAAAAGAAAGCTCCGAGGTATGTTATCCAAGGAGGCATGCTGCTCAGAAGATCATACACTAGGCCATTATTGAAGTGCATTCACCCTCAAGAGATCACTCAGTTAATGCATGAGGTGCACAGTGGAATTTGTGGTGGACACTCGGGGGCCTACGGGAGAAACCCCATTCGCTCTTGCCTACGGGTTGGAGGCCATGGTACCAGCCGAGCTGCGATTTCCTACAACCAGAGTGGTCATCTTCGACCAAGAGCAGAACGACATCAACAGATTGATCGACCTGGATTTGATTGACGAGAAGCGAGACACAGCCTACTTACGAATGGTCAACTACAAGCAGAGGACAAAGAGTTACCATGACAAGAAGGTGAAGACGAGATCATTCCAAGTGGGTGACCACGTACTAAGAAAGATCAAGACGACTGGAAGGAGAACCCAACAGAACATCCTATCTCCCAACTGGGAGGGCCCCTATATTGTTACTCGAATCATCAAGGATGGGACTTACATGATTGCTCATCCAGATGGTGAGGAGTTGAAGCACCCATGACACGCTACTCACCTTATGAAATACTACTTCTAGTTCAGCTCTCTAATTCAGTTCAAAGTAAAAGCAGTTTCCAAGTTGTTTGAATTTGTCATAGTTCTAGCTTTCCATTTGATGTAAGCATGTTCCTACTTCAATAAAAATCGCAGTTCTATTCGACCAAACATTGTGTTACACTAATTTCAACAAGCTCGACTCTTAGTCAGCTTCATTTTAACGAGCTCGATTCTTTATCAGCTTTGCTCCTTTAACAAGTTCGACTCTTAGTCGACTTCGTTCTAACAAGCTCGACTCTTAGTCAGCTTCATTTTAACAAGCTCGATTCTTAATCAACTTTGTTCCTTTGACGAGTCCGACTCTTAGTCGACTTCGTCCTAACAAGCTCGACTCTTAGTCAGTTTCATCCTAATAAGCTCGATCCTTGGTCAGCTTTGGTCTCTTAAAATAGGTTCGACTCTTAGTCAATCTCGTTTGCAAAAAGTTTTACAAATCTAAGGTCGATTGAGTTACCATGAAATTAGGCCGACCTAAGGCTTAGGGTGACTTGATTTGTCCTCTTACATCTAGCTCGACACACGCAGGCTGGAATCAAAGACATGCAACACACTATGATAGGAAGTCAGCCGCTATTAGATATAACAAAGTCTCCCAAAACGGGCCAAGACTTGTGCTAATAAAAGTACGAAATATTATGCCTCCCAAAAAACTGGGCCAAGGCATTTAAATAGTAACAAAAACAAAAGATAGAATTGTTTTGGAACTTGTTCATTACAAAGTCATTCAAAATAAATTCAAGAGTCTTGACTAGCATCATCCTGATTGCTTATGTCAGCTCGATCCTCTCCCACTTCTCCTTGTTGCTGGGGGCCTATGGGTTTGCCTGATTCCGAGAAAGTCCGTTGAGGAGGATCCACCTCAAAGGCCAAGTCAGCCTCCTCCATCTCTTCTGCGTCCTCAATCTCTTGCATGACCACATCAAAGTTTCTGGGGGCCAGCGCAGGAGCGATCCAAGGCTCACAGCCATCCTCTTCATCCTGCTGCACAATATAAGCCAAGTCGTTGTCTGAGTACGAAACTACCGAGTGACCACCTCGAGCAACCATATCGTATTGAGCTTCTGAAGCCCATCGAGCTAGTTGCTCAAGGGAGACATCAGCAGTTGGGTCCACTAGACCTCGGCGGGCCATGTGACGCTTCCCCAAGTCCTGGAAATCCTTCACCTTAGCAACAATGGCATTGTAGTAGTCATCCCCGTCCTTAAACTTCTCAACAGCGGCCTCAGCAGCGACCTGAAGCTCCTCTTTCCACTTAGCCCTGGCAGCGTTATGTTCCTCATTCAGTTCAGTTAAGAAGGCATCCCTCTCCTTGAGGATCTGGGAGACCGTTGCTAGCTCTTTCTTAGTCTTCTCATGAGCCAAATGCTCAGCATCCCTCTCCGCCTTAATCTCCTCAAGCTTGGTCCCAGCAGCTTCGAGGTCCTCCAAAGCCTTGTCCTTGTCTGTCAGCGCTTTCTTCTTCACCATCTCCAGGGCATCATAGGAGTTATCAAGATCGTTGTATTTCTCCCGTAATTCAGACAACTCCTGAGACTTCTTTGAGTATTGGCTTATGGCTTGCCTCTCCCTCTTAATAGATGCTCTCCAGGAGATCTTAGCTTGCTCCACCATGGTCAGAGACTGCATTTAAGAAAATCATTGGAGTATTAGTTCGATAAAGACTCAGGAACTAAACTGACGAGCTAAATGGATAAGCGACTAAACAGATGGGGAGAGTAAAAGCTTAACTCACTCTGTACCAAGCCAGAACGAGCAGAGAACTCTTCTGGAGTCATCCCCTTATCAGCAAAGTGAGAGAGGAGGTCGACATCAATTGCCCTCCTAACTATGACCTGGCCAAGGCTCAGCTCTGGAAAACGGCGGCACAAGCTATTGACCCCGCTGAGAGGAGGCACATCACTCAGTCTCCTAATTCGATCCTCGAGGGACTCTTGTTTAGTAGGAGAGGAGATTGGGGGAGGAAGTTGGCTCGGAGAAACAGCTTTCCCCTTCTCAGTTCATGATCTCTTCCTTGTCTCCAGAGGACGATCATCCTCCACCTCAATTGCGTCATCATCAATATCCACAAAGTTTAAAGTGCTGGCCCCAGCTATCCCAGCACCATAGGTCGCTGCATCAGCTTCAGGAATTGGGTCGGAGCTCAAACTGGGTCTAGTCAACCTATTGGATTCGTTACCCTCCTCAGTAGCTCCCCGAGCTTGGCTACTACTCTCCAAAGGATCCTCCGACCCAATCTCCTCCATGGGAACCATCCCAGCATTATCCTTGGATAGCAAGTTGTTTCGTCTCTCAGCTTCTCTCTCCCTGTGGGCTCGAGCATTGGCGGCACTGTGGGCTTTCTCGGCTTTCTTCTTATCAGATACCACAACAATACGCACCATGTTGGCTTCCTGCTCAGGGGTCAAAACTGCAAAAAATCAAGTTGACAAAGGGTTAGATCGACATATGAGATTTCTACATACGAGCTACATGTTCTATGTAGGAGCTAATGATGTGCGAGCTAATCATTCTACATACAAGCCACAAGTTCTATGTACGAACTGAACATGTGCGAGCTAATCATTCTATGTGCAAGTTAAACAGCTGACGAGCTAAAAGTTGCACATTCAAGTCAAATTGTTTATACAAGCAAGCTATCAGTTCAAAAAGCTAGCAAATAAAGGGCGAGTAAAAGAACTACAAACAAATAAGATCTTACCACCAGCATGCTCCCCATTGTCCTTGCAATAGTTGGCTGTCCGTTGACAGAACTGACACTTATCCCCAAACTTACCTAAGGCGTGGGTAACCCAGTCAGGATATATTATGCCCCTACCAATGGGCACCAAGGGTTGCACTTCTCCCTCTCTAGCCATCATCCCGGTCAGAATATAGTTGTATTTGGTGGTACCCAAAGTTTCCCAACTGATGAGCCCCTTATCAGCCAACCGGCATAGCCTCTTATACAGGTCGAAATACCAATATGGCTCCCAATAGTTCCCCTCTTCTATAGGCTCTGTATCAGCATTGGGCAAAGGGAACTCCCATCCTAGTCTACTCTCCACTACAACCACATGGGAATTCCACCCACTCGCCTTGCTGGGAAGGTTCATAAAGAGTTTGGGAGAGTTGGGTTTAGAAGGAGTACTGATCCCCATATCAGTTCCACCATACTTGATACTAAAGAACTCCTTAAATACCCTCATACAGGGTTCATATCCCAGAAACCTATAGACCATGGCAAAGCATACTAGGAACCTGCAGGTGTTAGCTCCCAATTGGAGAGGCAAGGCATCAGTACACTCTAAGAATTCGTTGATAAAGGGATCAAGCGGCAACCTCAAGTCAGCTTCAAATTGGCCGTAAAAGAAAGCTACCTTAGTAGCATCCTTAGTAAAGGTCTTCCCAAATTGGGACATGAACTCCTTCTTACTAAGAATGGTCACCCTAAAATCTTCCTTACTCACCTCACAGAAATCATATATCATGCTATATCGAGATGGTAAATTCTTCTTCCCTCTCATTGGCCTCTGAGGGACATAGCCCCTTTCATTCTTCTCCGGTACAACCAAGATTTCAAATGCATCTACAATTCGAGGACTTGAGGAGGTTGAAGTTGTGGCTCCATCCCGAGTTGCCATATATGTACAAGAAGAAGGAGAAACAGGGGAGTCAGGCCCAGGATCACAATCAGACGACCTACCTAAGGGCGACCTAGACTCCCCTGGAAAACCTTTCCTATTCCTGAGGAAGGAAGGTTTGCTAGCATCCCTAACGTAAAAAAGTGATATGTGGTCAAGCAATTCATGGAAGAGATGAAAAGAGACAACATTTGAGTCGTCTATTATCAATTCACCTACGTCTTCTCCTATGGGCAGTCCAATTTCACTAAAGTTCAACCCCCACCTTGTCAAGATGGAGGCGCAATCATTCAAGGACACCTCTCTCCACTCACCGTTTATATGCTTATACACTCGACGGTTCACAGTGCAATACCCATACCAAGCTCCAGGCTCACTACTGAAGGTTCTAGCCATGGCGGAATCAAAGAATAAGCAAAAATCGAAGCTCTATAGCAAAAAACGAGAGGAATACCTTAGTCGGTTTCGGAAGAGGAAGCTGTTGCAGAAAACGAAGGCCCAATTTAAATCAATTACTTCTTTGCTATCTTCGCCGGAGTATACCAGAGTTCGGAAACGGTAAAAGTTAGAAATGGGAAAGGATTCCTGAATTTATATTTTCCGAAATTAAAGGGGAATTCAAAAATTATTCTCCAAATTGAATGAGGAAAACAGTTCCCAATGCGGTTTTCCAAACGTCAAATAAGTAATGATTACAGAAAAACGGCTATCTTCCAGATCTGACCATTCGTCGTGGACGTCCAGGATTGTGACACGTCACTTCTGGTCGACTAAACATCAGAGCGAGTAGCGACCTGCGAGTCATAGCGTTCTTCATCAAAATTTCCTTAACTTCCTAATCGACAAAGTCAACTCAGAAAGTTGGGGGCTACTGAACATACCAAAAGTGTCGAGCTGGGCCAAGCGAGTAAAGCCCAGCCCTCAAACAATTATTGCCACCACATTCTCAGTGGGCTAGGCCCAATTATTACATGGCTCAAGACCCATCTTACTGATCAGTCGACTTAAGTTCATTGTCCGACCTACCAGGTCCCGACCTAACTTAGTCCGACTCTACGATCCGGATTCTACTCGCGGGTACGATTCAGCTCTACCCATCTATCAGGTCGACCTAACCCCTACTGGCGATCCTGACCTGCCAAGCAAGCGTCGACCTAACGGATAAAGGCGCACGTGCTTCTATTCTTTCCATAACCCGTTCCCTACAAATCAGGAGCCATTCTAGGACACGTTCACATGATGTATAACTGTCCCACAAAGTGCGGAGCTCATGTAACCCTACCAAAGATACCACCCTCATCAACTATAAATACATTATCACTACAACGGTTCGAAGGTAACTGCAATTTTGTTATCTGAATATCATCTTTGTTCAATACATTTTTCCTCTCCAATACACATACTTACTCTCACGCCCGAGGGTCTAAGCCGGAGACACATCCGGCTAGTCGTGGGTTCTGGTTTCAGGTCAAGGAGTCAAGTGAATAGTCCTGCCACGTGGAGGAAGATTGATAAGCATATTTCCTGTGGCATCAGGGACCAAACCAATTATTCAATTTTTCAAAAAATTCTGGACCAAAACCAAACCAAAAAATTGGTTTTGTTCGATTCTTTGATCCAATCCGATTTTTTTAAAAACCTTGCTCACCCTAGTGGTTATTCCCTCTCCTACTTACTTTTCTTATTCAAAACACTCTTATTATTAATTGTTTCTCCTTATTTTTTTTACATTTTATGCCAAATTTTTTGATATCAAGCAAGTAAAGTGGGATGGAGGAAGTATTTGGTAAGAGTCAGGGTTTGTACAGTTCAACATTCCTCATCAACATTTAAGTTGTACCAAGAAAAAAATCAATATTCAAGTAGAATAAATTTAAATGTTGAAGATATTTCAATAATGCTACATAGTTCACGATTATTGAATTATTTCTTTAGTCCTAGGCTCCGTTTGTTTTGGGAAAAATATTTTTCGAAAAACGTTTTTCTCATTTTTTGGTGTTTGGTAAACATCGAAAAATGGAGAAAATATTTTTCGAAAAATGTTTTACCCACTTTTCTAATTAAAACAACTTACGGATTTTTTTAATTAAAATCTTTTTCGAAAAATGGTAACACCCACACACACACACACACACACATACACCTAACTTTCCATACACCCCCACCCCACATTAACCACCCCCTACCCCATCCCTAATAAAAAAAATATTTATATTAAAATTAATTTTTACAATTCTCCCTCCCTCGCCCCCGTCATTTTTAAATTTATTTTTAACAACTCCCCACTCCCACCATCACCACCATCCTAGCCTAACATCATATTACCCTTTACATTTTTCCCACCACCCTACCCTACCTACCCCATACCCACCTACCTCACCCCTACTAATCCCCACTTCCTACCCTACCACCCCACCTCCATCACCCTACCCCACCATATCTCTTTCAACTTATCTCACTATCAGAAACAGGTGTTTTAGCGATGGAATTATCAGCGACGGATTAATTCCGTCGCTAAATAGGGGCGGTGATGGATGTGTATTTACCCATCCAAATGATGCACTTTTAGGCTTTCCTTGAGTTTGATTCCCGAGTTTTATGTATATTTGATGTGGTTTGTGAGTATTTTATGAGTACAGGGTATAGAGCTGATTAAAGGTGCATTTTATGGCTAAAAAGTGCAAAAGGAATAAAGTGGAGCGGAGCAGAGAAGGAAAAAAACTGAAATTACGAGCTCAAGGACTAAACTGGCATTTGGAAGCTTTTGGATTAAATTGGAAATATTGGAAATTCAAGGACTGAACTGGAAATATGGAATTTTTGGACGAATTTAATTTATAAAAATTCCTGGGATAAAATGAAAAATAAAAGTCCAAAGAGCGAAGCGCAGAAAAAGTCGTTAAAGTGGTCAAAGTGGACTTGGCAATTGCGGAGACGAAACGAATATTACTTATTTAAATCAAGGCCACGGCTGAAGATTTCTAGGCAAGAGTGGCCGGCCACTTGGGAAGCTATTTGGGGCCAGGAAGGAAGGGCCATTTTGGGCCAAGGCATTGCACGGCGCTGGAAACAAATTACGGCCAAAACTTACTGCCAAGTTGAGCGGCCGTGCTCCACTCGATTCCAGCATCAGTTTTACGTATTTTTCAAGGGCATTTGTGTCATTTCTCAGCTAGGGACCACAGATTTCACCCTAATTCTATATAAACAAGCACAGCAGCCACGTGAAGAAGAAGAGAACATATCAGATTATTATTATTATTAGTTAGATTATTTTCTTTTCTTGGAACAATTGAAGAAGAAGAATTATTTCGAATTTCAGGTTTTTATTATTTATTATTTGTAAATTATGAGTAGCTAAATTTCTTAGATTTGTAGATTGTTTTGATCTTCACCGGATTTCTATGCATTAATATTTTAATTCTTTCTATTTGATTCCTTTTAGTTCAATTAATAGATTTTAATTTCGTGTTCTTAGATTCGAGACGTATGTTAAGATACGAACTCGTCTTTGAATAATTGGGTATTTATCGAGCCATTAAATTGGGCGATTTATACATTGACCACTATTGATTGAATAATTTGGTCTGTGCCGTAATAGAAACGGATCAACGTTAGGTTCTTTAATTCTTGTGTTCTTAATGTATTCTTGGAATATTGTGGTACCGTAATAGAATCTACAATAGTAAAAGAGTATTTGGGATTGTAATCCGGCCACCTAACCGTGTCGGTCCTAGCTAAAGTGAATGAACCCTAGAAGTTGAGTTAATGTTTTATAAGTAAAATTTTGCATAGAATGATGGTGAAGTGAAATCCAATCTACGAATCTCTGCTCATAATCTGTTTTCTTGCTTAGTAGTGTTTGTTATTTATTTTATGCTTTTAGACTTAAATTAAATCAACATAAACTGTGTTTACTTATTCACTGCGTTCACCCTACTTGTTTACCAACGGGTCTCTGTGGATTCGACCCCTGCAATTGCATACTGCTACACCGGTAGTGAGTACACTTGCTCGGTTTTTATTACAAGAGGGAGTTTTCCTCCATCAAGTTTTTGGCCCCGTTGCCGGGGACTTGTTGCAAGTAAACAAGTAGGTTAGGTAGTGAATGCAAGGTCGTCGTTCTTTGAAGCCTACATTGGTGCCATTGGACGACAACATAAATAGACTTGAGGAAGAATTTGAGGGCGATCCCCTCTTTAATCCTCTCTTTTCAGATTCGGACATCGAATCAGAACCCTCCACCACCGAGGTAGAGGAAGAAAAAGCCGAGATGGCAGAACCACCGGCGCAGACTATGAATGATTTCCTGAGACCTAGGGTAGACACATCTACCTCTTGCATAGTGCTGTCCGATGCAGCCAAAAATTTAGAGGTCAAAGGACAATATTTTGCCATGTTGCCAAGCTTTCACGGATTGCCTGGTGAGGATGCACTCACGTTCCTTAAAGAGTATATTATTGTAGTTGCTCAATTTTTGTTAAGACAGGGAGTGACTGAAGAGCAAATTAGATTAAAGTGCTTTCCTTACACTCTTAAGGGAGTGGCTAAGACATGGTTGATGATGCTTGCACCGAGCAGCATTAGTACTTGGGTAGAATTGCAAGATGTGTTCCTTAAAAGATATTATCCACATCATTTATTGGCTAGTTTTAGACAGAAATTGATGACATTTTCCCAAGATGTGGGGGAGCCCTTTCATGAGGCATGGGAAAGATTCAATACAATGTTAATACAATGTCCCCAACACAATTTTACACTACCCTCACTGAACCAAGCCTTTTATGATGGCTTGAATGACAATGGTCAATCAATGGTTGACAATGCTGCTGGAGGCTCGATAGGAGCCAAGACCCCGGATGAGACTAAAGCTTTATATGAGATGTTGAGTGCTAATTCTCAACAAAAGAGCTCGAGGGGTAGAACTAGGGGAGTACTTGAATTGAATGCTAGTGATAATATTTCAAAGCAGATTGCGCTTTTAAATAATAAATTGGATAAATTGACTGCTTGTGGCACTTCTGCTAGTGCCAATGTTATTACTGATTATTGTGTAAATTATGGTTTATCATCTCATTTGACTAATATGTGTCCAAGTGCAGCAAATTTCTTGTATAATCCTGAACAGGCACATGATTTCAATGGATATGCACCAAGGCCACCACCCCAAGGCAATCAATATAGCAACTACAATCCATGGGGTGGCTATCATAATCAGCAAGTGAAACCTCTTCATGTGCCACCACCTGGACAACATGATAAAGAGCCTTGGGAGCTGGCAGTCCAGCAGTTAAGGATGGAGATGCAGCAAAGTAATAGAAATACAGATGCTGCTTTTGAAAAGATGGGCACACAAGTAGAGCAACTTGTGAAGGTTGCCCAAGAGTTGATGAAAGAGAAGAACCCACCTGAGCAAGCAAAGTCAATCACAACAGTGTGGGATGAAAGTGAGGAAATTGAGGAGGTATTTCTTTCTTCCCTTGATAATTTTGAATGTGATAATAGTGATAATGTTAGTGAGGAAGAGGATGAGATGGGGGAGGTTCAATATGTATTTTCTGCATTAAATTTAGAAACCCCTCTCCCCAATGTTGTGAAAACCACACCCCCGAGAGATGTGGAGTTTGAAAAGATTAAACATGTTCAAAAAGACCCCGAGTGTTTCACTATCCCAATTTCTTTAGGGGGTCAAAATTTTAAAGGTTTATTGGATCTTGGGGCAAGTGTCAATGTGATGCCCTTTCATGTTTTTAGAAGTTTGGGGGTATGTGAGTTGAAACCACCCATGAGAGACTTGCAATTGGCGGATCTCTCAATCAAAAGACCTTTAGGGGTTATTGAAGGGGTGTTGGTTAAAATTGATAAAATCATTATCCCTATTGACTTTTATGTGATGTGTATGGAGGGATCAAGTGAGGAACAACTGAAAACTCCCATTCTACTTGGGAGGCCATTTATGTTTGACACTAAGGCCACCATTGATGTGTGTCAAGGGGTGGTGTCATTGAGAGCTATGGGGGAGGAATGTAAGTTTTGTATGCTTAAAAATGATAAGAAACCCTTTCCCGAAGATGGTTTTGTAGGAGCCATAACTGATGTACCAATTGTCAAATATGATGTGCATGGATGTGAGAAAAGTGGGGATAATGCGGACGTTTGTCCCATGGCTAGTAATAATAAGGCCGACCAATACTCTAGGAGTAACGGGTCGTATCACACCCCACACGACTCCCATAAAGAGTCGAATCCATCACATTTACCACAAGGGCCTTCAAAATCGAGAGTTAGTGAGGAGAGTTATAGTGATTTATCTGATTCTATATTTGCTACTATTTTTGTACATGATAACTCTCTTGATCTTGGTTGTGAGAATGGTGTTACGCGAGGTTGCGAGAAAAGGTTGAGTTTGGGGGTGGAAACCCCAAGAAAAGAAAAGAAAGAGGGGTAAGCACAAGCGTAAAGTTTCAAAAATAAATGTGGCTTTACCCCTACTTGTTGACAATGGAGAGCTGATTTGGAAAGAGAAGGGCGTCTGTGCCCGTGAGGAAAAGAGATGGTCCAAAGGTCGCAAAGCTAAGGCCAAGTAAGCTTGGGACCATAGTCGGGCTAACGACTTTAACCAAATGCGCTGCTTGGGAGGCAACCCAATGAGGTATGTTTTATTTTTATGTTAATTACTGTTTTGTCGTGTCATGTCGTCCGTCGAACCCAAGGCACGCTTTTGTTCTCTTTGCTATGAGGACATAGCATGTTTTGAGTTTGGGGGTGGGCAACTCTCCGAGTTTGTGGGTTTATAGGGGAGTGTATATAGTGTCACCCTCCAAAAAATAGAAAAATTTTAAAATTTTGTTCTGTTCATAGTTGGGATGTTGGCCAAAGTCTGTGATGATTAGAGTGTGCTTTAATTTTAGAATCACATGTGCTATTATTAGTGAGGTGATTGGGATTGCATTGAAACATTTAAATTATGATTGCACCACCTCTCACTTCCGTATCATATTCTTGGTCATTGTCATCAACTTAGGTGCCCTTTATGGGATCACTTCGTGTATTCTCGGGGTCCCTAGAACATGTTTGCATGATTGTCAACATCACGTCAATAGGTTACTTGATATATATATGGCTATTCTTTGAATCCCTTTTTGTGAGCTTTAAACTTTCTAGTCACTTATATAAAATTTTCCGCTAGAACCCCTTTTGAGCTTGAAAAAGAATGGAATCTCTCACAAAGTGGGAGGTTATTTTAGACCACCATTCGCCTTCGTTTGTACCCTCATTATCCCACCATTTTAGCTTATACACTATTTTCTCACCTTTTCAAGAAAGTGAAACTAGGGAAAGAATGAAAATATTTTGGGGGATGTTTTGAAAAACAAAAGGGTTGAGTGGAAAGTGGTCACGAAAATAAAGAAGTGGGTCATGTTATGTAATGAAAAGAGGGGCTTGAAAAAAAAAATATTGAATGCACATTCTTCGTGATATAATTGTGCAAAGCAAAAAAAAAAAAAAAAAAAAAAAAAAAAAAAAAAAAATTGAAAAAAAGCCTTGCCCTCTCTAATATCAAAAGTGGAATTATATTTCAAGGTGACCAAAGAAAGTAATGGAATGTGCTCAACCCCATGTCAATGTATGAAAAAGTTTTAGTTTGTGGGTTGGCACATTGGGAAGTAATAAGGGTGAGTGGAGGATGTATTGTTAAAAGAAGACTTTCTAGTTTCACTTTCTTATTTTTCGTATGTCCTTACCTTCATTTGTAACCATGAACCTAGCCCTGCGATCTTTCGCACTTAACTTTTGAGCCATATTATTCATTCAATATCGAGTAATCGGGTTGACAATCGTGTTAAATATGCATATGAGTGTCCTTTTTGGGTTGTACTGTTTATACATATTGGTTTAGAGCATCACTTAGTGAATCCATAAACAATCTTAGGTTGTTGGCAGTGA
Organism: Adenophora triphylla var. japonica; assembly: GCA_022495995.1. NCBI lineage: Eukaryota > Viridiplantae > Streptophyta > Magnoliopsida > Asterales > Campanulaceae > Adenophora > Adenophora triphylla. Next base: position 367,791 of record JAFEMH010000872.1, on the reverse strand, counting down.
CCTCCCATAATTCATTCATCATTCAGGCCGCGGTGGAAAATTGTGAGTTTTATGCTTCAATGTGATTGTAATCCCATTACTGTGGTGGCACTTGTGGATTATGTGTGTTGGTGAGAATCTGAGACTTGTGTGGCCAATGAATCATCTGTGATAGAACATCCCAAAAATAATTATTTTATTTTAATATTTTATTTAGAGTAGTTTTATTTTATTTCTTTTAGTTTTGTTTTACTCGGGACGAGCAAAAGGTTAGTTTGTAGGTGTTTGATGGATGTGTATTTACCCATCCAAATGATGCACTTTTAGGCTTTCCTTGAGTTTGATTCCCGAGTTTTATGTATATTTGATGTGGTTTGTGAGTATTTTATGAGTACAGGGTATAGAGCGGATTAAAGGTGCATTTTATGGCTAAAAAGTGCAAAAGGAATAAAGTGGAGCGGAGCAGAGAAGGAAAAAAACTGAAATTACGAGCTCAAGGACTAAACTGGCATTTGGAAGCTTTTGGATTAAATTGGAAATATTGGAAATTCAAGGACTGAACTGGAAATATGGAATTTTTGGACGAATTTAATTTATAAAAATTCCTGGGATAAAATGAAAAATAAAAGTCCAAAGAGCGAAGCGCAGAAAAAGTCGTTAAAGTGGTCAAAGTGGACTTGGCAATTGCGGAGACGAAACGAATATTACTTATTTAAATCAAGGCCACGGCTGAAGATTTCTAGGCAAGAGTGGCCGGCCACTTGGGAAGCTATTTGGGGCCAACATGGGCCAAGTTGGGGCATTTTGGGGCCAGGAAGGAAGGGCCATTTTGGGCCAAGGCATTGCACGGCGCTGGAAACAAATTACGGCCAAAACTTACTGCCAAGTTGAGCGGCCGCGCTCCACTCGATTCCAGCATCAGTTTTACGTATTTTTCAAGGGCATTTGTGTCATTTCTCAGCTAGGGACCACAGATTTCACCCTAATTCTATATAAACAAGCACAGCAGCCACGTGAAGAAGAAGAGAACATATCAGATTATTATTATTATTAGTTAGATTATTTTCTTTTCTTGGAACAATTGAAGAAGAAGAATTATTTCGAATTTCAGGTTTTTATTATTTATTATTTGTAAATTATGAGTAGCTAAATTTCTTAGATTTGTAGATTGTTTTGATCTTCACCGGATTTCTATGCATTAATATTTTAATTCTTTCTATTTGATTCCTTTTAGTTCAATTAATAGATTTTAATTTCGTGTTCTTAGATTCGAGACGTATGTTAAGATACGAACTCGTCTTTGAATATTTGGGTATTTATCGAGCCATTAAATTGGGCGATTTATACATTGACCACTATTGATTGAATAATTTGGTCTGTGCCGTAATAGAAACGGATCAACATTAGGTTCTTTAATTCTTGTGTTCTTAATGTATTCTTGGAATATTGTGGTACCGTAATAGAATCTACAATAGTAATAGAGTATTTGGGATTGTAATCCGGCCACCTAACCGTGTCGGTCCTAGCTAAAGTGAATGAACACTAGAAGTTGAGTTAATGTTTTATAAGTAAAATTTTGCATAGAATGATGGTGAAGTGAAATCCAATCTACGAATCTCTGCTCATAATCTGTTTTCTTGCTTAGTAGTGTTTGTTATTTATTTTATGCTTTTAGACTTAAATTAAATCAACATAAACTGTGTTTACTTATTCACTGCGTTCACCCTACTTGTTTACCAACGAGTCTCTGTGGATTCGACCCCTGCAATTGCATACTGCTACACCGGTAGTGAGTACACTTGCTCGGTTTTTATTACAAGAGGGAGTTTTCCTCCATCAGGCGGAATCTAAGCTTTAGCGTCGGAATTATTTTGGCGTCAAATTTAGCGACGGAATTTAATTCCGCCGCTAAATTCCGCCGCTAAAACGAATATTCCTCAAATATTCGTTTAATTACCGCCACTATTTTCTCGGTTGATTTACCGACGGAATATTCCGCCGCTAAATCTTTATCAGCGACGGAATTATTCCGACAGTGGAAATATATCATTTTTTATTTTTTTTATTTAACAGCGTCGGAAATATTCCGACGGTGAAATTAAAATATTTTTTTTTTGGAATATTACACCGACGGAATATTTCCGCCACTGAATAATTAATTTTTTTTAATTTATCAGCGTCGGAAATATTCCGACGGTGAAATTAAATGTTTTTTTTTTATTATTAAACACCGACAGAATATTTCCGCCGCTGATAAGTTAATATTTTTTTATTTATCAGCGACGGAAATATTCCGTTGCTGATAACAAAATGAAATTTTTGAAAAAATAAATAAATCATAAATATTTATTAATTTTAATTTAATAAATATCATTATTTTTTTTATGTAAAATATGAAAGTTATTTTAAATTACTCTCATAAAAATAAATATGAGTCAATAAATATTATTTTTGAAAAAATAAATACCACATAAATATTTATTAATTTTAATTTAATAAATATCATTCTTTATAATTATATAAAACATGAAAATTATTTTAAATTACACTAAAAAAATAAATATGAGTCAATAAATACCCTATACCCTATACCCTATACACTATACCCTATACCCTATACACTATACCCTATACACTATACCATATACCCTATACCCTATACCCTATGCACTATACCCTATACCCTATACCCTATACACTATACACTATACCCTATACCCTATACACTATACACTATACCTTATACACTATACCCTATACCCTATACACTATACACTATACACTATACACTATACCCTATACCCTATACATTATACACTATACCCTATACGCTATACCCTATACCCTATACCATATACACTGTACCCTATACCCTATACACTATACACTATATCCTATACCCTATACCCTATACCCTATACACTATACCCTATACCCTATACAATATACCCTATACCCTATACACTATACCCTATATCCCTATACCCTATACCCTATACCCTATACCCTATACCCTATACACTATACCCTCTACACTATACCCTATACCCTATACACTATACCCTATACACTATACCCTATAGCCTATACCCTATACCCTATACCCTATACCCTATACACTATACCCTATACCCTATACCCTATAGCCTATACCCTATACACTATACCCTATACACTATACCATATACACTATACCCTATACCCTATACCCTATACCCTTTACCCTATACCCTATACCCTATACCCTATACCCTATACACTATACACTATACCCTATACCCTATACCCTATACCCTATACACTATACACTATACACTATACCCTATACACTATACACTATACCCTATACAATATACCCTATACCCTATACCCTATACCCTATACCCTATACCCTATACCCTATACCCTATACCCTATACCCTATACCCTATACACTATACCCTATATGCTATACCCTATACACTATACCCTATACCCTATACCCTATACCCTATACACTATACCCTATACACTATACCCTATATCCCTATACCCTATACCCTATACCCTATACCCTATACCCTATACACTATACACTATACACTATACCCTATACCCTATACCCTATACCCTATACCCTATACACTATACACTATACCCTATACCCTATACACTATACACTATATCCTATACCCTATACCCTATACCCTATACACTATACCCTATACAATATACCCTATACCCTATACCCTATACACTATACCCTATATCCCTATACCCTATACCCTATACCCTATACCCTATACCCTATACCCTATACACTATACACTATACACTAACCCCTGCAATGTAAGGGTACTGGAGAAACTATCAATGACAAGGACCATTGCCCACAATGCAAGGGCAAAAATGTTGTACAGGAGAAGAAGGTCTTGGAAGTGGTTGTGGAGAAGGGTATGCAAAATGGACAGAAAATTACATTCCCAGGAGAAGCCGATGAAGCTCCTAACACTCTTACTGGAGACATAGTCTTTGTAATACAACAGAAAGAGCACCCAAAGTTCAAGCGAAAGGGTGATGACAGGGGCAAATTATACATCCACTTCTCGGTCGACTTCCCAGATTCCTTGACTTCTGAACAATGCAAGGCCCTAGAGGGTGTGCTGCCTCCTAAGCCTTCATCGCAGATGACAGATATGGAGCTTGATGAGTGCGAGGAGACAACCCTTCACGATGTCAACATTGAAGATGAGATGCACAGAAAATAACAGGCGGCGCATGAAGCTTACGATGAAGATGATGACATGCACGGTGGTGGGGGCCAGAGAGTGCAGTGTGCTCAGCAGTAATGATGTGGGTCTTTGTTTTCTGGATATCTTAGTTATGACTTATGAGACAATAATCTCCAGAGTGTTGTCTAATAGTTGGTGAGTTCCTAGTTTTGGACTAATCTTGTTTTTGTTTTATTTTGGATAAAAAATTTAAAATTGTATGCAATTTACCAATTTGGGAATAGCTCCAAACCCTAAACCCTAAATCCTAAACCCTAAACCCTAAACCCTAAGCCCTAAACCCTAAACCCTAAACCCTAAACCCTAAACCCTAAACCCTAAACTCTAAACCCTAAACCCTAAACCTAAACCCTAACCCCTAAATAAACCTAAAACCCTAAACCCTTATAAACCCTAAACCCTAACCCCTAAGGTATATTATATAGTGTATATTGTATAGTGTATAGGGTATAGGGTATATAGTATAGTGTATAGTGTATAGGGTATAGGTATAGTGGTATAGTGGTATAGGTATGAGGTATATAGGTATAGGGTATAGTGTATATGGTATAGGGTATAGGGTATAGTATATAGTGTATATTGTATAGTGTATAGAGTATAGGGTATAGGGTTTAGGGATATAGGGTATAATGTATAGTGTATAGGGTATATAGGTATAGTGGTATGTGGCATAGTATAGGGTATAGTGGTATAGGTATGTATAAGTATAGGTATATGGTATATGGTATAGGGTATAGGGTATAGTATATAGTGTATATTGTATAGTGTATAGAGTATAGGGTATAGGGTTTAGGGATATAGGGTATAGTGTATAGTGTATAGTGTATAGTGTATAGGGTATAGGGTATAGGGTATATGATATAGGGTATAGGGTATAGTATATAGTGTATATTGTATAGTGTATAGGGTTTAGGGATATATGGTATAGTGTATAGGGTATAGGGTATAGTGTATAGGGTATAGTGTATAGGGTATAGGGTATAGGGTATAATGTATAGTGTATAGGGTATAGGGTATATGGTATAATGTATAGAAGAAGAAGAAGATGAAGAAGCTCACGCCGCCGCCGTCCGTCCACCTCTCCGCCGTCTCCGTCCGTCTCGAGCTGTCTAGCCGTCGTCTCCGTCCGTCCGCCTCCTTCCACCGTCTTTCTCTCTCTTCTCTGTACTCAACCAAGGTATTTCGATTCCCCCTCTTAATCTCAATTTCTAGATCTTGTGTTGGATAAATTTGAATGAGTATCTTTTTTGTATTAGTTGTTTTCCCGTGAAATTGGTTCCCGTAAAATCCTTCTTTTTTGAGATCCCATTTTGCAACCGTGAGATTTACCGGGAGATCAAAGTATCAGACAACAAGGGTTTTTGAAATTGGTACCTCTCCATTCTGTTTTTCCCCCAAAGACTCGATTTTTTTGGATGATTTCCAGATGGGTTTGTTATAGATTTCTCAGGAATTATAATTTCATCTTCAATTTTTATTTTTAATTTTCTGTTTGAGGAAGAAAAAAGCTTAGCCCTCTGTTTATATTGATTAATCCTTTTGGTTTTGTGCCAAACCTTCTGGAAGATTCATTGTAGTACAACCTTGTTTTTTTTTATTTCCCACTTTTTCTGTTTGTGTGGCATAGGTTCTTTCTTCTGTGTGTGTGTGTGTGTGTGTGTGTGTGTTAATCTGATTCTGAAGTACTCACCTTGTTATTAAGAGGCTATGTTTAAATTTTTGAAGTAATTTTTCAATCTTTGATATATACTATGACTCCAAAAACAAGGTTTAGGTTTGACTTGTTTGCGAAAATTAATGTTATTATGGATGAATTGTTTGCAAAATAATGTTACCTTTTCCAATAATTGATACAGTATATGCTAGTTCAGTAAATCTGTTATTGTTCTATCTTATCTATCTGTATATGTTGATTGTGGGGTCTAGAAGGTTCTCTAGATATATAAACAGGCTTTTGTGACTAAAAGTAGATTAGTTGGTAAACAAAAATGGAAACTTTAGTTAAAGCACTAATGGCGAGTCGGTCTATCTACCCATGAGAGGCATCCATGTTGTTTGATTGAAGCCCTCAAGTATACTTGCATATAAGAGAGGTGTGTGTGTCTGAAAGCCAAGACTATTAGGACAATTTATTTTTTGTTGAAAGAACTGAAATGTATGAAGTGCAGCTCCAGCCGTAGAAATGATTACAAATTGGAAATTCAGTATGTGGTTTCATTATCCAAGTGTAGAAGTGGTTAAGCATATATTTTCTAGCTAGGTGATAATAGTGGAAGTGAAAAGGGACAACCATTTTACTTCTTGTGCTAGTTGTGTATGATCAATGGCGGTGGTGCTATATTATTAGGACAAACAACACTAACCTCCTCCATTGCTATTTAATATTTAGACTTTGATAATATTTGCTCCGTCCCATTTCTTAAAGACTCTTAATGATCTCACCATATTGCATCTTGAATCGAAGTGTGAATTAGACTCTTAATGATCTCACCAAAAATAACAATCACACGAAACTAATTAGGCTCATCAAATTAACTTACTTCCGTTGTAGTGGTGGACTCCAACCTTGGCAAGCATAGCATAGTACTCAATGGAGTATGATTTCTGTTCAGAGGTAACACTAATGGGAGGAATTAGACAAGGTGTAAACTTAGTATTATTTGCTTCAGTTACAAACAAATAAGTAAGAAAGCGTGGATGAAATAGTTTAGGAACATCTAGTTCTAGATCTCATTTTGGGGCGATTGACGGCATCGCGGACGGTGATTATGTCGCCTACGTTTGAGCGCCTGATATCAATCCTGGTACCCTAGATGCACCTTATATGAAACAAATTAGGATATAGTTTCTGTATCCTAGTTTGTTACATATTTAGTAATATTAACGAATAGAAGAAAACATATGTTAGTAATATTAACGAATAGAAGAAAACATATGCCACTATAAAGAAAACGATAAATAACCGTACTCATAATCAAATATGTAACATGTTATATTTAGTAAACATAACATGTTACATATTTAGTAAACATAATATGTTATATTTAGTAAACATAACATGTTACATATGGAGTGGAAAATCTCAAGTTTTTTTGCACAAGCACTAGGTCCAAAGATTGAAACTTTGAAAGTAGATTTAGCAATTAATCAGAAAACAAGAAAATCCCCAACTTCAGTTTGTAGAAGATACAAAAACTGGAGTTGGGGATTTTCTTGTTTTCTGATTAATTATAATAGTAAATCTACTTTTAAAGTTTCAATCTTTAGCCCAAATGCTTGTGCAAAAGACTTGATATTTTCCACTCCAGCTCATTATAAATGTAAACCCTCTCTCTCTCTACCCCTCTCTATTTTGTTAATTTTGTGGTGGTGGTGGTAGTAGTAGTGATGGTGGTAGTGGGATTCTTTAGATGCACCTTAGGGTATTGTGGTTGGTGGTTAACATCTTAAAATATAAATAAGATGAGAACCTTTTTCATCCACAGCTATCAAAATCCGTCCATCTTTGATCAAACAGTCGAGAACTTGTTTGCTCTGTCTTTCTTGGTCTAAGATGAGATAGGGTTTTGATAGTTGTGGATAAGAACGACTCTCATTTTGTTTATAAATGTTAATTTAATTCATCATTGTAAAATTATATATTTTACAACAAAGAATTAAATATTAATATTTAAAAATATTCACAATAGTAATAATTTAGGTCTATCTAATTTTCAAGTCTTTTAAAGTCAAAGGGGAGGAAGGGGGGGGTGAATGTCTCAATAATGTAACATATTCAACTGCATACTACCTTAGTGGTTCTAGATCCCATTTTGGGGCGATTGACGGCATCGCGGACGGTGATGTATATCGCCTACGTTTGAGCGCCTGATATCAATCCTGGCACCCTAGTTGCACCTTATATGAAACAAACTAGGATACAATTTCTGTATCCTAGTTTGTTACATATTTAGTAATATTAACGAATAGAAGAAAACATATGTTAGTAATATTAACTAATAGAAGAAAACATTTGCCACTATAAAGAAAACGATAAATAACCGTACTCATAATCAAATATGTAACATGTTATATTTAGTAAACATAACATGTTACATATTTAGTAAACATAACATGTTACATATGCAACAATTAGATAAGTATTTAAATATCTAATTTTCAAGTCTTTTAAATTCAAAGGGGGAGGAAGGGGGTGAATGTATCAATAATGTAACATATTCAACCGCACACTACCTTAGTGGTTCTAGATCCCATTTTGGGGCGATTGACGACATCGCGGACGGTGATGTAATATCGCCTACGTTTGAGCGCCTGATATCAATCCTGGGACCCTAGATGCACCTTAGGGTATTTTGGTATAGTGTATAACATCTTAAAATATAAATAAGATGAGAGCCTTTTTCACCCACAACTATCAAAATCCGTCCATCTTTGATCAAGAAAGATAGAGCAAATAAGTTATTGTCAGTTTGAGCAAAGGATTTTCTGTTTAATAAGAGTTTTTCCAGTTTCACTGTCCTCTTCTCTCTAAGGATCTCAAACATCACATCCATGTTCTTGTCAGTGTCTGTTTTACTCTTCACTGGTGTTATACGGTCACAAGTAAAAACAAGGTAACAGTATAACACCAGTGAAGAGAAAACAAAACTTTCCTCCAATTTTTTTAATCTCCACCTTCCATTTACTCGAGATCCTGATTACAGAATCTTCCTCATGAGCTTGAAAGCAGTGGCGGTGTTGCCCTCAATCTCACGCTGTTCGCATGTGCAACCGTGAGATTGAGGGCAACACCGCCAGCTTTCAAGCTCATGAGGAAGATTCTGCAATCATGATCTTGGGTAAATGGAAGGTGGAGATTGAAAAAATTGGTGGAAAGTTCTATTTTCTCTTCACTGGTGTTATACTGTTACCTTGTTTTTACTTGTGACCGTATAATACTAGTGAAGAGTAAAACAGGCACTGTCAAGACATGGCTGTGATGTTTGAGATTCTTAGAGAGGAGGATAGTGGCTGGAAAACCTATATTAAATGTAAAATCCTTTGCTCAAACCGTCCGAGAACTTGTTTGCTGTCTTTCTTGGTCTAAGCTGAGATAGGGTTTTGATAGTTGTGGATGATAACGACTCTCATCTTGTTTATAAATGTTAATTTAATTCATCATTGTAAAATTATATATTTTACAAAAAAGAATTAAATATTAATATTTAAAATTATTCACAATAGTAATAATTTAGGTCTATGCAAAAGCCGAAATTTCTTTATTTTCGATTATAAAGCAAGTAGACAAAGTGATATTTGCATTTCATATAATCATGCATTTCGGGATGGGATAGGTTTATCAAACATGCACTTAAAGGACAGAGTAGGTGGTTAGGTAGGGACACCATTATCCTTTAGTTTAGTTTGAACTAGAGCTCAAGATTTGTTGATACTAAGAAGCCAACCCCAATTCTAAACCTAATTTTAAATATTAACAATTTACAATTATTCACAATATTAATAGGTAAAAAGTCCCAGCTGACCCCAATTTAAGGCAAGGCATGGAGCATTACAATGGAGAAATTGTTTCCCGAGAGTATCAATTTCAACAAGACATTCTTGAACTCTCGCGCTTCCACCAAAAACAACAGGAAACTTATTGACGGGAGGTATAGCATGCCATGCATCCGGTCTCTAAAAGATTGGAAGATTGATTGGGATGCGCTCAGGCGCCCGTGCTTTGGGATTCGGAGCGACATGTGTTCACCCTATCGTACAACGATACTGATGCCAACGATGGAGGATTTTCGAGCACGGCGGGTGTGGCCGAGTCGAGGATCGTGGCATTTCTCGAGACAGACGATCGGGCCACGGAGCAACTATACGAATTCTTGGGATTATCGGCGGACCGGGTATCGGGCATTGTCGTTGATGATAGATTCATAGACTTGACTCATATAGCCGAGATTGAGTCGGACCGGCCCGGTGTTTGATCTATCCACTTCCTTAGATATATTCATGTTGCTCATTACATGCGCGCACTACTTCTGCGGCTACATCGGAGTGTGTCCGGCTACATTAGAGATCATCGGGCGGCGAGAGGTGATCGAGGAGTTGACATCCGGCATATTCAATGCGGACGAGGAGCGATGGACATCATTCCACTGTTGCTAGCGGAGACATACCACGGCATTGATAGATTAGCGGAGGATCCGAGTACATGGGTTCAGGCGGCCCAGTTACTATCATTGTGGGCGTATGAGAGATTTTTCTTGATCTCGCCACTTTGCCGGAGGGCGACGGCATTACCTTGGGTGACTGGACAGCGCGGGATATTGAGGGATGCCGCTGCGAGAGTTGGCATAGGAGGTTGGCCTTGGCCCGATATGAGACCGCAAACCTGTACTATTGGATTTCGGCATGGGGATTGCAGACTATGAGAGATATTCAGGACGAGTCAGTTATTGTCCGACTTCCGAGACTACATGTATCATCCTTTTGCATTCCATCTCTAGTGAACAGAGAGTACGGATACCCGCAGCAGACCATTCGGACTTTGAGAGAGTAGTTGACAACTAATACAATGCCGATGATTATGACTGAGCCTCAGACTACACTTTTCTTTGGCAGAGCATTTCTAGAGGGCTTTCTTCCGATACGACCACTACTCCGTCAGGCCCAGAGGTAGCACATTTCTGACCACCGAGTATCTGACATGGTACGAGGAGCAGCAAGGTCCTGTACAGCTGATGATAGAGGCTCGACGCCTAGAGTGTTTTGGGGCAGACTATTCTTCCAGCCGAACATTAAGAGACATAGAGGCCAAGAGCAACCCTGATGAAATCACTGGCGACATTGCATCAGATTATGAGAGACGGACATTTAAGTTAAAATGTTATTGTATAAGTATACTTGGCAGGTTTGTAGGTGGATACCCCACCAAAGGGACTAAGATCGGGCAATACTGGCGGTCTCGGAAAATGACCGAGTTTTGGCCCAACTGGAAAAAATTGCCACCGAGGCAGAAGGAGGATGCGTGGGAGGAGTTTAAGGTAATGTGTTAATGGTTTTTATTTAAAACTTAAATGTTAGTTTGTTATTAAAATGTTATAATTAATAATGATTATACTCTTTTAGTTTTGTAATGGTTTCATTATATGTTGTAGGCTAAATATTATTGGGCGTCTGACATCAGCGAGGCGACGGCTAGATTAGTTTTCGATGAGCAGGCTCACAAGCTATTTAAGGATTTTATTTGTAACATATTTATCTATCCTTAATTAGTTTAATTAACAATGATTATACTCTTTTAATTTTATAATGTCATCATTATATGTTTACGAGATATTCATATTTTTTATAGGTACCACAAAGAGAAATTATTATACTAATCGGCTCGTGGCGGGACAATAGCCCTCGACACCTACTTATATGACCGATGAGGTGTTTCGTCAATTTTGCGAATATTGGGGGTCGGATGCGGCGAAGGCTATATCTGAACAGGCTAAGGCCAATAGAGCAGGCTCCTCGGGGTCGACGGCGATGCATACCATGGGGACGCTCATGGTCGCCGAGCATCACGACCGCATGGTATGTATGTTAGTTTAAATGTAGTAGTGTATGCATGCTTTTAAATAGGTTTATGTACGTATGTTAGCTGGGAGCCATGTTGATGCTATGAAATTCATGGTTTTAGTGTAAATGTAGTGTATGCATGCTTTTAAATCAGTTTAAATGTTGCATTTATACAATTTCAAAGTAATAATCTCGCTTATTTTATTTATAGGAAAGGGAGCATGGTCCGAATATCAGTTTTGTGGATGTTTACGCTAGCACCCATCTTCGGAATCCTACAGCGCCAGATCAACCTCCGCAATGGGTTGACGATCGCTCTGCTAATGCCTTTGTAAGTAAACTATCATTAAATAACTTGATTTTGAATATGTAAATTTATTTATGCCCTTTACATTGTGTATATGATTATAATTGTTTGTTTTATTTTGACAGGCTGCATATCAAGCCGCCGTTGTTCCTGAAGGAACGCCTCCCGGCGAGCCCGTCCCCTTCGTTCCTGATGTATTGCACTCGATCACCTCTGAGGGACATCCAAAGAGAGGAGCCCGAGTGTTAGGGATGGGGGATTACGGGCGGCAATGCCCGTCGACCAGCCGTCAGCGAAATGTTGACCTGCCCACGTTTCATGATCCGAGGGTCGACACTCTGGAGGCTGCGTTGGAGGAGGAGAGACGCGAGCGGGCAAAGCTTGCGGAGGATCATGCGGAGACTCAAAGACAATTGGCGCTGTTGATGGCTCATATCGGCCAGGACTTCCAGGGTAATATCCGGCCGCCCCCGAGTTGATTACGGACTATTTTAGACTTGTTTGTACTATTTTTTACTCGTTTGTAAACATTTGAGACATTTGGTACCCGCGGGAGCTCCTCCCCCCCTCTCCCCCCTCCCCCCCTCCCCCCTCTCCCCCCCTCCCGATTTGGTACGGTGATATTTTGATTTTTAGTTTTTATAGTTTTAGTTTTATAAATTGAAATGTTATATCAGGTACAAAAAATTTTGGTTTATTGATATTTTAAATTATTTTTTTTAATTTATTTCAGAATCAGCGACGGAAATTTCCGTCGCTGAAATTAATTTCAGCGAATTTAATTTTTGATTATAGCGGCGGAAATTCCGTCGCTGAAATAAAAATTATTTAAAATAAATTAATTTCAGCGGCGGAATTTTCCGTCTCTGAAATTAATTTATTTTAATTAATTTTTATTTCAGCGACGGAATTTCCGCCGCTATAATCATTTAATTTTTATTTAATTTTTGATTTCAGCGGCGGAAATTTCCGTCGCTGTAATAAAATTTAAATTAAAATTAAATAATTTCAGCGACGGTAATTTCCGCCGCTGAAATTAATTCATTTTAATTTAATTTTTATTACGACGGAAATTTCCGTGAAATTTGAAATTAATTTAATTAAATTAATTTTTATTACAGCGACGGAAATTTCCGCCGCTGAAATGAAAATTTAATTAAATTAAATTAATTTAGCAGCGGAATTTTCCGTCGCTGTAACCATTAATTCACCGGAGGAAATAAATTCCGTTGGTAAAATAAAAAAATACCTGCGGAAATTGACCCGTTGGAGCACTGCGACGGGCTGGTAGCGGCGGACCACCGACGGAATTTTTCCGCCGGTAATTATTTTTAGCGACGGAAATTTAATTTTAGCGGCGGAAATTTCCGTCGCTAAATGACCTTTTTCTGGTAGTGTCTCAAATTGTGCTTTTATCGAAAAATATTTCCATTAAACACATGAATATATTTTACGAAAAACATTTTCCTTACCAAACTGACGAAAAAATATTTTTATCATTTTCCAGATAATATTTTACGTGAAATCATTTTCCCGCAAAATTCACAGCTGAATGCGAAAGAATGAAATCCCAACACCACCATGTGATGAATGTGTCGCCATTTCTCGCGGGAATGGAATTCGATTCCTTTCGTAGTTTCTTTGAAAAAAACCAAATAAGACCCGGGAAAAAGAACGGAGTCGCCACGCCATTTTTGTTTTAAGGGCCAAAACTTTGAAAAAAGCCTGAGATCAGAAATTTGGGTTCGGAGGTCATGTTACACGCCGGGAAGGACGTTAGTGTGCACCCGGAATGCCTCGTAAAACGAGTCTTCCAAGCTGAAAATCATTTGTGTGTGTGTGTGTGTGTGTGTGTGTTTTGGCCAAAATACTTTGAAACTCAGAAAAGTAAAAATTTTGATATCTTTTTAAGACTTTAAACTGATCCCATGATTTTTTGGAAGATTTTTGGATTGAGATTTGGTACTCAAAAGACCTTTTGAAGTTGAGAGCCATTTCTGCCAGAATAAAAAAGGCAGTGGACCTTTGATTTTGAAATGGATTCAAGGGTCTTAAAACTTCATAATCTGAATAAACTCAGAGAATGAAAGTTGCTCCAGACACCTTAAATAAGATTTGTCCGAAGGAATTTTCCATTTTGGAGAAGATTTGAGGGGTCAAAACCTTCTGGAAACCTCATATATGAGATCTGGATTCCCAGAAGCTGATGAACTAGCCTCTGAAAGAAAATTTGAAAAGAGGAGTTTTACTCACCCAAAAAATAAAGTAAAAATATTTATGGAAATATCTGGATGTTGGATACAAAAAGTGTTTTGTAGTCAACACCAAATTCCACCTTTATCTGTGTCCAAAAAATTAGACCATGGACTGAGGTCTGAGAAAATTGCTACTGGACAGCAACTTCTCAAGAAAGAAAATATGATTTTAAGGGGGATTTTGCATCCATGCTTGTCCCCTTTTCCCTAGGTTTTGGTTAGTGATCACTTGACATTTTAGTGGTGAATCAACTATACCAAACCATCCTTGGGGTACATTAGGACTAAGCACTTCATTTGCTTGGGAAGGGGATTTTTATCCTTTGAAAATAAGATTTGATGCTTGAAAATGGTTTTTAGGGTTTTGAAAATGAGTTTTCTTTGCAAGAAAGTAAGAGAACTTGAAAATAATTTTGATCTTTGTAGAAGATCATCCATGGAGATGGTCTTCCATGGTGATCTTCTTAGATCTAAAGCAAGAAGATGAAAGAACTACATTTTGTAGTTTGCAAATGCATGCATGGTTGGAGTTTAGGGTAAGGAGAAGGAGGGTTTACCAATCTTCCTTGTGTTCTTGAGTTTTTGGCTTGAGTGTATGAGTGTTTAAGGCTTAAGTATGAGAGTAAGTGGATGAGTGTGAGTTGGGAAAGATTGGAGAGAAAATGGTGACAATTCTTGAAGAATTCTCACTGTTTTCTCTCTATATTTCGCCAGAGGTTCGGTGCAATTGGTGTTGTGGCTCCTCATTTTTGTATTTGGAGGGCTCAATTTATAGCCCTCTGAAAGATGCAAACCTATCCGCGCGGATGGGATCCTTCGGCGTGCCTTTGTTCATTAAATGCGGCTCCGGCTTTGGACAAGAGGAATATTTCTTTTTGAAATTTCAAATTAACGGCCAGTTTATTGTTCCCAGCCATTTCTATTTGTGGTTTTATTCCTTTTGTTTTACTTTTTGAGATTCTTTTTGAGGTTTAACCTTAAATAACAATGCCCATTTTACCCTCACTTTGTTAGAAAAGTTAGGATTGTTAGGAATTGTTAGAAATGTTATAACTTTCGTTAATTTTCTAACGAAAATTCTAACAAGCTCAAATTGGAGCACTTACAGTAGCCCCTCGGCGACGGCGCTTTCGAAGGAAGCGGGGTCGTCGATAAGAGTAAGGCTCCATATTTGGCAGGATGATCGAGTGATCGGGTGGCTGAACCTAGCGATAGGCTACCTACGTATCCCGAATGGGAATCAAGCCAGTCGTAGTTCGGGTCTTTGACCCTAGAGATGATGGCGTTTTAGGTGCCTCGAACCTGATGAACGAGTTCTGCAGTCGGTTGTTGGAAAGAAACTCTGCTGAGGATAAGAGATGACCATTTTCGGTTACGATGGCTATCGCTCTTTGGGGATTTTGTGATTTATCGTTTTTCTAGTGATAGCGTCTTAGGTGCCTCAAACCTTGGAGATGGCGTTTTAGGTGCCTCGAACCTTGGAGATGGCGTTTTAGGTGCCTCGGACCTTGATGATGATGGCTTTTTAGGTGCCTCGGACCTTGGAGATGGCGTTTTAGGTGCCTCGAACCTTGATGATGATGGCTTTTTAGGCGCCTCGGACCTTAATTTGAAATGGCCTTTCGGTGGACTTCGTCTGCTGCCGAAGGAGAGGGTGACCGTTTTGGTTGAGGGGCTGGACCTAATGATAGGCTACCTACGTATCCCTAGTGGGAATCAAGCCCTTTCGTAGTTCGAGTACTACTCGAGATTCCGTTGGCTTTTGGGATTCCGTTAACTTTGCTGGGGATTTTGTTAGCCTTTGCTGGGGAAAATCAGACGTATTCGTCTGGGAAATCGGTCTTACGTTTGACTGTCGTTGGATGTTTTGATGAAAGATACGGGATCTCGTTATCTTTCTCGGGGAGATCGGTCTTACTTTTTACTGCCGGGGGTTGATTTTTGATGAAAGATACGGGATCTCGTTATCTTTCTCAGGGAGAGCGGTCTTACGTTTGGCTTAGGGAAGGATTTTGATGAATGATACGGGATCCGTTATCTTTCTCGGGCACTCGGTCTTACGTTTTTGCTAGGGAGATTGATTTTGGTGAAAGATACGGGATCCGTTATCTTTCTCGGGAGATCGGTCTTACGTTTCTGCTTGGGGATGATTTTGATGAAAGATACGGGATCCGTTATCTTTCTCGGGGCACTCGGTCTTACGTTTATTTGCTTAGGGGTAATTTTGATGAAAGATACGGGATTCCGTTATCTTTCTCGGGGAGATCGGACTTACGTTTGACTGCCGGGGGATGATTTTGATGAAAGATACGAGATCTCGTTATCTTTCTCAGGGAGATGGGTCTTACGTTTGACTGCCGGGAAGGATTTTGATGAAAGATACGGGATTTCGTTATCTTTCTCGGGGCACTCGGTCTTACGTTTTCTTTGCTTAGGGAGGATTTTGATGAAAGATACGGGATCCGTTATCTTTCTCGGGAGATCGGTCTTACGTTTGACTGCGGGGAAGATTTTGATGAAAGATACGGGATCTCGTTATCTTTCTCGGGGAGATCGGTCTTACGTTTCTTTGCTTGGGGGGATGATTTTGATGAAAGATACGAGATCTCGTTATCTTTCTCGGGAGATGGGTCTTACGTTCGTTTGCTTAGGAAGGATTTTGATGAAAGATACGGGATTTCGTTATCTTTCTCGGGGTACTCGGTCTTACGTTTTACTGCCGGGGAGGATTTTGATGAAAGATACGGGATCCGTTATCTTTCTCGGGGAGATCGGTCTTACGTTTTACTGCCGGAGATTGATTTTGATGAAAGATACGAGATTTCGTTATCTTTCTCGGGGAGATCGGTCTTACGTTTTACTGCCGGGAAGGATTTTGATGAAAGATACGGGATCCGTTATCTTTCTCGGGGAGATCGGTCTTACGTTTGACTGCCGGGGATTGATTTTTGATGAAAGATACGAGATCTCGTTATCTTTCTCGGGGCACTCGGTCTTACGTTTTACTGCCGGAGATTGATTTTTGATGAAAGATACGAGATCTCGTTATCTTTCTCGGGGCACTCGGTCTTACGTTTTACTGACGGGAATGATTTCCTTGACAAGGGGCTGACTTTGGTTAACTTTGGTTAACTCTGTCAAATTGGGGACCAAACTGCAGAGTCCTGGGATTTTAAGGGGCAAAAGGGTCATTTTGACCCTTACAATCCTGTCCGCGCGGAGAGGACTTGAAAGTCAGGGGTATTAATGAGGGCCAACGCCCTTCTCCTTCCCCATTCAGTTTTTTTTTTTGAAATTGTCGAGAGCAGAGAGAGAGAAGCCGAGGGGAACCGCCATTGTTGCTCAAAAAGCTTCAAAAATCTTCCGTTTTTCTTCGATTTTCAAGCAATGGAACACGGGGAAGGCGTTTTTCAAGGCCAAGGACGTGGCCCGGTAGCGGAGAGACGATTGGAGCTCGTCCGGATGAGGAGGCACTATACTCTTTCGCAATCGGTTGCGGAGGAGCATTACCCCGATGTTTGGCAACATTGGGCTTCGGATTCGAATCTCCAAACGGTATACTTTGAAACCCTTTGATCCCTTTGTCGATTTTTGCTTGAAATTGATTTTTAGGTGATTTTTTTTTTTTCGAAAATTATGCAATGTTCATTGTCTTGGATTTGATTTTGATGCTATGCATGTTGCAATGAATTTGTTGGTGTCCCGAATATGCATTTTGCTTGGGAAAAGAATTGGCATTTTTGCCACACACATTTTTTTTATATCCGAAAATTGCATGTGAAAATTCAAAAATTGTGATGATGATTTTTTTTTTGAAATTGAATATTGATATTGATGAATGATGCAATGCATGCATTTTGTTTGGAAAGAATGGGCATTTTGCCAATATGAGATGTATATATGTTTAGGATTTTTTTTGAAAAGTGGGACGGATTTTTCCTCCCGTTGCATGTAAGATGGATGATATGCATGTATGCATTTTTTTTTGAAAATGGGACGGAGTTTTATTTCCGTCAACTTCTTGTAGGATATGCATGTATGCATTTTTTTTATTGAAAATTGTTGAATGGGATTTCCTGCTTGTCTTTTACGTGAGAAAAATGGGGCTATGTCTATTGCATGCCGTTATGCTGTCGAATTTTTTTTTTTAATGCATGTGTATGCCTTTTTTTTGTGCAAATGCAAATGCAATTTTTTTTTGACATTTTCTCTCTTTCTTTTTTTTTTTTTGCAGGGCGGAAACCGTTTTGTGACGGAGCAGCTGAACAAAATGAAGACTCGAGGATCAGTGGAGTCCGTAGTTGACCTGTGGGATCGGCTTCCGGATGTGGGCCGAGGAGCTTTGCCGAGTCCGAGACAGATTGTTGTTGAGACGGGGCTTTGGGAGTTCGTTGAGTGCTTGAGGGGGCTGGTCAAGTTCCCTAAGAGCAAGGGCCTGATGTTCGCTTTAGCGCAGCACTGGTGGGATACGACCCACACGTTTCACTTCTTACGGGGCGAGGCTACGGTTACGCCTTCGACTATCTTTGCGATCACGGGTTTGTCCTTTAATGGACGCAGCATTGAGTGGCGGGACGGCTACAGCGACGCGGACTTGCAGGCTCTTCTGGGATTTTCCCCTATTCCCAAAAAGGGGATGGGGATGGAGTATGCCGTGGTCTACGGTAAGATTGTGGAGACCATCGTGAGCTACGAGGCCGAGGAGGAGAGGATAGGCGCTGAGCAGATCGCTAGGGCCTTCTTGTGGTTTGCTTTTTCGAGCACCCTCTTTGGGCATGCTTTGAGGACGGCGGTCTTTGCCTTGTTGAGGTCCTTGGAGGACATGGAGACGGTCGGAGATATCTCTTGGGGAGAGGCCGGGCTGGCAGAGCTTTACTTTGCTCTTGATAGGTACAGCCGGAAGGCTGTGAGCTCCTTGTACTGCTTTGAGTTTGCCCTGGAGGTATAAGCTCTCTTTTTGCTTTCCCCTCCTGCCCCTTTTTTTTAGCACACACTTTTCTTTGCACTGGATTGATTGGATTTTTACCTTTCGCAGGTATGGGCGTTGGAGTTTTTCCATGTCACGATGTGGCGACAGCCGGCGGAGTACGTCGGGGCGTATCCGGCCATGCATTCTTGGTCCAAGCATGCCCGGGAGAAGATAAGCTCCGGGGCGTACGACTCTCAGTACGCGGATTGCCTTCCTTTGACGGAGGCCGAGACAGGATGAGGGGATGATATTCTTCCCACAGGATCGCTTCGAGGTGGCGCAGTTTGAAGGGCGCGAGATTTGAGATTTGACCGTGCGGCGGAGGATTACGAGAGGTCGACTTGAGACGTATATTATTTGGGAGAGAGGGTGACGCGTCGTCGGCATGGCGTGAACTCGCCTTTGAGGACACCGGTGGAGCCTCCCGCCGATATGATGCACCCGAGTGATCGGTCCGTGACTGGGATGATTACCGAGCCGGCCGGCACTTCTCGGATTTCGTGGCGGCCGAGCCATATGCGACATTCGTCTTGAGGAGGCTGAGGATGCCTCGGGTTACGGATAGAGAGGGGCTTGGGATCCCGCGGTACCCTCGGATGGATTTTCATATATCCAGGATGGGGGTCCGATTGAGGGTGCGAGATCCCTCGGCGGCGGCTTCCACGAGCTTTCCGGCCTCGTCCGGGTATGAAGAGTATGGCTTCTCTTTTTTTTTTTTGTTTCATCATCTTTAGCATTACTTCCTTTTGACGCTTTTGCTTTTGTGCGGTTTTCGGAGGTGGTCGTCGAGAAGGCGACGAAGCAAGTGATCGGAGCCAAGAGATTCATCGGGAGGATGGTCGCTTGCGGGGCTCCTCGAGCTAGAGCGAGGCGACCACGGCCGGCGCACGTCGGACGGGAGGCTTCCCCTATTCGCTCGTAGACTTCTTCGAGACTCCTCTGTCTCCTCTCCTTGATCCCCGCCAGCGGTCTTGCCTTCGGATCACGTCATTCTCGGGGATCCACACGGGCGGGGACACGTATGGCGGCATGGCGGGTCGTCTTCGTACGTCCGGGAGTCCGACGCCTTCACCTTTGGATACGATTTTTCGCGAGATCTCGGCTTGCCCTATCGGAGCGTGCCGGTTGGTCTGATGAGCCTCTTCTGGAGACGAGGACGATTACCGAGCCCGAGATTTTCGGGGCTCTGAGGAGCGGGCCCGAGTCGCAAGAGGGGCCGGGGGGAGACATCGGGCGCTGGAGACTCCGATTGATTTTTTTTTTGTGAGATTTGAGATTGAGATTGAGATTTGTACAGCTTATGCACATTTTTTTTTCTTCTTTTTTCTTTGGGATGTAATAATTTAGGATTTTATTGATGTTTGTTTGTTTTTTTTTATGCACACTCTTTTTTTTTGGAATGTAATAATTTAGGATTTTATTTTATGGACGCAATGCAGTATGAATGCAGTGTTGCATGAGCCTTGGTTTTTTTGCAAGGGTGTTTGTTATATGGACTGGTTTGGGGAGGTTTTTGCACGGGTTTCGAGCAGCGGGACGGAATATTCCTCTTTTGGTGTAGCAGGCTTGACTGTTGCAGATTTTTTACGATAAATGACAAACATGTCCGCGCGGATAGGGTCCTGCATCTGACATTGTCCTTTAATTTTGCTTCAGATCTGGTCTCACTTTATTTCAAATTCAAATATCCTCTTCAACCTCCAGTCCAAACAGCCATTTTCGGGAAAAAAGAGAGAAAAACCATGGAAAACCTTAGAAAAGCTCCATCAAAATTGTCCCAAGAATCCCAAATGTCATTCTTCAACAAGTTCAAGGATTGGTCCCGGGAGATTATGCATGAGAGGAGGTCCTTCTTTGAAGAAAGGTATAAGGTGAAGTGCTTATGGTCTCTCAAGGAATTGATTTCGGATTATGAGCTTTTGAGGGCTTCTTCCTCATTTTCGGATACTAGGAGGCATGTATTTTGCCTTTCCTTCAACGAGATTGTTCCGGTGTCGAAGAGTTTCGAGCCTTGCTTGGTGGTCCGGAGGTGGAAGAGATAGCGGTTCCTTTGCACGGAGGGGCTTCTTTTGTTGACGGATTGTGCGTCCTCCTTCATCTTTCCCGGAGGAAGCGCAAGGTATGATCCGCGGTCCCGATCATTTCCGATATTTCCGGTCTTCCCGACAGATTTAGGGGCCTAGGCTTGGATGATGCCTATTGGGATGCCTTTGCACTTTGTATGTTTGGCACCCTGTTCATGGTCTATTCCTTTGGGATCTATCATCGATCTCTTGCTAGATGTTGTCGTTCGGCTGTCGCACAGGCGGAGATGTCGTTCCTTTGATTACGGGGAGACTTTTCATGCTCTCGATAAATTTGGTGGCTACCGGAAGACGGTATATGCACGGGGGCAGCCCGTTCCTCTTGACCACATGTGGCGATGGAGCGTTTGGGGGTTCTTCGGGAAACTCCCGACATGATCGAAGCCTTGGACATTTGCCGGAGGGGGGTTGTTTTGTGGATTTCGATGATCGGGGCTCATGGGAACGTTGGATGGTGGTCTCCAGGCGAAGATATCAGATGGTCGAGTGCCTTGTTGGCGGGTGGAGACTCGCAGAGTGCTTCGGGATGGGTCTCGTGGTCATGCTTCCGGGGCTTTCTCGGTCCTAGCTTCTATATTCCGGCTTTAGTTACGAGACGGTTTGGCACAGGAGCGAGGTTCCTTTGGGGATTTTGATGATATAGCCACCGGGGTGGTGGCTCCTGTTTCTATGGATGATCCCTCGGTGTTTCCATTTCTTTCCCGAGCATGGAGGTATGATGCCTTTCCTCCTCGGGTTATTCTCAGCGTCCAAGACCGGTGTTCTGACCACTTGGTACCTGGATTGGTATGAGAGGCATGCAGGAGAGACTCGAGGTGGCTATTTTTCGAGACGGCGTGAGGCCATTGTGGGTGCGGAGGACTGGCTGTTTACGAGAGGAGGAGGGCCGAGGCGAGGGCCAACCCTCATGACGGGAGCGGAGACGGCGTGACCGACTATGAGGTTTACGTCAAGAGAGCGGGAGAGGAGGGCTCCTATGCTACCGGCTAGGCTACGGAGATGAGAGATGACGCTAGGGCTACTAAGGCCCTGGGAGGCTGGTTTGATAGATCTGTTCCTATACCGAGCTTGGTAGGAGGAAGGCGACATTTTTCCGGTTCGAGAAAAAGAAGACTCGAAGGGGAAGAAGAGGGGAGAGGCCGATACGAGTGGCTTGGAGTGACTGCGAGGTTTCAGTATCCCTTTCTTGTCATGGCGGACACATTAGTTTGATTATGTATCTTAGTTTCTTTTAGCGGGTTGCCGGTTGTAGGAATGAATCGGGCTTAGACTCATCAAAGAGCTTTTAATTTGTAATGAATATTTGAATTGCTTTAGAGTTTTTCGAGACGCTTTCATGGTACGATCAATTGTATTGATGTCAAAGTATGACTTTTATTTGTGTTTTAGACCGAACCGTTTCCGATTTGCCTACGTTCCCCTCATTTTGAGGAGCTCGGGTCTTCGTAG
This sequence comes from Adenophora triphylla var. japonica, assembly GCA_022495995.1. Classification (NCBI taxonomy): domain Eukaryota; kingdom Viridiplantae; phylum Streptophyta; class Magnoliopsida; order Asterales; family Campanulaceae; genus Adenophora; species Adenophora triphylla. Next base: position 344,923 of record JAFEMH010000872.1, on the reverse strand, counting down.
TTCAACCCTTTGATTTTTTTTTTGTTGTTGTTTTTTTTTTTTTTTTTTTTTTTTTTGTTTTTTTTTGTTTGTTTTTTTTTTTGTTGTTATTTTTTTGTTTTTTTTTTGTTGTTGTTTTTTTTTTGTTTTTTGTTTTTTTTTGTTGTTTTTTTTGGTGCAACCCTGTTTTTTACCTAGGCCGCCCTTTTCGGGTTTTCAACCTAGTTGGGTATTACTCTTTTAGCACTCTTTTTTTTTACGCGTAGTATCTGCGCAGCTTGTCACCATTCACTGGGTGTACAAAGGGATTTCCGTCGAGGTGCACTGCAAGTTGCATGGCTCCTCAGGAGAAGATCTTACGGACGACATATGGCCCGACCCATACAGGCTCCCATTTGCCGAGGGGTTGATACGGTTGGGGGCTTTTCTTTCAAAACGAGATCACCTTCTCGGATCTCCCGATGCTTTACTTTCTTGTCGAAGGCTCGGCCATTCTTCCACTGGTAGGCTCGGATGTGTTCCATGGCCTTCGGTCGGCGTTCATCTAGTAGGGCCAATTCGTCATGGCGACTGCGGAGCCATTCGACCTCGTTGATCTGGCTTTCGGTAGTATACGGAGCGAGGGATCTCTAGCTCGATTGGGAGTACGGCTTCCATTCCGTATGTGAGGGCAACGGTGTTTCCCCGGTTGCCGTTCGGCCCGATGTTACGTAGCCCTAGAGTGCTAGGTGTAACTTCTCGGGCCAATCTACGCCTTGGACTTCCATTTTCCGGATGATATTTTCCGAGTCTTGTTTCTTTGCCTTGACGGCTCCGTTGGTTTGGGGCTGTAAGGAGATGACTTGTGACGGGTTATTCGGAATTACGCGGCGGCTGTCGCATTCCCCTTCGAAGTGGGATCCATTATACGAAATGATTTGGTGGCAACCCATATCTGCACATGATGTTTTCTTTGATGAAGAGGGCAACTTTCTTTGAATTGAGGATTTTGTAGGACTTGGCTTCAACCCACTTGGTGAAATAATCCACGGCTACCGGGGACGAACTTCGTGGCCGATTCTTGCTGATGGTGTGATTTTGCCTATGACATCAATTCCCCAAGTGACGAAAGGCGAAGGGGTTGTCATGCGGTATAACTCGTGAGGAGGCAAGTGATTAAGATTTGAGTATCGGCGGCATTTGTCGCAACTTTTGACAAAGCTGGATGCGGTCGGCTTCCATGGAGATCCAAAAATACCCCATTCTCGGTATGATTTGCATCAGAGCTCGAGCATTCATGTGAGGGCCGCAGTACCACCATGTATTTCTTTCATGAGTTCGGTAGCCTCTTGTTTGCCGATACATCGCGGGGAGGGGGCCTTGATAACGCTTTTTGTATAACATGTTTCCCAAAAGAACATAATGGGAGGCGAGCCGCTTCGGGGTGAGAGACTTTTCGCTTTGATTCCTTCTTTATATTCCCCATCTTCATTTTTGAAAGAGGCCTCGCCATCCTTGGTGCTTGGTAAATACGAGTGTACCGGGGATCATTGGCCGGTTCGGCACGCTTCGATTTCAAAGCAATAAGCGGGATTTTCTCTTCACCGACTACGAATGGTTTGACGGACTTCCCTTCGGGTATTTCAACGAGGGAGGCTAGTGTTGCCGAGCATCTGCCAAATCTGTTGCGATCTCTGGGCAAGTAATGAAAGGCGATCTCTTTGAATTGAGTTACTAACTCTTCCATGTAAGTGTGATATTTACGTAGACCCGGGTCCACGGTCTTCCATTTGTTAGAGACGATTGATGATGAGGGCGAGTCACCATACACCTCCAATTCCTTGATATTTCTTTCAAGGGCGGCTTCCAACCCGGCTATGCAAGCTTCATATTCGGCGGCGTTGTTGGTGACTTCGAAGTTCGGCCTTCTTGCTATGGGGGTGTGTTCGTCGGTAGGATCGACCGAAGCATTCCTATCCCGTTCCCCCTTTTGTTTGACGCCCCGTCGAAGAAGAGTTGCAGCGATTTTCTCCTTCTAGAGCGAAGATTCCATCATCGGGAAATTGAGGTTCGAGTCCTCGGGACTCATCACTTGGGAAATCGGCCAAATGTTACGCCATTATGCGTCCTTTTACTGATTTCCTTGAAACATAAGTGATGTCATATTCGGCCAAAAAGAACGACCATTTTGCCAACCTCATGGAGATGGAAGGCTTGTCGAACGGATATTTGATGGGGTCTATTCTTGAGACAAGATGTATCGGGTGAGACTACATGTAGTGTTTCAACTTTCCCACTACCGGACCAAACTGCGCAAGTCTTCCAAGGCAGAGTAATGAGTTCGCTTCCTTGGAGCTTTACGCTACGAAATAGATGGCGTTTTCGACTTTGGAATCTTTCTTCTCTTGAGCTAGCATAGCCCCAATTCTTTGTATCCGTGACAGTTAGATATAGCAAGAGTGGCTTTTGCCGATGTGGTGGGCGAGAGAATCGGGGATTCACAAGGTATGCCTTGATCTGTTCAAAGGCAAGCCGACATGCAGGGTCCATTACAGTGTAGGCATTTTTCTTCATCAACTTGAAGATCGGCTCGCGGATCGAGGTCGGTGATTTACAAAGCGGCTTATGTATTGCGATCTTCCCATAAAGGATTTCACTTACATCGGTGTCAGGGCGGCTTCATTTCAACTATCGCCTTGATTTTACGGGGATCTACTTCGATTCCCCGTTACGTCACCATGTATCCTAGCACCTTACCTCGTCTTACACCGAAAGGTGCACTTGGTGGATTCGAGTCTCATGCTTTGTGGTCTCGGAGGCGGCCGAAGAATTTTCTCAAATCAACAAAGTGCGGCCATACGATCCTCTGGAATGTATTATCATGTCGTCCACATAGACCTCAATTTCTTTGTGGATCATGTCATGGAGCAGTGTAGCGCCCTTTACGTAGCCCCGTGACATTCTTTAGTCCGAATGGCATGACCGTGTAGCGATATGTGCCCCCAAGGGGTTGTGAAGGCTGTTTTGGGTTGATCTTCTTCTGCCATTTTGATTTGGTTGTAGCCAGGCAAAACCGTCGACGAAGGATTTGACTTCATGGTTGGCCGTGGAATCTACCAAAATGTCGATGTTTGGCGGGGAAATCGTCTTTTGGGTGGCTTTGTTCAAGTCTCTGAAGTCTACGCGGACCGGATCTTTCCGTTGGCCTTGGTCGCTTTGTTACTATGTTGGAAAGCCATGTAGGGTATTCAATGACCACGATGAATCACCACTGAGCATCTTTTCTATCTCCTCTTTCACTTGTAGGGACCATTCGGGCTTAATTCTTCTTAGCTTACATTTCTTGCGGCTTGACTTACAGGTCGAGCGGTATTCGGTGCTCAACTATGGAAGGATCGAGGCCTGGCATATCTTTATAGGACCATGCGAACACATCCACAAATTCTTTTAGCAGCTCGATTAGGGCATCCCTTTCAGTCCCTTCAAAGAAACTACCAATCTGCATCTCTTTAGGCTCTTCCGCAGTTCCCAGATTCACACTCGTCAAAATCTCTTCGGCGGCTTAGGCTCGATTTTCCTCTTTAGGACAACCTGCTTAAAGATTTCTTTGATATATTGTTCATTTAATGTGTCTGCTTCTTCATCTAGTGAATCGTTATTAACTGTTTTTAGATTATTAGTTAATTCATCATTAGTTAAAGTGGCAATTAAGGGATACTCAGAAAGGTTCATCATTTCATTGAAGACGAAAGGGAATACAACGTTCGCTCTGGACTCGTAGTCTTCGGGCGTAAGGCCGTTGGACTGACTCGAGAGACTCGAACTCAACAATGAGAGACTCGGAGGACTTTACAAAGGTTGACACGAAAGGACGGGGACCAATCCAAGCTTGATGATCATTTCCTCTTTGGTCGCGGACGGGCTGAGAGAGTTTCCCAATTCTTTAGCGGCATCGTCGCTGGTGGCTTCACAACTCGGGAAAGGCATGGTCTCTGTGCTCCCTCTTGATCGTTGCTATCATCTCTTTGTGCGAACCAGAATCAATTGTGTTTGGCGTACTGAAAGGCGAGCATGTGGATGTAGGGATCTTCCTCAAATCACAGGGATTTCCATTTCGTCACAATCGATCGCTCAATCCAGATGTAAGGGACGTATTGCGTCTCGGTGTCTTGCTAGAAAAATCTCATGTCCCATACTCGAGCGGAAAGGCTTGGCGGAGTAGTTGACAAGGAGGACGTCCCACACGACGTTCATAGATTCGAGCCGAGTACGTCGGTGTTTGTCGAATTTTATCATGAAAATCTCCTCGCACAGCGAGGCGAAGAATGGGTTTGCGAGAATGCTGACAAATCTGTGATTGAGGACCGGAGACTTGTGTGCCTGTATCATGGCGGTGTTCGGCGTTTCCTTCCGATGCGCCTCCAAGTGTTGGAAATAACAATTAAATTTGATGAATCGAACTTCTTCGGAGTCTGCTCGCTTGAGTGTGTTGACATAGTTGGCATCTCCGGATTCCAAAGGATGTTGGCGAGACTTGCCTCTTAAAGGATGTAGCCCCGGTGTTTGGCTGTGGGCAATCTTGGCTATTGTTTCAGCTTCGTTCCCTATGAGGAAGCTGTGCACCCCTTATGACTTCAAGGTCTCCCTGCCGGTTGATGAATTTGACGCATTGGTGGAGAGTGGAGGCTATGGCTTTCATGTGATGCAAGCCAAGGGCGCCTAGTAGAAATTTGTGAACTCGGAGGGGATATCCATTACATGGAACTTTGCGGGCACCATTTGGGTTTCGTACCGAGTTCCAGTCACCGTCCCAGAATGGGGCGAGACGAACCGTCGTAGGCCTTGACGGTCAGGGTAGATGGGATCATAAGCCTTTCATTTATGCGGAGGGCCCTCATCATGCGAGGAAGGACGTTTACCGATGATCCATTGTCCACTAATACCCCAGGGAGTGATATGGTGTTGAGCCGAATAGTGATGTACAAAGCTTCATTGTGTTGGGAGACCTCTCTTGGCAAATCTTCATCGCGAAGGTGATCATACTCCCATATAGGTGAGGATCATAGATTTGGTCCTTGTCTCGGGATAGGGCGTCATTAAACCAGTCACTTCGTGCTTTTTTCTTGCGAGGTAGAGCCTTTGCCGAAGCCACGGGTTATACCGAGGCCTTTTGTGGCGGTTGCCATCTCCGGTCAACATGTTGATTGAGTGGGAGCGCCAAACCGGCGTTGGTCTTTCTTTGTCGGTGTGCATTCGAGCTGGTCAAACTGACTGCCGTTCCGCGGGGATAGATTTCGATTGGCGGTAGAGTTACCCGGGTCCACGGTATTGGCGTCCGAAAGTCTCAATGTCGTTGGCAAGGCTTTTCTGTTCTTTTTACCCCTGTTTGCTTTGGGGAAGACTGACCGGAGTAGAGTACATAATAATCAAATCCCCCAGATGGCTCCCAGCGTTCCCACACTGTTATCACCGGCCTCGAATCTCTCCTTCAATTTTTGTTGGGAGGAAATTTTCTTTTTCTTAGGAGGGCGGTCCTCGTGTATCCAGTCCTGATAATCCCTTTCAAGGCAATCGGGACAGTCACAAATATCCCACCAAATGTGTTCTACGGTGGTGGCGGATTTGGGACCTCGGGTCGAGTGGTCTTTGGAATGACTTTGGGTGGAACTGGTTCGGGGGATCTGGCTGCTGGGCTCATACGGTAGCGAGTGATTGGACTCCGCCGGATAATGAGAGATATTGAGGTCCCGGGGAACGGGCATATGTTTGTCCTTCAAGGTAGCCCCGGTCGGTTGGGATATTGTTAAGGTCCCGAAGTGGCGTGTGGCCTCTTCAATCCAGGCCTGCTGTATGCATGTGCTGGCGTTCTTCCGGGGCTTTGATGGCTGACCATATTTCTTCAATTGTTCCCGATTTTCATCACTCAGGCGATATTTGTGGGATCATCACTTTGAGAGGGGACAAGCGACGGTATACCGAACTCTTTCGTCCCCGGCTAGCTGTTTGGGGGCCGGTTGCCCTGTAAGTCGACGGGCGGGAGTCCGGCGGTGGAAACATAGGAATCTTGGGGTAGCATCTTGATGTATCCGGGACGATTAAGAAGAGGAGGAGAACCCTCTTCCTTCATTGCGGTAAAAGTGCCATCGGAATTGAGGCGATAGTCAAGCCATGACTTGCGACAACCCCCGAGAAGGTCGCTAATTTGAGCCTCATGTCGAAGTCTCATCTGTTCTACCAACTGGATCCAATCTTGGGTGCATCGAGGGATTTTGGAGGACGGAGCAACGTGGTCCCCATCATCTCCGGGTGATGCGGACATTACGAAACCCGGAGTCGGAACAAACGGCGAAGGCGATGACGCGCTTGACTCTTCCCAACTAATCAAACGATGACCCGGTGCCCGAAACCAAGCTTTGTGAGGCATGCGGGGAAAGGACACGAGGGTTCAGATGTCTGGGAATTGAAGGTGGGTAGGTGTTTGGGCTTTAGGCTCATGCAACATGCCAATATTTGTTCACGTTTACTTAAAACATGCTTTATTAACCTAATCGGTTGAAAAAGATTGCTCTTCTTTTTCGCAAACTACTTTGGATCCTGGATCAGTGGGCCCCGTCACTACGTCTATAAGCCCCTCGTATTCCACCTCGTATTTCGACCTCCCGGGGTGGGCGGCCCGGGCGAGGGTCCCATAGGGCAAGCGGGTCCCACCGACCGAAAGAAAAACGATCCTAAAAGTCGGCGGGTAATCGAGTCTTAACGAGCATTCGATGTAAATTACGGACAAGGCCGACGTCGAAAGTCAAGATCATGTACGGGGCTCGACGAAAAGTCGGCATGATTTGACCGATAAGCGTCCACAATTGATCTTGACTTGTCGTCGGTTAAGCCGTAATTAGGCATGGAATATTCATTAATCCTTGATGACTCAGTGTCAATCTGGGAGTCAGTGTATAATTTGTGGCAGCCGAGCCGAAGTCAAGGCGCCGGTCAATATCTTGGTCAAAGTCTCGCGGCGGAAAACCGGCGAACTTCGATCGATAAGGGTCCCCGAAAGATATTGAGTCGGTATGCCGACAAAGGCTTGAAAGGAAAGGTCTATACACGTACAGTGGCATGACACAGGACTGCACTAAAAACCAACCGGGTCTCGGACAAAGTGTGTCACGGACAAGTGCATGGTCGACACGAGGCTCCATGGGATGTTTGGGTAGTCCTGTGCTCATCCGAGAGGCGTAATAAGACCAAACGGACCGCGACAAGGATTTCCCCGGGTTAAGGACGTAGTGTGCAGTGTACGGTCACGTGCGCGTAGTGTGCAAGCAGTCTATATTCTTTTTCTGAGTAAAATAGAAATTTTTATGTGTCTTAAAAGGCATGATGCATGATTTTTTTTTTTGAAAATTTTTTTTTGAAATTTTTTTTTTTGAAATTTAATGAACACATAAGCACGTAAGCACGAAAATTTCGACAGTTAGGGACATTATTCCGACAGACAAAATTTTGACTTTATCCGAGGCGGCCAAAACAACACGAAAACTGTGAAAAAATCAACACACACACAAAAATGATTTTCAAAGCCGGGACGGAAGCTTGACCCTCAAAAGCTTTTTTTTTTTTGAAAACGGTGATACCGGTACGTGGGATTGTTAAACCACAATTTATCCCCGACTCGTGTTAGGAGGCGATAACGGGAAGTTTAATGGTTTCCACCAATATACCAAGTATCATTTTTTTTAAAAAAAAAGCGATTTCCCCAGCAGAGTCGCCACTGTGATGAATGTGTCGCCATTTCTCGCGGGAATGGAATTCGATTCCTTTCGTAGTTTCTTTGAAAAAAAACAAATAAGACCCGGGAAAAAGAACGGAGTCGCCACGCCATTTTTGTTTTAAGGGCCAAAACTTTGAAAAAAGCCCAAGATCAGAAATTTGGGTTCGGAGGTCATGTTACACGCCGGGAAGGACGTTAGTGTGCACCCGGAATGCCTCGTAAAACGAGTCTTCCAAGCTGAAAATCATTTGTGTGTGTGTGTGTGTGTGTTTTGGCCAAAATACTTTGAAACTCAGAAAAGTAAATATTGGGATATCTTTTTAAGACTTTAAACTGATCCCATGATTTTTTGGAAGATTTTTGGATTGAGATTTGGTACTCAAAAGACCTTTTGAAGTTGAGAGCCATTTCTGCCAGAATGAAAAAGGCAGTGGACCTTTGATTTTGAAATGGATTCAAGGGTCTTAAAACTTCATAATATGGATAAACTCAGAGAATGAAAGTTGCTCCAGACACCTTAAATAAGATTTGTGCGAAGAAATTTTCCATTTTGGAGAAGATTTGAGGGGTCAAAACCTTCTGGAAACCTCAGATATGAGATCTGGATTCCCAGAAGCTGATGAACTAGCCTCTGAAAGAAAATTTGAAAAGAGGAGTTTTACTCACCCAAAAAATAAAGTAAAAATATTTATGGAAAGATCTGGATGTTGGCTACAAAAAGTGTTTTGTAGTCAACACCAAATTCCACCTTTATCTGTGTCCAAAAAATTAGACCATGGACTGAGGTCTGAGAAAATTGCTACTGGACAGCAACTTCTCAAGAAAGAAAATATGATTTTAAGGGGGGTTTTGCATCCATGATTGTCCCCATTTCCCTAGGTTTTGGTTAGTGATCACTTGACATTTTAGTGGTGAATCAACTATACCAAACCATCCTTGGGGTACATTAGGACTAAGCACTTCATTTGCTTGGGAAGGGGATTTTTATCCTTTGAAAATAAGATTTGATGCTTGAAAATGGTTTTTAGGGTTTTGAAAATGAGTTTTCTTTGCAAGAAAGTAAGAGAAATTGAAAATAATTTTGATCTTTGTAGAAGATCATCCATGGAGATGGTCTTCCATGGTGATCTTCTTAGATCTAAAGCAAGAAGATGAAAGAACTACATTTTGTAGTTTGCAAATGCATGTATGGTTGGAGTTTAGGGTAAGGAGAAGGAGGGTTTACCAATCTTCCTTGTGTTCTTGAGTTTTTGGCTTGAGTGTATGAGTGTTTAAGGCTTAAGTATGAGAGTGAGTGGATGAGTGTGAGTTGGGAAAGATTGGAGAGAAAATGGTGACAATTCTTGAAGAATTCTCACTGTTTTCTCTCTATATTTCGCCAGAGGTTCGGTGCAATTGGTGTTGTGGCTCCTCATTTTTGTGACTGGAGGGCTCAATTTATAGCCCTCTGAAAGATGCAAACCTATCCGCGCGGATGGGATCCTTCAGCGTGCAATCGTTCATTAAATGCACCCAGCTTTGGACAAGAGGAATATTTCTTTTGAAATTTCAAATTAACGCTTTATTGTTCCCAGCCATTTCTATTTGTGGTTTTATTCCTTTTGTTTTACTTTTTGAGATTCTTTTTGAGGTTTAACCTTAAATAACAATGCCCATTTTACCCTCACTTTGTTAGAAAAGTTAGGATTGTTAGGAATTGTTAGAAATGTTATAACTTTCGTTAATTTTCTAACGAAAATTCTAACAAGCTCAAATTGGAGCACTTACACACCAGTCCGCAGTAGCCTATCCTCAAGAAAACGGTCAGGCTGAGGCCGCGAACAAGTTAGTCCTTGCTGCCCTAAAGAAAAATTTAGAAGGACGAGAAGTACGCTGGTTGGACGAGTTTTAGACCGCACTATGGGTAGTACGCACCACTATCAGAAACTCATCCAGAGAAACTCCTTTCTCGCTCACTTATGGATCAGAAGCAGTAGCCCCAGTAGAAGTAGCCCTCCCCTCCTACAGAGTCACTTAATTCGATGAGACACGAAATGAGGCCACCAGAAGGGACGATCTAGATGATCTCGAAGAGAATAGAATGTGGGCAATAGAAAAAATGGTTAACTACAAGCAAAAGACCAAAAAGCATCATGACAAAAGAGTTAAAAAAAGAAACTTCTCAGTAGGAGATTGGGTGTTAAGAAATATTGAGGTACAAGGGACCCAACCCGGCTTCCATAAACTCTCCACAAAATGGGAGGGTCCGTATCAAGTTACCCAAATCATCAAAGAGGAAACCCACAAGCTACGGACAGAAGAAGGAAAAAACCTCAAAAACGCTTGAAATAACGATCACATTAGAAAGTACTATTTTTAATCTTTGTATTATAAAAGCATGATATAGGTAACAAATATATCAAAAGCAGGACATTTTTTGCATAATATTGTAAATCAGAAAAACACGAAAGTGATATTCTCACTATCGAAGCTGCAAAAGTGAATGCCCACAAACAAAAAAGGGATGCCAACACATGTACTTAAACCTGCTGATGCGCGGTGATCCCCTCGTGATCGCAGACCGGATGCCCGCAAGGATGCCAGCACACGGTCACAAACCTACTAATGCGCGGAGGCCTCATTGGCTGTTGACCGCACGTCTATATGTACAAAGGCCAAAATTGAGCCCGTACTCGATCGGCTCCTGGGATAACCTAATCCAATAGGTGGCCACCTTCCTATAGATACCACCCGATTTCTTGCAAACGGCGAAGGTATCAGGAGTGGTGCCATCACCCAACTCTAAAGGGCACTCCATCCTATAAATCATCCTAGAGACAGAAGGAGCAAAGAGATGAAAAGAAGAGGAAAATGAAAATCACTTACGAAAAATGATTGAAGGAAGAAAGCGCTTAGTAAAGGCTGAGCATGTATTTCTCCCTCTAAAAGGCGATTTCAAGCTCTGAAGATAATAAAAGAGTATGAAGGGAGAGGAGTTTGATATTTATAGACCTACCTATACGGGTCGACCCGTATTAATGAGCCCACAAACCGCCTCTCTCGAATCATGAACCGGCGCAAAGGGTTTAAATTTTGAATTATTGGCGGTTGGCATTTATGGCGCCCCTTGATATTCGAAACACGTCGTTTCCGTACCTGACACGCGCTGGCGCTTCATCAATCAAGGGGCCCACCCAAGATTAACCGGGAAGCAGCCCAAAAGCTTATACCAACTTCTACCAAACTCCCCTTACGTGCTCCTCACATGTGCCATTACGCAAGGGAGTCTAAGCAAAGACCAGCGAAAAAACACAACACTTGTGATCGCAGAAGCGATCTGACTGCGGACCGAGCTTAGCATATGTAGCTCTTCGCTCAGACCATAAAAGAATCCTCGCTCAAATTTAGGGGCCACTGATGAGCCTGGACCTTTCAAACCGGGCCCAAAGCTCGATCTGGTTCAAAGGCCAAGTATGATGTGGCATATCCTAGACCGCCAAAGTCAAAACCGCAGACAGCTCGAGGCTCGAGCGCTAGAGTCAAGACCGCGATCTCCTAAGACCGTCCGAGTCAATACCGCGGACAGCTAGACCGTCAGCAAGGTGATCGCGACTGTCATGACCGCGCTCAACATATTGACCGCGATCTCATATCAGACTTTCGGTTATTTCAATACACTTCCAATTAAAGCCAAAGCTAGTCAGACAAAAGCATGTACCTACACTGACACCAAGAAGCTGGCTTATACACATCACATTGAATGGTGGCTCAGGCGCCCACTACGCAAATAAGGCAAGGCGCCAACTAGCATCTATTTCCTCTATATCTGTCCAATCAGTGACATCCCTCTACATTAAATCTTGCTTTATTGTACGAGTCCACCGCGGACACGTGTCATAGGTCAAAGACAAAGATATCCTACAGGGCTGACATCATCAAGCAACTCCCTCTTAATATAAATATCAACCTTTGTCCCCTTGGACAAAGTAAGTGAAAAATCATTATTTATAATCCACATTGTCTAAATCCTAAACACACAACTCACTAACACATTACAAGTCTTATTTCTCAGTTATAAACCCTCGGAGATATTACTCTCACACCCGAGGGCCTGAATTGGATTAAACTCCGGCTTGTTCTCTAACGGTGCTTATTGTATTTGTTGTGTTTTAGATACAAACCAATATACATGCCAGATATCCCTATACAGTGAGACCCTGAAAGTCGTGACGTAGTCAATTTTACTTTCTTACAGGTAATCTTTCTCAATCTTAGTGCCTTTCTAAATAAGGAAATTGTATTAGTGCATTTTTATCATTGTACAAACAATGTTCAAGCAAGTAAAACATATTTCTTAAAAACATATATTGACAAATTTAATAAGACATTTATTATGCAATGAATGAAGTACAAAAAAACCAAATAAATCACATTTTGTAACAAATTGGTCCCAAAAGCTGTTCCAAACCCTGATAGAGAGATTATTTATTGACAGGCATGGTTTTTCTATTTTGTTTGGGGGGATAATATGTACGAAAGTTTCGTGTAGCTAGGAAGCTTCAAATACTCAACAGTTCACGGATGTGAGTACAGATGTGTCTCACAACTGTCCACACATCCACCAATAACGCAGCGGAATAAAACAATAACATAAGGGTTATATACGCTCACTGATCTTGAGATCAGCAAACTAGGCTTACGCCCAAAAACTTTTCACTATTAAAACTTTTGTTGCTTACAAAAATACGAATAAGTGAAAACTAAAAGACGAAAATACTAAACAAGTTCTAATCACCTTCTACGATAAGAACAGACTCCCTTTCCCAAGTAGACTCTATTCCAATCAGAAGTAAAATAAAGAACTTGACAAAAACCTAGATGTGAGTTCGGATGTATCTCAAAACCTTCACTCACAATCTAAAACAATATTATAAAAACGTGAAGAACAAAGAATAATTTTCTCTCTGAATAAATCTCTCAAGCCCTTTCTTCTCTTGTGCTGATTTCTTGTATTTATAGGCACCTTGGAGAAGATCTTCACGAATCCAAACTCTTCCATATGAGAGATTCCAATTCCTACAAGGAAACATAAAGCATACTCACAAAGGAATAGATTGTTAGTAGGTTAGTCCTAATATAAATCTATGTATATAAATAAAAGATATTTACAATATTAACAAAGTCCTTTTCAAAGTAGGATACTTATGAATCTTTCCATGAAAGTCCCAAAATCAACTTACCAAATATGTTGCTTTGATTCGAAATAGGAAACATCCTTTTCATAATAGGACAATATAAATCTTTCCATGAAATTCCCAAAATCAACTTACCTTTTTGATATTGATTCGAAATTAAGGAAACACTTTGTTCCCTAAAAAGCACACGCTTTCAATCTCCCCCTATTTTGGACTTTCTGGTCAAAACTAAAGATTTATGATGATAATATTTATGACCAACATTTTCAGACTTGAAACTCCCCCTGAATGGATGTGTGTGCAGATGTGTCAACACATCCACACAAAACTGCATAGAACATGTTAGAACTAAAAGTTGCAGTTCAACAAATATAAACTAAAGAACCATTCAGCAAATGTATTTAGGGATTACAGATCAAGACTAAAACTAACAAATAACTAAAATGAATATTAAAAGTAATTAAAATTATTAAAAACAAATATTAAAAGCAAACTTGTTGATGTTTCATTCACAATTAAGAACAAATGGTAAAACTCCCCCTGAGTTTAAGCATTCCAACTGAAACATCGCAAGTAGCAAAGAAAGACAACATCAGTATCATTCTTATCCTTTTTCTTCTTCTCCCTCTTTTTGACTAGAAAGTGAAGTCATCCATTTCTGGAGATCCACCTTCAAAACCTTCAGGTTTTTTGGCATGAGTCTGGGAGGCAATCAGTTGAACATTGAGAGAAGTGGAGAAGCCTTCAGCTGTAGCAATTTTTTCATTTTATCTTCAAAAGAAGTTGCAGATGTGTGACAAGATGTGGCCACATCCTGACCCACATCCACAGCTTCAGCTCCATTGATTCTGCAGATTGATTAGACAGACAAAGAGAGAGAAATATATGGTACGAGTGTGTGAGAGAGAAATTACGAGGACATGGAGCAAGAATAACAGAAGGTTTAAGGCGATGTGACAAGGGTTGTGCCACAAAAAACTCACAACTCCCCCTTTTCTACTCAAACAGGGATTCCTTCCTCAAACAGGACTCAAAATTACAGCAAAGACAGAAGGAGTCCACAACGGCTATAAAACCTTTGAAATTTCCACACACACACCGAATCACAGAAACAATAGGGATTAAAAAAAAATCAAAATTTTGCTTACCTTTTATGAAACAAACAAACTTCAACCATATCTTTTCAACTGAATCCCTTTTGAAATTGTCCTTCCTTTTCTAATAAGGATTGATACACACCTTTTTCTTTCATGAGAGATATTGGAAAACAAAAACATGTTAAATCAAAGAATAAATTAAGAATGAAAATAAATTAACTAGCATATTTACAAAGCTTCCTATATGACTTAAAATGCAGTATGTCTAGCATGATGCAAACACACAGGTGAAGGAAAAAATCTCAGCACATAGATGTGGCATGGGATGTGAGTCACATTTGGGGACACATTTAGATCACAAAAAGTCAATGAGCAATAATCCAATCTGCACAGCCTCTAGGATGCATCCACCCATTTTTTATTGTGGATATTTTGCATATTGAGTAGCTTTCACTATTCTTGAATCCCAAAGATAGCCCTTTTTCCCAATGATCTTATCAAGTTTGATTTCAAGATTTCATATGAGAATCGCTTGATCACAATGGTATGGCTTCATACTAAGGGTGAAGCAGCTGTTTCTCACTATTTTTTTTTCTCTTATTCTTTTTTTTTTCTTTTTATAGCACCCACTGTGAGATACCTAGGAAGGTTATATCAAGTCATCAAAAGATGACAAGAACAGGAAGTGCTCACAATTAAGTGATCAGAACAATGTCAAAAATGAAGACTCACAAGTGACCACACTGAGATAATTCGTGCTAATGCATGATTTTTTTTCCAGTTAATCTAATCTACAGATGTGTTAGAGGATGTGAGACATATTTGTGATCACAACCTTAGATATCACACAAACCAAGAGACTTTCTCAAGGAGGAAAATCTCTCCAAATCTAATGCCTTTGTAAATATATCAGCCAATTGATTTTCAGTTCCAACAAATTCCAGACACACAATTTTTTGTTCTACAAGATCCCTAATGAAATGATGTCTAATATCAATGTGTTTTGTTCTAGAATGTTGGAAAGGATTTTTAGATATGTCCAAGGCACATTTGTTATCACAAAAAGCAGTCAAAATTTTGCTATTTAATTCATAGTCTTTCAGCATTTGATTCATCCATAGCAGTTGTGTGCAAACACTTGCAAGGGCAACATATTTAGCCTCAGCTATGAACAAGGAGACATAACTTTTTCTCCTTCTATACCAGGAATAAAGGATGTTACCAAGGTAGGAACATCGAACACAGATGTTTTTATCATCAAAATTGTCTACCCAGTCTAAGTCAAAGTATCCCACTATGTTAGACACAAAGCAGTAACAGCATACCTTGGAGTATAAGGATGTATGACTCCATAAAGCATCCAAATACCTGTGATTTACCTTCTCATTCCTTCTGATTTGCCTTTGATCATGCATTTCACCAACCACTTGAGAAGTGGGGTGATCTTTCTGAATTCTGGACAAAATGTCATTTGATCTATCAACAGACCCAACATGGTTTCTTTCAGGAATAACTTCTCCTTCTGAATCTGAAGAGCTGACTTCAGACTCAGTTCTTTGAGTGGATGTGTGTTCAGATGTGGGAACGGTTGTGTTCAAATCCGTAGATACCTCCTTTTGCACATCTGGACACACATCTGCCTGCTTTTCCTTTTCAGTGCTTTCCGTATCTCCAGCACCTATATCAACAGATTTCCACTCTAGTTGATAACCTGAAACATCATCCTTGGCAGTTTTGAGGTTAAAATCAAGTGTATCATCAAATACAACATCAGAAATGCTTAAACAAGACAAATTGTCACAAAACTTGTAACAATTTTCAGATGATCTTAGACCAGTGAGGACACATGTGTTAGACTCATCAAACACCTCACATGTCTTCTTATCAAACTTCACATATAAGTCATCATCACATAACTCACTTATACTAATGAGATTAGTCCTAAGACCTTCCACATGATACACATTGTGAAGTTTTGGGAGACCTTCAACAGCTAAGGTTCCCTTACCAATTATTTTTCCTTGAGCCCCACCACCAAAGTTTACTTTACTACCATTGACAAAAGTGTATTCTGTCAAAACATCTTGGTTACCTGTCATGTGCATAGAGCACCCACTATCAAAAAACCAGGAACCAGAGACACTACTCTTGAGGGAAGAGTAGACAACATTGCAGGTAGCACTAGGTTTATCCACCCACTTAGTTTCAACTTTCTTTTTGTGATGCAGAGGTCTCACATTACCATGATGAGTGTTCGGATGTGTACACATCTTCTCACACATCTGAGACTGATTAACACAACCAGCCTTTTTGTCAGCCTTTAGCTTGTAACAGAAGGGTCTAATGTGCCCAGGAGCAAAGCAGTAATGACAGATGTAATGCCTTCTCCTTGGCCTTTTCTCACTCAAAAATGGTTTTTCTTTCAAAATTGATTTTTTCACACTTTTTGAAGTAGAAGTCTCATATCCCTCCTTTACAAATTTTCCTTTTTCAAAGCCCAGACCAGTTTTATTAAGTTGACCCATAGAAATAGCTTCATCAAGTTTCATTTTACTTTTGTTTAACTTGGTAAATGTACTTTCAGCTTTTTCACACTCATTTTTGAATTTTTCAAGCTCAACTTCTCTCTTGGTCACTAAAACTTCAAGTTTGGCAATGGTATCTTTTTGATCATCATTCTCTTTTGAAAGTTTGGTTTTCTCATCTTCACAGGTAATCAGTTTATAAGAAAGAACTTTATTTACCTTAGTAAGCACCTCAATTTTGTCCATACGCTTCATCCAATCAGCATGTAGTTCCTTATAGGTTGCAAATAGTTCCTCATAGGGAATGTCCCTATCTTCATCTTCTGAATCTCCTTTACAGAGAAACAGCTTGAAGGTCTGGTCGGATGTGAGTTCGGATGTGTACACATCCGTATCAACATCCGTCTCCGCATCGCCTTCGAAAATTCTTCTTCATTTGTATCTGCAGTATAAGCATTAAAACAGACAGAGGAAGATTCAAACGCATAGATGTTAGCAAATACTTCATCATCCTCACTATCACTCGAAGCAGCAGTGTAACTAATTCCCCTTTTCTTAAGTGTGTTAGCACACTCATTAGCAAAGTGATTAAAGCCACGACATGCTCTACATTGCACAGAATCAGAGGATTTCTTGTTATCAAAACTTTTCTTTTTGAACCCCTCATCAGGATTATCTTCTTGTTTCTCTAAATCCTGAGAGTATTTTCTAGGAAACTTGTTTCTCCTTTTGTTTTTCAAAATAGAATTAAACTTCTTGGTGATTACAGCCACATCATCTTCCTCAAGATTAGATTCATTAATTTCAGAGGAAAGGTCAGCTATTCCCTTTGGAATGGCTGCAGAACTTTTAAGGGCAATACTTATTGCCTTGTTCTTTTGTTGAGCTTCAAGATTTAGCTCGAACACAGTTAAAATACCAACAATTTTGTCTAAACCTACTGTGTTGGTGTCATTAGTCTCTTCTATAACAGCCACCTTAATGTTAAACCTTTCGGGCAAAGTCCTTAAGATTTTGCTGACTAATCTCACATTCGAAATTGACTCTCCTAGGCTAGTGCATTCATTGGAGATTTCATGAATTTTGGCAGCATATGAAACTATGTCCTCAGTCTCTTCCATTCGAAGTATTTCAAACCTATCCATTAAAATTCTAAGCCGAGTAGCCTTTACACTTGGTGTTCCCTCACATTGTGATTGCAAAATATCCCAAGCAGCTTTAGCAACACTCTCATTAGTGATAAGCTTGTACATATTCCCAGAAACATGGATGGAAATATCACCCATTGCTTTAGAATTATAGTTAGCCAAATGTATTTCTTCAAGAGTCCATTGATCTTCAGGTTTTCTTTCGAAAATAGACTCACCAACACCAGAAGCAGGCTTCTTCTCCACAGTAGGAGGTTGCCATGCAACAAGGATACACATCCAAGTCCTTTCATCAATACCTTTGATGTAATTTCGCATCTTAGACTTCCAAAGAGAATAATTTGTGCCATCCAAGACAGGAGGCCTGTTTTGATGATTTTGGCATTCCATAATGACTACACTTTCTAGATCAACACTCAGTAATATATCGAGAGTTGGCTCTGATACCAATTGAAAGTTTCGTGTAGCTAGGAAGCTTCAAACACTCAACAAGCTCACGGATGTGAGTACAAATATGTGTCTCTACAACTCCGTCCACACATCCACCAATAACTGCTAAATGGCGAATAAAACAATAACACAAGGGTTATATACGCTCACTGATCTTGAGATCAGCAAACTAGGCTTACGCCCAAAAACTTTTCACTATTCAAACTTTTGTTGCTTACAAAAATACGAATAAGTGAAAACTAAAAGACGAAAATACTAAACAAGTTCTAATCACCTTCTACGATAAGAACAGACTCCCTTTCCCAAGTAGACTCTATTCCAATCAGAAGTAAAACAAAGAACTTGATAAAAATCTAGATGTGAGTTCGGATGTATCTCACAACCTTCACTCACAATCTAAAACAATATTACACTACCAGAAACTGGTGTTTTAGCGACGGAATCAACAGCGACGGACTCATTTCGTCGCTAAATAGCGACGGAAATTAAGCTTTAGCGACAGAAAGATTTTGGCGTCAAATTTACTGACGGAATTGAATTCCGTCGCTATATTCCGTCGCTAAAACGAATATTCCTCGAATATTCGTTTTATTACCTCCACTATTTTGGCGCTAGATTTACCGACGGAATATTTCGTCACTATGTCTTCCTCAGCGACGGAATCATTCCGCCGGTGAAAAGTTAATATTTTCTTATTTTTTTATTTACCAGCGACGGAATTATTTCGTCGGTGAAATTAAATATTTTTCATTTTTTGAATAATACACCGACATAATATTTCCACCGCTGATAAATTAAAAAAAATTAATTTATCAGCGACGGAAATATTCCGTCAGTGAAAATCAAATATATATATATTTTTTGAAATATTACACCGACGGAATATTTCCGCCGCTGAATAATTAATTTTTTTTTTAATTTATCAGCGGCGAAAATATTCCGTCGGTGAAATTAAATGTTTTTTATTTTTTTTTTAAATTGAACACCGACGGAATATTTCCACCGCTGATAAATTAATTTTTTTTTAATTTATCAGCGACGGAATATTCCGTCGGTGATTATATAATTTAATTTTTAATTATTTTTAGAACTAATTAACATAATAACTAACTGAAAAACATTAAAATATTTAACTGAAACGTTAGAAAATTGATTGAAATTTTGAAAAACTAACTGAAAACGTTAGAAAACTAAGTGGAAACGTTAAAAAACTAATTGGAATTCTAAAAAACTAACTGATAACATTAAAAAACTGACTGAAATTTCAAACCCTAAACCCTAACCCCTAACCCCTAAACCCTAAACCCTAACCCCCCTAACCCCTAAACGCTAAACCCTAACCCCTAAACCCTATACACTATACCATATACCCTATACAATATACCCTATACCCTATGAACCTGAGTGCAAAAGATGCTGCAATTGCCAAATTTACTCAAGATCCTGATTGCAGAATCTTCCTCATGAGCTTGAAAGCTGGCGGTGTTGCCCTCAATCTCACGATTGCTTCGCATGTTTTCTTGATGGACCCATGGTGGAATCCAGCAGTTGAGCGACAAGCCCAAGATAGAATCCATAGAATAGGCCAATATAAGCCAGTCAGAATTGTGAGGTTTGTTATTGAGAACACAATTGAGGAGAGAATTTGATATGAGAAAATATCATGTTTTGGTGCTGTAGAGCTTTTTGTAAACTTTTGTGGCCATAATTGTTGAGGAATATGGATATATGGAGATGGAATCTGCAGCTATTTTGATCCTCCATAGATGTAGATGAAACTTGGTGGTAGTTTGGTCCTCAGCATATGATGTTGAAAACTTACAATGCAGAATGTTTCTTTGTTGTGGCTTATACCCAGGATAGTTATCTTTTATTTTGCTTTTCTAAACCCTAAACCCTAAACCCTAACCCCTAAACCCTAACCCTTAACCCCTAAACCATAAACCCTAAACTCTAAACCCTAACCCCTAACCCCTAAACCCTAAACCCTAAACCCTAAACCCTAAACCCTAAACCCTAAACCCTAAACCCTAACCCCTAAACCCTAAACCCTAAACCCTAAACCCTAACCCCTAAACCCTAAACCCTAAACCCTAACCCCCTAACCCCTAAACCCTAAACCCTAAACCCTAAACCCTAACCCTTAACCGCTAACCCCTAAACCCTAAACCCTAACTCCTAAACCCTAACCCCTAAACCCTAAACCCTAACCCTTAAACCTTAACCCCTAAACCCTAAAAGTATAGTGTATAGGGTATAGTGTATAGGGTATAGTGTATAGGATATAGGGTATAGGGTATAGGGTATAGTGTATAGGGTATAAGGTATAGGGTATAGGGTATAGTATATAGGGTATAGGGTATAGTGTATAGTGTATAGTATATAGGGTATAGGGTATAGTGTATATGGTATAGTGTATAATGTATAGGGTATAGTGTATAGTGTATAGGGTATAGGGTATAGGGTATAGGGTATAGTGTATAGGATATAAGGTATAGGGTATAGGGTATAGGGTATAGGGTATAGGCTATAGGGTATAGTGTATATGGTATAGGGTATAGTGTATAGGGTATAGGGTATAGTGTATAGGGTATAGTGTATAGGGTATAGGGTATAGTGTATAGGGTATAGGGTATAGTGTATAGGGTATAGTGTATAGGGTATAGGGAATAGTATATAGGGTATAGTATATAGGGTATAAGGTATAGGGTTTAGGGTTTAGGGTAGGGTTTAGGGTGTAGGGTATAGGGTTTAAGGTTTAGGGTGTAGGGTTTAGTGTTTAGGGTTTAGGGGTTAGGGGTTAGTGTATAGGGTATAGTGTATAGGGTATAATGTATAGGGTATAGTGTATAGGGTATAGTGTATAGGGTATAGGGTATATGGTATAGGGTATAGGATATAGTGTATAGGGTAGTGTATAGGATATAGGGTTTAGTGTATAGGGTATAGTGTATAGGGTATAGGGTATAGTGTATAGGGTATAGGGTATAGTGTATAGGGTATAAGGTATATGGTATAGGGTATAGTGTATAGGGTATAGTGTATAGTGTATAGGGTATAGGGTATAGTGTATAGTGTAGTGTATAGGGTATAGTGTATATGGTATAGGGTATAGGGTATAGTATATATGTATTAGTCAAATATATGTTTAGGTTTAAAATTACTTAATCCCAATCATAACAAGCATTATTGTGGACCCCTAATTTAATTAGATCAAATAGAATTTTTCTATGTATGATAGGTCCCCTTAGTGCATGTGTGTGATGATGTTGCCATTCGCGGGAAAAATTCGATTTTTGCGTTTCTTTGAAAAACCAAATAAAATCGGAAAAACGGAGTCGCCACGCCATTTTAATTTTGAGGGCCAAAACTTTGAAAAAAGCCCGAGATCAGAGATTTAGGTTCGGAGGTCATGTTACGCGTCGGGAAGGACGTTAGTGTGCACCCGACGCGCCTCGTAAAACGAGTCTTCCAAGCTGAAAATCATTTGTGTGTGTGTGTGTGTTTTGGCCAAAATAAGTTGAAACTCAGAAAAGTAAAAATTGGGATATCTTTTTAAGACTTTAAACTGATCCCATGATTTTTTGGAAGATTTTTGGATTGAGATTTGGTACTCAAAAGACCTTTTGAAGTTGAGAGCCATTTCTGCCAGAATGAAAAAGGCAGTGGACCTTTGATTTTAAAAGGGATTCAAGGGTCTTAAAACTTCATAATCTGGATAAACTCAGAGAATGAAAGTTGTTCTAGACACCTTAAATAAAGTTTGTGCGAAGGAATTTTCCATTTTGGAGAAGATTTGAGGGGTCAAAACCTTCTGGAAACCTCAGATATGAGATCTGGATTCCCAGAAGCTGATGAACTAGCCTCTGAAAGAAAATTTGAAAAGAGGAGTTTTACTCACCCAAAAAATAAGGTAAAAATATGTCTGGAAAGCTCTGGATGTTGGCTACAAAAAGTGTTTTGTAGTCAACACCAAATTCCAAGTTCATCTGTGTCCAAAAATTAAGACCATGGACTGAGGTCTGAGAAAATTGCTACTGGACAGCAACTTCTCAAGAAAGAAAATATGATTTTAAGGGGGGTTTTGCATCCATGCTTGTCCCCATTTCCCTAGGTTTTGGTTAGTGATCACTAGACATTTTAGTGGTGAATCAACTATACCAAACCATCCTTGAGTACATTAGGACTAAGCATTTCATTTGCTTGGGAAGGGGAATTTTATCCTTTGAAATCAAGATTTAGTGCTTGAAAATGGTTTTTTAGGGTTTTGAAAATGTGTTTTCTTTGCAAGTAAGCAAGAAAAGCTTTGAAAATAATGTTGATCTTTGTAGAAGATCATCCATGGAGATGGTCTTCCATGGTGATCTTCTTAGATCTAGAGCAAGAAGATGAAAGAACTACATTTTGTAGTTTGAAGATGCATGCATGGATGAGATTTAGGGTTAGGAAGAGGAGGGTTTACCAATCTTCCTTGTGTTCTTGAGTGTTTGGCTTGAGTGTATGAGTGTTTAGGGCTCTAATATGAGAGTGAGTGGATGAGTATGAGTTGGGAAAGATTGGAGAGAAAATGGTGACAATTCTTGAAGAATTCTCACTGTTTTCTCTCTATAGAACCAGAGGTTCGGTGCAAAATGTGTTTTTCCTCTCTATTTTTGTGACTGGAGGGCTCAATTTATAGCCCTCTGAAATGCAATCATCCGCGCGGATGGGTCCCTCAGCGTGCAACTGTTCATTAAATGCAGGCTTCCAACTTTGGACAAGAAGAATAATTCTTTTTCAAAATTCAAATTGACAGCCAATTTATGTTTCCAGCATTGCTATTGTTGGTTTTCTTCTTTTGTTTTTCTTTTTAAGATTCTTTTTAAGGTTTAACCTTAAATAACAATGCCCATTTTACCCTCACTTTGTTAGAAATGTTAGGATAGTTAGGAATTGGTAGAAATGTTATAACTTTCGTTAATTTTCTAACGAAAATTCTAACAAGCTCAAATTGGAGCACTTCAGTGGCCCCTCGCGACGGCGCTTCGAAGGAAGCGGGTCGTCGATAATGAGGCTCCATATTGGCAGGATAATCGAGTGATCGGGTGGCTGAACCTAGCGATAGGCTACCTACGTATCCCGAATGGGAATCAAGCCAGTCGTAGTTCGGGTCTTTGACCCTGGAGATGATGGCGTTTTAGGTGCCTCGAACCTGATGAGCGAGTTCTGCAGTCGGTTCCTGGAAAGAAACTCTGCTAAGAGATGACCATTTTCGGTCTGATGGCTATGGCTCTGCTGGGATAGGAATGACCATTTTTGGTCTGGCGGGTATCCGCTCTGCTGGGGATTTTTTGTGATTTATCGCTTTCCTAGTGATAGCGTCTTAGGTGCCTCGAACCTTGAAGATGGCGTTTTAGGTGCCTCGAACCTTGGAGATGGCGTTTTAGGTGCCTCGAACCTTGGAGATGGCGTTTTAGGTGCCTCGAACCTTGAAGATGGCTTTTTAGGTGCCTCGGACCTTGATGATGATGGCGTTTTAGGTGCCTCGAACCTTAATTTGAAATGGCCTTTCGGTGGACTTCGTCTGCTGCCGAAGGAGAGGGTGACCGTTTTGGTCGAGGGGCTGGACCTAATGATAGGCTACCTACGTATCCCTAGTGGGAATCAAGCCCTTTCGTAGTTCGAGTACTACTCGAGATCTCGTTGGCTTTTGGGATTCCGTTAACTTTGCTGGGGATTTCGTTAGCCTTTGCTGGGGAAAATCAAGCGTGTTCGTCTGGGAATTAGTCTTACGATTTGGCTGCCGTTGGATGATTTTGATGAAAGATGCGGGATCTCGTTATCTTTCTCAGGGCACTCGGTCTTACGTTTGGCTGCAGGAAGATTTTGATGAAAGATACGGATCTCGTTATCTTTCTCGGGGCACTCGGTCTTACGTTTGGCTCAGAAGATTTTGATGAAAGATACGGGATCTCGTTATCTTTCTCAAGGCACTCGGTCTTCAATTTGGCTGGGGGTAATTTTGATGAAAGATACGGGATCTCGTTATCTTTCTCAGGCACTCAGTCTTACGTTTGGCTCAGGGTAATTTTGATGAAAGATACGGGATCTCGTTATCTTTCTCAAGGGCACTCGGTCTTACGATTTGGCTGCCGGGTAATTTTGATGAAAGATACGGGATCTCGTTATCTTTCTCAAGGGCACTCGGTCTTACGTTTGGCTCAGGGGGTAATTTTGATGAAAGATACGGGATCTCGTTATCTTTCTCGAGCACTCGGTCTTGCGTTTGGCTCGGAGTAATTTTGATGAAAGATGCGGGATCTCGTTATCTTTCTCAGGCACTGGTCTTACAATTTGGCTGCAGGAAGATTTTGATGAAAGATGCGGGATCTCGTTATCTTTCTCAGGGCACTCGGTCTTACGTTTGGCTCGGAAGATTTTGATGAAAGATACGGGATCTCGTTATCTTTCTCAAGGCACTCGGTCTACGTTTGGCTGCGGGGTAATTTTGATGAAAGATGCGGGATCTCGTTATCTTTCTCGGGCACTCGGTCTTCAATTTTGACTGGGGAATTTTCTTGACAAGGGGCTGACTTTGGTTAACTTTGGTTAACTGTCAAGTTGAGGGCTGAATTGCAGAGTTCCTGAAATTTTAAGGGGCAAAAGGGTCATTTTGACCCTTGCAATCCTGTAGCGCGGATCAGGGTTTGAACAGGGGTATTAATTAGGGCCAACGCCCTTTCTCTTCCCCATTCAGTTTTGAAATTGTCGAGAGCAGAGAGAGAAATTCTGTGAAAATCCGCCATTTTTGGCCCAAAAGCTTCAAAATTCTTCCGATTTCTTCGATTTTTTGAGCAATGGAACACGGGAAGGCGCTTTCAAGGCCAAGGCGTGGCCGGTAGCGGAGAGGCGATTGGAGCTCGTCCGGATGAGGAGGCATTACAATCTTTCGCAATCGGTTGAGGAGGAGCATATCCCGATGCTTGGCAACATTGGGCTTGGATCCGCATCTCGGAAAAACGGTATACTTTGAAACCCTTTGATCCCTTTGTTGATTTCTTGCTTGAAATTTGAATTTTGGGTGATTTTTGAATTAAATTTTTTTTTGAAAATTCGAATGATTGATATTCTTGGCTTTGAATTTTGATTTTGATGCTTTGCATGTTGTAATGAGTATATGAGTAACCCAAAATGTGCATTTTGCTTGGGAAAAAGAATTGGCATTTTTGCCACATTTTTTTCAATTAAAAAATTACATGTGAAAATTCGAAGAATTGTGATTTTTTTTTTTTTGAAATTGAATATTGCATGTTGATGATGATGATGATTTTTTTTTTTGAAATTGAATTTTGATATTGATGAATGATGATGCAATGCATGCATTTTGTTTGGAAAGAATGGGCATTTTGCCAATATGAGATGTATGTATGTTTAGGATTTTTTTTTTTTTGAAAAGTGGGACGGATTTTTCCTCCCGTTGCATGTAAGATGGATGATATGCATGTATGCATTTTTTTTTGATTGTTATTTTATGAAAATGAGCAAATTTTTACTTCCGTAGGAATGCATCTTTTTTTTTTTTGATGAATGCATTGGGACTTGCTGAAAACTGTTTTCTTTCATGCGAGAAAAATGGGGCTATGCTCATTGTATGCTGTTATGCTGTCAAAATTTTTTTTTTTTTTAATGTAAATGCAAATGCAATCTTTTTGACATTTTCTCTTTTTTTTTTAAGGCGGAAACCGTTTTGTGACGAGAAGCTGAACAAGATGAAGACTCGAGGATCGGTGGAGTCTGTGATTGACTTGTGGGATCGGCTTCCGGATGCGGCCGAGGAGCTTTGCGAGCCAGAGCAGATTGTTGTGGAGACGGGGCTCTGGGAGTTCGTCGAGTGCTTGAGGGGCTGGTCAAGTCCCCTAAGAGCAAGGGCTTGATGTTTGCTCTGGCGCAGCACTGGTGGGACGCGACCCGCACCTTCCAGCTTCTATCAGGCGAGGCTGCGGTTCGCGCCCTCCAACTCTGCTGCGATCACGGGCCTGTCCTTTAATGGACGCGGCATTGAGTGGCGGGATGGCTGCAGCGATGCCGATCTGCAGGCTCTTCTGGGATTTTCCCCTGTTCCCAAAAGGGGATGGGGATGGAGTGTGCCGTGGTCTGCGGCAAGATTGTGGAGACCATCGCGAGCTGAGGCTGGGGAGGAGAGGATGACGCCGATCAGATTGCCAGGGCCTTCGTGTGGTTTGCTTTCTCGAGCACGCTCTTTGGACATGCTGAGGGACGGCGGTCTTTGCCTCCTGAGGTCCTTGGAGGACATGGAGGCGGAGATGTCTCGTGGGGAGGCCGGGCTGAGAGCTTTATTTTGCTCTTGATAGATACAGCCGGAAGGCTGTGAGCTCCTTGTACTGCTTCGAGTTTGCTCTGGAGGTATAAGCTTTCTTTTTGCTTTCCCTTCTTTTCTTGAGCACGCACTTTTCTTTTGCACTGGATTGATTTGATCTTTACCTTTCGCAGGTATGGGCGTTAAAGTTTTTCCACGTCACGATGTGGCGGCGGGCGAGTGCGTCGGGCGTGTCCGGCCATGCAGTCTTGGTCCAAGCATGCAGGGAGAGATAAGCTCCGGGGGCGTGCGACTCTCAGGTGCGCGGATTGCCTTCCTTTGACGGAGGCCGAGACGGGTGAGGGATGATGTCTTCCCCTGGGATCGCTTTGAGGTGGCGCAGCTGAAGGGCGCTGAGACCTGGGCAGTCAGCGGAGGATTTTGAGGGGTCTGACCTGCGATGCCTATTATCTGGGAGAGAGGTGGCGCGCCGGCATGGCGTGAACTCGCCTTTGAGGACACCGGTGGAGCCTCCCGCCGATGTGGTGCACCGAGCGATCGGTCCAGTGACCTGGGATGATTCCGCGGCCAGGCACTTCTCGGACTTCGTGGCGGTGAGCCGTATGCGACATTCGTCTGAGGAGGCTGAGGATGCCTCAGGTTTGGATAGGGAGGGGCTTGGGATCCCGCGGTACCCTCGGACGGATTTTTCCTGTGCTCCAGGATGGGGTCCGATTGAGGGTGCAGTCCCTCAGCCCGGGCGGCTTCACGAGCTTTCCGGCCTCGTCCGGGTATGAAGGTATGGCTTCACCTTTTCCCCTTCTTTTCTTTCCTTTGTTTCATCATCTTTAGCATCACCTCTTTTTTTTGACGCTTTTGCTTTTGTGCAGTTTTCGGAGGTGGTCGTCGAGGCCGACGAAGCAGTGATCGGGGCCAAGAGATTCATCAGGAGGATGGTCGCTTGCGGGGCTGCTCAGGCTGAGGCGAGGCGACCACGGCGGCGCCTGTCGAGACGGGAGGCTTCCCTTATCGCTCAGAGACTTCTTCAGAGACTCCTTTGTCTCCTCTCCTTGATCCTCGCGGTGCTGCCTTGGATCACGTCATTCTCGGGGATCCACGGGCAGGGACACGTTTGGCAGCATGGCGGGTCGTCTCGTGCGTCAGGAGTCCGACGCCTTCACCTTCGGGATGCGATTTCGCAGATCTCGGCTTGCCCTGTCAAGCGTGCCGGTTCATCCTGACGAGCCTCTCTCTGGAGAGCGAGACGATTCTGAGCCCGAGATTTTCAGGGCTCCTGAGGAGGCGGGCCGAGTCGGCGAGAGGGCGGGGGGAGCATCGATGCTGGAGACTCCGATTGATTTTTTTTTTTGAGATTGAGATTTAGATTTGTACAGCTTATGCACATTTTTTTTTTGATGTAATAATTTAGGATTTTATTTATGTTTGTTTGTTTTTTTTTTTATGCACACTCTCTTTTTTTTTGGAATGTA
Organism: Adenophora triphylla var. japonica; assembly: GCA_022495995.1. Taxonomy (NCBI): domain Eukaryota; kingdom Viridiplantae; phylum Streptophyta; class Magnoliopsida; order Asterales; family Campanulaceae; genus Adenophora; species Adenophora triphylla. Next base: position 317,017 of record JAFEMH010000872.1, on the reverse strand, counting down.
ATAATTTAGGATTTTATTTTATGAATGCAATGCAATATGAATGCAGTGTTGCATGAGCCTTGGTTTTTTTTTTTGCAAGGGTGTTTGGTATATGGACTGGTTTGGGGAGGTTTTTGCACAGGTTCGAGCAGCCGGGACGGAATATTCCTCTTTTGGTGTGGCGGCTTGAGCTGCCAGATTTTTTTTTGGCAAAGCTCATCGCGCGGATGGGCGGTCTGACATTGTCCTTTAATTTTGGTTCAGACCTGGTCTTGCTTTATTTCAAATTCAAATATCCTCTTCAACCTCCAATCCAGCAGCCATTTGGGGGAGGAGAGAAAAACCATGGAAATGGCCAAAACTTCTCCAAAATTGTCCAAAGAAAGGCAAATGTTGTTCTTTGAAAAGTTCAAGGAGGGGTGTAGGGAGATCATGCATGAGAGAAGATCATTCTTTGAAGAAAGGTACAAGATACGATGCTTGTGGTCTCTCAAAGAATTGGTTCCGATTATGACCTCTTAAGAGCTTCTTCTTCGTTTTGGGATACTAGAAGGCATGTCTTTTGCCTTTCCTTCAACGAGATTGTTCCGGTAGAAGAATTTCGGGCCTTGCTTGGAGGTCAGGAGGTGGAAGAGATAGCGGTTCCCTTTGCGGAAGGGCTTCTTTTGTTGACAGATTGTGCGTCCTCCTTCATCTTTCCCCGGAGGAAGCGCAAGGTATGAGCCGCGGTCCCGATCATTTCGATATTTCCGAGTCTTCCCGGCAGATTTAGGGGCCTAGGTTTGGTGGATGATGCCTAGTGGGATGCCTTTGCACTTTGTAGGTTTGGCACCCTGTTCATGGTCTATTCCTTTGGGATCTGCCATCAATCTCTGCTGGATATTGTCGTTCAGCTGTCGCCTGGGCAGAGATGTCGTTCCTTTGATTCTTGGGGAGACTTTTCATGCTCTGGCAGATTAGCTGCCGGACGGCGGTGTGCGCGGGCAGCCCGTTCCTTTTGACCCTGTGGCTGATGGAGCGTTTGGGGGTTCTTCGGGAAACCTCTGATATGATCAGGCCTTGGACTTTTGCCAGGAGAGGTGTTGATGTAGATTTTGATGGTGGGGCTCGTGGGAGCGTTGGATGGCGGGTCGCCGGGCTGAAGATATCAGATGGTTGGTGCCTCGTTGGCGGGTGGAGACTCGCAGAGTGCTTCAGGACGGGTCCCATGTGGTCTGCTTCCGGGCTTTCTCGTCCAGTTTCTACATTCCGGCTCTGGTCCTGAGGCAGCTTTGGCTTGGAGCAGGTTCCTTTGGAGGGTTTTGATGATGTAGCCACCAGGGTGGTGGCTCCTGTTTCCATGGATGATCCCTCGGTGTTTCCATTTCTTCCGAGCATGGAGGTATGATGCCTTTCCTCCTCGGGTCATTCTCTGGCGCGTAGGAGACCGGTGTTCCTGACCACTTGGTACCTGGATTGGTATGAGAGGCATCTGGGAGAGACTCAGGTGGCTATTTTCAGACGGCGTGAGGCCATTGTGGGTGCGGAGGACCTGGCTGTTTCTGAGAGGAGGAGGGCCGAGGCGAGGGCCAACCCTCGTGGCAGGAGCGGAGACGCTGTGGCTGATTGTGAGGCTTACGTAGAGAGGCAGGAGAGGAGGGCTCCTATGTCCAGCTAGGTTGCAGGAGATGAGGATGACGCTAGGGCTCCTAAGGCCCTGACGGAGGCTGGTTTGATGAGCCCTGTTCCTATCCAGAGCTTGGTAGGAGGAATACCGACATTTTTCCATTCAGAAGAGAAAGACTCAAAGGGGAAGAAGAAGGGAGAGGCCGGTGCGAGTGGCTTGGAGTGACTCTGAGGTTTCCAAGTATCCCTTTCTTGTCATGGCAGACACATTAGTTTGATTATGTATCTTCGTTTTCCTTTAGCAGGTTGCCAGTTGTAGGAATGAATCGGGCTTAGACTCATCAAAGAGCTTTTAACTTGTAATGAATATTTGAGTTGCTTTAGAGTTTTTCGAGACGCTTTAGTGGTCTGATCAATTGTATTGATGCCAAAGTATGGCTTTTATTTGTGCTTTAGAGCCGAACCGTTTCGGCTCCTACGTTCCCTCATTTTGAGGAGCTCAGGTCTTCGTAGTTCAACCTGGTGAACTCTCTTTTTTCTTTGTTTTTTGTTTTTTTTTTTTTTTTTTTTTTTTGGTGCAACTCCTGTTTTTGTACCTGCAGGCCGCCTTTTCGGGTTTCTAACCTAGTTGGGTATTACTCTTTTAGCACTCTTTTTTTTTTTGTTGTTTTTTTGTTTTTTTCTTTGTTTTTTTTTTGTTTTTTTTTTTTGGTGCAACCCTGTTTTTTTCCTAGGCCGCCCTTTTCGGGTTTCTAACCTAGTTGGGTATTACTCTTTTAGCACTCTTTTTTTTGTTTTTTATTTTTTTGTTTTTTTTTTGTTGTTTTTTTTTTTGTTTTTTTTTTGTTTTTTTTTTACGCGTAGTGTCTCCGCAGCTTGTCACCATTCACTGGGTGTACAAAGGGATTCCGTCGAGGTCTGCAAGTTTGCATGGCTCCTCCAGAGAAGATCTTCTGGGCGACGTATGGCCCGACCCATGCAGGCTCCCATTTGCCGAGGGGTTGATACGGGACTGGAGGCTTTTCTTTTAGAGCGAGATCACCTTCTCGGATCTCCGATGCTTTACTTTCTTGTCGAAGGCTCTAGCCATTCTTCCTTGGTAGGCTCGGATGTGTTCCATGGCCTTCAAGTGGCGTTCGTCTAGTAGGGCCAATTCGTCATGGCGAACCTCGGAGCCATTCGGACTCTGGTTGATCTCGCTTTCCAGCGTATACGGAGCGAGATTTCAGCTCGATTGGGAGTACGGCTTCCATTCCGTATGTGAGGGCAAAAGGTGTTTCCCCAGTTGCCGTTCTGGCTGATGTTCTGTAGCCCAGAGTGCCAAGTGTAACTTCTCGGGCCAATCTTCTGCCTTGGACGGCCATTTTCCGGATGATATTTTCAGAGTCTTGTTTGTGCTTCGACGGCTCCGTTGGTTTGGGGCCTGTAGGGAGATGACTTGTGACGGGTTATTCGAATTCGCCAGCAGTTTTTCACATTCCCCTTCGAAGTGGGATCCGTTATCTGAGATGATTTCGGCTGGCAACCCGTATCTGCACATGATGTTTTCTTTGATGAAGAGGGTAACTTTCTTTGAATTGAGGATTTTGTAGGACTTTGCAGAGCATCCTTTCCAATTCCTTCGAAGAAATGACCAATCTGCGTCTCTTTAGGCTCTTCCGCAGTTCCCTGATTCACACTTGTCAAAATCTCTTCGGCAGCTTGGGCTCGATTTTCCTCTTTCCGGACAACCTGCTTAAAGATTTTTTTTTGTTGTTTGATTTTTTTTTTCGTTTAATGTGTCTGCTTCTTTATCTAATGAGTTATTATTAAGTTTTTTTTTTTTTTAATTCGTCATTAGTTAAAGTGGCAATCAAGGGATACTCGGAAAGATTCGTCATTTCTTTGAAAATGAAGGGGAATACAACGCTTGCTACAGACTCGTAGTCTTCAGGCGTAAGGCCATCGGACGACCCTAGAGACTCGATCTTAACAGAGAGAGACTGGGAGGACTTGTCCTAGATTGACACAAAGGGACGGGGGACCAATCCAAGCTTGGTAATCATTTCCTCCTTGGTCGCGGACGGGCCTGAGAGAGTTTCCCAATTCTTTCAGCGGCGTCGTCGCTGTTGGTGGCCTCGGTGACTCGGGAAGCTGTCTTTGTTTTGTTTTCCTTTCTCAATTGCCGCTATCATCTCTTGGACCGAGCCGAGATCAATCAGTCTGGCACTGGACTTCTTCTTCGAACAATTCTTGCATAACCAGACCATCCCAATCATCGAGGGAAATTTCGTGGTCTTAGCTTTTGGCACTGTCGGTTCGGAGTCGGGTTTCGGATCTTCTGGGCAGGGAGGAATAGTGGTTGTGAGCTTCTCGGCTGTTCCACTAGGTCGAGGCACGCCTCTGAAGGTATACTCACCCTTCATGGTAGTGGTAGCCCCGGGTATCTTGGGTAGGTCCAGGAACATTCTACGGACCGGGTTAGCCTTGGTTCCTAAACTTGTTGAGGTTATCCTGTAGCTTTAGCCATCTGCCGTAGGAGTGGGCTCTGTGATGTTTCCTGGTTGTGTGGGACCCTTTACAAAGTAGTCGGCCAAATTAGGGCTGAAGGGGAGAGATTTAGGGTTGTCAACCGGGACCTTTCTGTGGCAGCTTCAAATCTTTTTCCCTTTGCAGTTGTCCACCGGGGAGGCCTCATATCCTGTGCCGTGGCGAGTATTACGTCCTTTCACTTCGATGAGTTTGTGAGTTCCTTGTTGGGTGCTTCCCAGCCGAGGCCAGGGTAGATAGCTCTTTTTCTCATCATTTTCAAGACCGGTGGGATTTTATCCCGAGTGGCCGTCGGGATCTATGTTGCACACTTGGGCCTTGGGAGGCTAGACCGTGAAGCCCGTTAGCATGTGACCTTCCTCGTCATGTTTGATTTCAGAATAGGTATTCCGCCCGATATCCGTGCCCTCCAAAGTGACTAAATCTCCGTAAATGGTCGTCGGATCCCCATTCGAGACGAATTTCACACACTGGTGGAGGCTTGAGGCGACCCCTTTGACTTGGTGTGCGGCAAGGTCTTCCCAGCAGGGCATTGAAAGTAATCGGGATGTCGATAACCTGGAATTCCACAGGTATCAATTTACTGTCCAAACCAAGAGGTCTAAAGTAGCAACTCCGAGGACTACTCGGGATGTTGAGTCGTAAGCTTGGCTGTGAGAGAAGAAGGCTTCAAGTCTCGTAGTCTTGATATCAAGCAAGCTTCATGATCTTTGCCGGAAGAATGTTCATTCCGACCCATTATCAACCAGGGACCCGAGGGAGGCGTCGTTCATCCAGACTCGGCTGTGATGAAGAGAGGCTCATTATGATCAGCCCCAAATTGAGGGAGGTCGAGATCCGTGAAAGTGATTATGTTCCCGTAGTGGATGTTTCCAATCAGCTGTACCACATCATCGGGAGTAGCATCAATAGGCACGAGAGTGCGAGCCAGCTTTCTTCCAGCCTTCGGCTTATGGGGATAAGACGAAGTGAGTAGAGACCGTAGGGAAATATTGGCCTGTGTTTGCTTCAACTGGGTGAGCACGGGATCCTCTTTTTCGTGGTCCTGGAGTTTCACTGTCTTAGCATAGGGCGGCGATCTTCTTTTTGGTGTTTGATCTGTGGCCTTCTTATACGCCCTGGGATTTCCTTGGAAGATCTCGCCCGAGCGGGTCCAGCGAGATTAACTTCCTCATCGGTCGTCTCTTGACTGGATTTCTTCAATGCCTGCTAGGGTCAATGGGGGAGTCCTTTTGGCTGCTGGCCATTGGGTTCTGACGGAGTTTAGTGACAGTGAGGGAGCTGAGCTGCATGGCTCCTTCACGGGCGGCCCTTATAACCGCTTCCCAAGTCACGGGCTTTTGGGTTTGGGGTTGTGTTGTTGCCCCTTGGATGGCCTGAGCTAGGGCGTCTTCCGATTCACTCTACGTGGCCGGCCTTGCTCATTGTTATCATGCAACAAGAGTTGCTATTGTCGGGACTCGGCGGCCTCGATTTCATCCCTTGGATGGCCCACGAGTTGTGGCTATCGGCCTCCATCTCATCGTATATCCTTTTTCTTTCGAGTCTTGCAGGTAGGGCAGCCACAGGTGAAGGATAGGCAACGTTCCCCTTCGGAGTTTGAGGTAGCGGCTCGATAGATCTGTGTCCAAATAAGGAGCACCCGGGGTCCATTGTCGGGCCCTGTAGCAATTAGAAAGGCGTCATGTGGACTCATAGGTATGAAGGCCACTGGGGAGACGTTCCGGAGATCGATAACCCTTTTCGGTGATTGCGAGGCATTCGCGCGCTCGGCGGCCCGGCTGTGACCACTTACGGTTGTTACGCCCATCCGTTCGTGGGAAAGAAGAAAAAGATCCGATAACGTTTACGAATTCTTCATCTTCCGGTGGCTGAAACCCTCCATTTTCGACCAGTGCTTCAATAAACCCTCTCCATTCACCATTCAGGTTCTTATAAGGAACGTTGTGTTCTAGGATTTCGGATATGTACGGATGCAGGGCGCGGGCTTTGCTTGTCCCCTCATCCTCTGGAGTATCCGGGCATTGGCCACAAATGCATCTTACAAGTGACACCTCGTAGGGGTCTGTCTCCATTGGTATCTGATCCGCATTTCCTGGCGGTCCTTCGTCGTTGCTTGCTGATAACCAACCATTGTGCCTGGCTCCCATGGGCTCATGATCGTTCCAGATTGTTTCCGGATCTGGGGCCTCAGTTGACTCTTCACTCTCGTCATCATCATCGTCATCGCTATCATCGGAATCATCTTCCCATACTCCAGGGATTTGGCTGGGAGGGAACGCCAAATTTGTTGGGGGAATATGGGTGTCCCACAGAAATTGTCATATGTTCCCATTCCCGGAAGTGGCAATTGTGACTCAGCTTCTCCTCCCAGAAATTGCGGGGGAAGAGTGAGAGGGGGTGGCACGTATTTGACACCAGGTAGGATATAGAAGGAATCCTCCTCTTCCGATTCTTCGCTGTTCTCGGGATCATATTCGGGCTCTCCCAAAGCCAATTTGCAGAAGTGTACTAGCTCCAGATGCTCTTCGGCCTCTTTGCTGATAAGCCCCAAGACAGCGCCCGCCGAAAGCTTTCTTGTTCGATTCTTCTCGATTGTTCTAACCATCTTGTGTAAATGGTTTTTTCATGTTACGGCGGAAGCCCAGGTTCTTCGGTATCGGCCTTCCCTTCATCCGAGAAATAGCGGGTCTCGTATTCTTGCAAGGAGTCTCCGACATGAGACCAAGATGGGTTGATTCGTTCGATATCCTCGAGGCCGAGGGGAATCCGACAGGGATCCTCGACGAGGTTGGCCACGGGTATTTCGGGACCTTCATCAGCATCTTCCTGGGCATGCGAAGATTCTCCGCATTCAATCATATTCACTCGATTATGGTTCCTTGGCAATGATTTTTAGATCGTGTTAGGCCCCTCGGGGCCTTCCAACTTTCCTTGCTCTATTAGCCCCCGGATTGCCTTTTCAGAGTGAAGCATTGTCAAGGTAAGATGTCCGTGAGCTTGATGAAAGGCACAATACTTTGTAGTATCCACGGGAGCATTCGAATTTTGGGTTGGAAATTCTCCAAAGGCCGCAAAGAGCCTTCTTTCACTGTCCCTAAAGATGTCATTCAGGGGCATTCCAAAGTTTTCGAGATTTATGACCCGGGGTCTGGGCTCGGCCGGTTTCCTGGGAGCAAAAGGAGTCGTGTTATTGCATTCTGTCCCGCATAGTTAATCATCTCTTTGCCTTTAGCAGAGCGGGGCGGTGTTTGCAGGAGGAGACCCGATATCCGCAGGCGTGTGCAGGTGGCTGTCGATTGTAGGCCTTTTCAAACTTAGCTGCAGAGTTAACCATGGCCCGTAAGTCCGAGTATGGGAAGTGGCGAGGGAGGCTCTCAGATGTGGTTTCAAGCATGACTGGAAGATGTCTAGTTGTTCCTCTTCGGAAGGAGGATGGCCATTTCACTGAGTTTCGATTCCACCGCTTGTAAAAGTCCCCAACATTCTCATCAGACGCCGCACTGTTGTTTGTAGGTCAACCCTATTTGTTTCCCATTCCAGGTTGGCCTTATATTTCTCTCGTGAAGGCATTGGTAATTTGGTCCCATGTGGCCCCGGCTTCAGTTTCAAACGGAAGAACCACTTTAAGGCACTTGGACTTCAAGGATAGGCTGAAATAGTCGCCCAACTGCTGATTGGTACATCCTTTGGCTTTCATTGCCAAGGTATATGTATCCAAATGGGTTTTTGGGCATGCAGTCCCATCAAAGAGATCCAGATTGGGCATCACGAATTTGTGGGGCGAGGAACAATGGAGTCCGGTCTGTAGGCCGGAAGGCGGGACTTCTTGGCGATCGGTTCGGCGATCGTGCTTTCATTTCCTTGTGTTGTTCCATGAACCAGGCCGGATGAGGGTCTTGTGGCGGAACCATGGCATTAAAGCTAGTGGCTGAGCTAGAGAGAGGAGCTACCACTGGAGCGGGCTGGTGGAGGGAACGGCCGATGCGGGACGTAGGTGAAAACCTGTCCTGGGCTGAGTTACCTGGGAGCATGAGTAGGAGCTCGAGCAAAAGGGTAGAACCTTGCGGCTGCTGTTGATTTTCAACTGGCAAAGTAGGTGGAGGCAGCCCCGATGTGGCCTGGATAACTTGGATTTCCAGAGTGGGGCCCGTAAGTAGGCTTGAGTGCGGCCTGTCCCGATTGTTGAATTGCATGGCCGCTTGTGGTGAAGGTGTGTAACCTGGGGTACTGCGGTCTGGTGATTCGGATGACACCGGGATGGAGGCTTGGTAACCCATAGAAGTCTCGAGTGAGGAATGGATTTGTGTGAGGAGCCGGTGAACTAGTGCCGTTCGAGGAGGGGCTCTGACGTGGCCCAACCAAGTTGTGGCGGCATTCCGAACCGTGGCCATTGCCGTGAGTCCGGATTGATCGGTTCCGAACCGAGGAGGGATCCCGATTAGCCGTGGCATTCCGAGATAGCCCCAACCATGAGAAGACATTCCGTACCGATTTTGCCCCCACCGATTTGTGCCGTCGGGCTGCATGGATCCGGTGGTCTCGTGGTTGGGAGCCGTTGTCCCGAAAATCGAGGAGCATGGGTTACGGTAGTGGCACCATAGGAGGTGGGTGGCGGCATCTGGTGTAGTCGGGCGACCGAGAGTGGGGTTGGCATCCTCGTCTTCTTCCACGGTGAAGGTGCCATCGGGATTGAGGGTGGCGGCCGACCGTGACTCTTAATAGCCTCCATAAGGCCGTTCAGCTGTGCTTCTGTCGTAACCTCATCTCGTTGCGCTAACTGATTCCACTGTTGCTCGTCTCGAGGGGTCCGGGAGGCGGAGTGATGTTATCCCCATCATTACCGCCGATGCGAGACATTCGAAACCCGGAGTCTAACAAACGGCGAGGCCGATGGCGCGCTTGACTCTTCCCAGCTGATCAAACGGTGACACGGTGCCCGAAACCAAGCTTTGTGCGGAGCTGCGGGGAAAGGACACGAAGGTTCGATGTCCGGGAATGGAAGGAGGGTAGGTGTTTGGGCTTTAGGCTCATGCAACATGCGATTATTTGTTCACGTTTACTTAAAGCATGTTTTATTAACCTAATCGGTTGGAAAAGATTGCTCTTCTTTTCGCAAACTACTCGATTCCCGGATCGGTGGGCCCCGTCACTACGTCTATAAGCCCCTCGTATTCCACCTGTATTTCGACCTCCCAGGTGGACAACCCCGGCGAGGGTCCTATAGGGCAAGCGGGTCCCACCGACCGAAAGAAAAATGATCCTAAAAGATCAAGCGGGTAATCGAGTCTTAACGAGCATTCGATGTAAATTACGGACAAAGCCGACGTCAAAAGTCAAGATCCTGTCCGAGGGCTCGACGAAAAGTCGGCATGATTTGGACCGATAAGCGTCCACGATTGATCTTGACTTGTCGTCGCTAAGCCGTAATTAGGCATGGAATAGTCATTAATCCTTGATGACTCAGGCCAATGCCGGGAGTCGGTGTATAATTTGTGGCCGAGGCCGAAGTCAAGGCGCCGGTCAATATCTTGGTCAAAGTCTCGCGGCGGAAAACCGGCGAGAACTTCGGCTCATTAGGGACCCGAAAGATATTGAGTCGGTATGCCGACAAAGGCTTGAAAGGAAAGGTCTATACACGGACAGGGCATGACACACCCCGGACTAAAAACCAACCGGGTCTCGGACAAAGTGTGTCACGGACAAGTGCATGGTCGACACGAGGCTCCATGGGATGTTTGGGTAGTCCTGTGCTCATCCGAGAGGCGTAATAAGACCAAACGGACCGCGACAAGGATTTCCCCGGGTTAAGGACGTAGGGTGCAGTGCACGGTCACGTGCGCGTAGTGTGCAAGCAGTCTATATTCTTTTTCTGAGTAAAATAGAGATTTTTCTTTATGTGTCTTAAAAATATGATGCATGATTTTTTTTGGAAATTTTCTTTTTCTTTTTTTTTTGAAAATCTTTTTTTTTTTGATTTTTTTTTATGAGCACATAAGCACGGAAATTCCGACAGAGTTAGGGACATTGTTCCGACAGTCAAAATTTTGACTTTCTCCGAGGCGGCCAAAACAACATGAAAACTGTGCAAAAAATCAACACACACACAAAAATGATTTTCAAAGCCGGGACGGAAGCTTGACCCTCAAAAGTTTTTTTTTTTTGAAAACGGTGATACCGGTACGTGGGATTGTTAGACCACAATTTATCCCCGACTCGTGTTAGGAGGCGATAACGGGAAATTTAGTGGTTTCCACCAATATACCAAATACCATTTTTTTTTTAAAAAAAGCTTACTCCCCAGCGGAGTCGCCACTGTGATGATGTTGCCATTCGCGGGAAAATTCGATTTTTGCGTTTCTTTGAAAAACCAAATAAAACCGGAAAACGGAGTCGCCACGCCATTTTAATTTTGAGGGCCAAAACTTTGAAAAAAGCCCGAGATCAGAGATTTAGGTTCGGAGGTCATGTTACGCGTCGGGAAGGACGTTAGTGTGCACCCGACGCGCCTCGTAAAACGAGTCTTCCAAGCTGAAAATCATTTGTGTGTGTGTGTGTGTTTTGGCCAAAATAAGTTGAAATTCAGAAAAGTAAAAATTGGGATATCTTTTTAAGACTTTAAACTGATCCCATGATTTTTTGGAAGATTTTTGGATTGAGATTTGGTACTCAAAAGACCTTTTGAAGTTGAGAGCCATTTCTGCCAGAATGAAAAAGGCAGTGGACCTTTGATTTTGAAAGGGATTCAAGGGTCTTAAAACTTCATAATCTGGATAAACTCAGAGAATGAAAGTTGTTCTAGACACCTTAAATAAAGTTTGTGCGAAGGAATTTTCTATTTTGGAGAAGATTTGAGGGGTCAAAACCTTCTGGAAACCTCAGATATGAGATCTGGATTCCCAGAAGCTGATGAACTAGCCTCTGAAAGAAAATTTGAAAAGAGGAGTTTTACTCACCCAAAAAATAAAGTAAAAATATGTCTGGAAATCTCTGGATGTTGGCTACAAAAAGTGTTTTGTAGTCAACACCAAATTCCAAGTTCATCTATGTCCAAAAATTAAGACCATGGACTGAGGTCTGAGAAAATTGCTACTGGACAGCAACTTCTCAAGAAAGAAAATATGATTTTAAGGGGGGTTTTGCATCCATGCTTGTCCCCATTTCCCTAGGTTTTGGTTAGTGATCACTAGACATTTTAGTGGTGAATCAACTATACCAAAACATCCTTGGGGTACATTAGGACTAAGCATTTCATTTGCTTGGGGAGGGGGATTTTACCCTTTGAAATCAAGATTTAGTGCTTGAAAATGGTTTTTTAGGGTTTTGAAAGTGCATTTTTGCAAGTAAGCAAGAAAAGCTTTGAAAATAATGTTGATCTTTGTAGAAGATCATCCATGGAGATGGTCTTCCATGGTGATCTTCTTGGATCTAGAGCAAGAAGATGAAAGAACTACATTTTGTAGTTTGAAGATGCATGCATGGATGAGATTTAGGGTTAGGAAGAGGAGGGTTTACCAATCTTCCTTGTGTTCTTGAGTGTTTGGCTTGAGTGTATGAGTGTTTAGGGCTTTAATATGAGAGTGAGTGGATGAGTATGAGTTGGGAAAGATTGGAGAGAAAAAGGTGACAATTCTTGTGAATTCTCACTGTTTTCTCTCTATATTTCGCCAGAGGTTCGGTGCAAAATGTGTTCTTTCTCTTTATTTTTGTGACTGGAGGGCTCAATATATAGCCCTCCTGAAAATGCAAAGGTATCCGCGCGGATAGGTCCAGTAGGCGTGCACTGTTCATTAAATGCAGCTCCAGCTTTGGACAAGAAGAATATTTCTTTTTGAAATTCAAATTAGGCAGCCAGTTTATGTTTCCAGCATTTCTATTTATGGTTTTATTCTTTTGTTTTTCTTTTTAAGATTCTTTTTAAGGTTTAACCTTAAATAACAATGCCCATTTTACCCTCACTTTGTTAGAAATGTTAGGATAGTTAGGAATTGTTAGAAATGTTATAACTTTCGTTAATTTTCTAACGAAAATTCTAACAAGCTCAAATTGGAGCACTTACAAGAGGTCATGCCGAAATTTTGGCACAATCCTCGCCTTAACTTAAGGACGTTGACTTCGTCTGTGGCCCGCGTGTCACATACGTTGGAAGTTTGCATGATCAGCTAGCCTTAAGTTCACTTTTTCCTTTGTCGGTGGAACTCGCTTGCCTTATAGGACCCTCGCTCGGGATTTTCCGTCCCAAGAAGATGATCTACAAATGGAAACGAGGGGCTTATACACGTAGTGACGAGATCCACTAATTAGAGCCTTTAGGTTAGTTGCGAAAAAGAAGACACGGTCTTTTCCAACCGATTAGGACTCTGAAAAACGCGTTTTACGTAAACATTAATCGGTAACTGTACATTGCACAAGCCCGAAACCCTGAGCCAAATACCCTTTTCTGAAGCCTAAACCCTGCCTTTCGTTCCCTGCAGCGAGCAGAAAGTGGTTCAGAATTTCGGCCGCCGCCTCGCGAGTCACGATTACGGCGGCGTCGGACAGCTTCTTCGGTTCCCTCGCATGTAATATCCGACATGTCTAGCTCACCGAGAAATCGTGATGGGGACGGACCCCTGCCACCGATAATAGATATGACATTGGAAGAAGCCATCCGGGCTTGTGAGGTTCACAAGAGGCAGAAAGAAGATCAGCAGAATTTTGTGGTGCAGTTCTGAATGAGCGAGGTATATAAGCTATCCCCCAGTCAGACGGTACTTTCGTCCTAGTCGAGGACGACGATTCCCCGAAACCAGCTCCTCAAACCTTCAACCAGGTTCCTCCCCCGCCAACTTACGGGATGCCTTCGAACCAAGGAAACAGCCGACCTAGGCTTCATGTTGCCACCTCTCGTGGCAACCTGTCCATATACGGCCAATCCAAAAGACTATTCCCATCACTCAAGCATAACCAGCGCACCGCCGACCATCTCAAACAGATGCCAATATCCTTCAATACCCTCCTGGGTTCATCCCATTGCCTATACACGAATCCCAAAACACCGGGGACAAACCCCGATACAGTCCAGAAAAGGCCCCCATATATCCACATATGCCGAGCCTTCCACCTCCAATCATTACCACTCACATGGTAGCACCCGGCGCCGAGCCTCAAAGTACACCACTGGACCCAACCTTAACCTGGATGGTCGAACAGATGAAAGACCTGAAAGCCAGCATGAGCAGCTCAAAGCAAGAAACGCTCAGATCCACAGATCCGGGAATGGTCACGCCTCTCCCTGCCAAGTTCAGAATGCCGGAGATGGACCGATTCGACGGAACCAAATTTCCTCAAATGCATGTTGACACCTACGTTCTCGACATGAGAGCTAAAGGAGCAACCCTCTAGCAAATGGCCGATCACTTCCAGCATACGCTCAAGAGTTCAGCGTTACGATGGTTCCTAAGGGTCAAGCCTGCAGACCGCCATACCTGGGATCAGATCAGTAACATCTTCCTAGAGCGGTACAGATCCAACTTAGAGTGGGAAACAAGTCGTGAGGACTTAATCACCACCGAGCAGAAAGCAGATGAAAGCGTCGGAGTATTTTACAAGAGGTGGGGTTGGAAACTCTCCGAGATCATGGAGCCACTCTCCAAGGATGAACAGATGCGGATCTTCAAGTCCTTCTTGAGGCCGTCTATCAGAAATCTCATCAGTCATCACTTCTTTCCAGATCTTCGGGTCATGGTCAATGCCCGCTCACAGTTCGAGAAGGATCTCAAGGAAAAATTGGCTACCTGACCCATACGTATACCGATCGCCAGCTTGCATTCAATCCCGCACCGGCCCCCGACAAAGGGAAAGATACGTCTGTTAACTACATCCATCAGGGACAGCAGTCGGGCAACAGAAACTTAGTCCTGCAAAGCAACAACTTCACTCCGAAGCAGCCTGCCGTACACTTCGACAAGTTGGACATGCCGCTGAGTAAGATGCTGGAAGGTTTGATCAAGGAAGGCCTCCTCAAACCCGTTGCAAACTACAAACCCAAGAATCCTGTAGTCAACGTTGACAAGACCAAGTACTGCGCCTTCCATTAGTATCATGGCCATACCACCGACAACTGCGTGGGGTTACGGTACGAAATTCAGAATTTGATAGAGGAACGAAAGTTGGAGCATCCCCGTGGACCTAATACAGCCGGAAACCCTTTTCCGAACAACAACAGTGTGAACTCCATTGAATGGGTGCCAAAGAAGATTGCCGCAGAGCCAGTTCCTCCACCTCTTCTAGCCGGGTCCTCATCAAATGTCCACATCAGTTACGATGTTTGTGATTGCTCTGAATGCCTTGAGTACGAGTTCCAAGACATGATCGGGGGTAATTCTCCCAGAAAGCAGAAGAAGAAGTCTTCTCAACAGAAACTGTGTTGGGTCAAAATATATGTGGACTCAAGAATTGCTTAATCCCAATCACACAGCTAGTTAGAGACCCCTAATTTAATTAGATTTTATTTTTGGATCTCTTACTGATGCTCTCCCAGTTAATTCAGCATGTGCTGCAGGTTACTATCCTGCTGGTGGGATCTGCCTGGTAATCAGCAGGAGTTAACTCTTTTCAGCAACATACTTCAGCAGATAGGTGACTTACGTTTGGACGACTCCTTTCGTTTGAAATAAAGTCTCAGTCACAACGGTCACATCTCTATCTCTTTCATCGTACTTGTTTGCTAAAAGTAGTTATATTTTTCCTGCCAACACCATCCTGCCGGTACTGACACAAGAGCCACTTTTAGCTCTACTTTGTCCTTTGTCTGTCGCCGCAGTAACCGGTTGGGACAAAGGGGTTTTTACCCGCTGAACAATAGCAGAAATGTCTTATTCAAATCTCCTGCATTAATTGCAAAGATATGGCATTAAATGATCCTCACCTACCAACCTCTTTCCGATTCTACCCTTCAAACGGCATCTTTAGTTCTTCTCTTCCTTTCTCTTCAAAGTACATATAGAGAAGACTTTCTTTGCGATAAAGAAGGTTGGTGATTGCATTGAAGAAGAGTGTGCTTGAAGCATTGATTGTGTTCAAGTCTTCAAATCCATAAAATCATTAGACTTTATTAGGGATATACACTCGTGCACTTCTCAATCAACCTTGTAAGCATTCTCCAACAAGACAATCATTAGAATGCATTGATTGAGATTCACACACACACCTGAGTGAGATAAGTCTAACTTGCCACTCAAAAACACCTGGTCAGCTTCTTCATTTAAAGATCCATCGCAGATCCTTGTATTCGCCCTTGTAATCGGCAAGGCCGCACTTGTAATAGACTAGGACATACCGATAGTAAACTTTTCCCAAAATCCAAGATCCGACCAATCTTGGTAGAGGACGTAGCGGCATTCACGCCGTGAACCTCTCCAAATACTGTGTCCTTGTCTTTACTTTATTTTCATCTTGCCGCCGTTCACCGCAACAAATCGTAACAGCTTCATCCTGCTGAATCATAAGTATTTCCCTAAACCAAACAAGTTGCTCTGCATATAGGATTTACATAAATACTTTGTGTTTAAAATCAAGCTCTAAACAATTTCTTGCCGATTTTGTGTGAGTTCAAACTTAGTCACTAATATTCCGCTGTGCTTACTGATTATCTTACAACTTTCTCGATCGGTGACTATGACCATTAAGGTATTTTAATTAAAATTGCAAAAAGGCTATTCACCCCCTCTAGCCTATTTCCTCGCCTATCGGGCCTAACAATTGGTATCGAGCTTGACATTTTTGAAAGAAATTTCCAAGCCTCACAGCCTTGATTGCCGATGCCATGGCGGGAAAAATTAGGCAGACGTTTTACATCACTAACATACCGATGTTGAACATCAACGAGGTTGGTGTTTGGAAAGCCCGAATGATAAAGTACATGAACTCCATAGATGAACGATTAATGAAAGTAGTGGAAGGTGGACCGATTACTCCCTTGAAAGTTCAAACCACCTACAAACCAATACCTTCCACTCCCCTAATCGCGCATGCCGACGCCGACGATGAACAACAAACATATGTTCAAGTTACGTAAACTCGATCGAAAAACCAAGAGATGAATGGACTCGACGAAGACAAGTTAACCTATGCTCTTGATGGGAAAGCCTGACCACATTATCTCTTGTGGTTTAGACGACAAACAAGATAAGCTCATTGACTTGTGTTACACGGCACAAGAATGCCGGAACAAGCTCCTTGAATACTTCGAAGGAGATGCACGCACCAAGGACAACAGGCTTTATGATGCTATTGCACGAGTTCGAATCCTTCAAAAATCGATGGCGAATCACTCGTAACAAAGATATGATCGATTCTGCGAGGTAAGTAATCTTTGTGCTTCTCTTGGTAAAGTATATACTATGAAAGACCCGAATATACGATTTCTAAGTGCTTTAGGAAGTATATATCATACTAAGGTTAATGTTCTTAGAGAAGCTAGAGATTTAAATACCACTTCTATTCAAAATATTGTGTCTAGTCTATTTTTGTATGAGAGAGAACTACAAAAACTTAATATTCTCGACAAAAACTTCAAATGCATGTCTCTCTCAAAGACGCACTCGTATATCTCAAATGCCTACTCCTTATCCTCCTACGATCAATGCCAAAGCCCTTGGCCGTAGCAAAACCCTTGAAAATCCTCCCGAGCCTCTTATGGAAGAAGAGGAATTTGCCGCATTTGCCGAAACTACCGAAAGTTCAAAAACTTCAAGAAAATGCAAAAAGACAAAGCAAACCAAATCAAAATAAACCATTTACTACTCCCTTCCATAGAGCCACCAAAGAACCATAAGCCTTCTACCAAAGACTCACGACGGAAAGAACAAAGAAAGGAGACTTGGTATGCTTTAACTGCCGAAAACCTGGACATTTTGCATCTAAATGTCCCCAACCAAAATATGAATATGTCAGGAAATCGGTAAACCAAAGACATTCAAAGTCCAGAAGCTATGTTGCAGATGACAACACTGAGAAAGCTATGCCAGTCTTGTGTGAAACTGACTCAGAAGGTGAAGGCGCTGCCGATGACAATGAAGATGCTGATATAAGCTTTGTTGCCCTGGATGCCGATGATGAAATAGCACTAGATTTACCTACTCCTATTCACCGGAATGCTTCTCCTCCAAGAACACCTTCAAGGAGAGAAAGACCAGCAAGACATTCATTTCAAGAAGTCAAAGTCAATGCAGTCAATCCTTATGGTTTCAAAGTCATTCAAGTTGGAACCTCACTTTATGGACAGTGTGGACCCATTGCCTCCCATGCAACCGAACCAAGTCCTCCACAATCCTCTGAAAAGGAGCTATCCTTTACCAAACTTCCAAGTATTTCAAGAAATCTTGCCAAACCCATTTCATCCCTACCCAACTTCTCTCCTGAACCAAAAGATCACTCAACCAAAAGAAACAACACTGACCCTCTTCCTGAGATATCTAAGGCTGAGATGATAGAGACCATGGATGAACTTTTTGTTGATTATGAAAAGTTGAGTAGTGTTCATGAAATATTATTTGTTGATTTCGCTTAGTCTCTGCTGAAAGAGAATCACTCAAAGCTGAACTTGATTCTCTGAAAACAAAACTGAGTGAACTCGATCAGCTTCAAACTGAAAACCTGGATCTCAAAAGCAGAGCAAAAGTACACATAGCACAGATTAAAGATTTAGCTCAAAGAAATGATTCTCTTATGAAAACCATTGAAATCTTTTCTAAACCTAACGCTGCTAAAATGGCAATTAATGCAAGCCAAGCTTCTCCTAAAAATGATCAACATGGGATAGGTTTTGAAACTAGAAGCAGCAAGTGTACTAATGTCTCTGTAACTGAGAAAAAGGATAAGAAGGCTGAGAACAACTCGATTAACTCATTGCATAAGGATACTAAGCTAAAATATAATGCTGTATCAATGAAGTATCCTCACTACAAGGAAATGGAGAAAGTCAGGTACGTACAAAAGGGAATTAAGATTGCTGAAAATGAATCTGCGGATGAAGATATTGAAAGTAAATGCATCAGCAAAGCTGGTATTGCCAATCTTGATTCAGCTGCCAATGATCAGTCTCCCCCAAAGGTGACTGGCAAAGGCAAGCAGAAAGGCAAGAAGGGCAAAACCAACACTTATAAAGACCCTAAGTTCGGTACCTCTGGCCGATTCTTCTAAGCCTAATGATGCAATGACTAAATCTAGTGGTGTCTTGCCGACTACTCGATCAATCGGCAAAGTGAAATGTGAAAACTTGTTTGGATTATGGTCATCATGCTCATGAATGCCTCTTGAAAAGCCTCTCGGGACCCACCGGTGGCAAAAGCCTCTAGTGGCGGCCGGATATGGTGCCCAAGAGGAACTAACCTCTTGGACCCAGTAAATAAGGGGGACCATAAGCATGTTTTACTTGCAGGAATGCTTTATGGCCTCGGCGATGCCGGCAAAGATGTATGGATTTTGGATAGTGGTACATTCGAGACACGTGTAGGCCGTCTTTGATCTCCTTGGCGATATGCGATGCATCGGGTCCTCACTGTAGTTTTGGTGACAATGGTAGAGGTAAAATAATTGGATGTGGTACCATCATTAGAGGTGCGATTCTTGTCTGGAAGGTCTCTTTGGTGGATGGACTCAAACATAACCTTCTCTCCATATCACAATGCAGTGATAGAGGAATGCAATGTATTTTCACTACTTAAAGTTGCTACATAAAAGATATTGCCTCGAATGAAACTCTTCTCACTGCCAAAAGAAAAGGTAACATTTATGCGGTAGACTTAAGTGCTATTACTTGGTGTTACTAATATTTGTTTTGTAGCTAAGAACATCGGTGAGAACTTCGTGGCTATGGCACAAGAGACTCGATCACTTAAACTTCAAATCAATATCCAAGCTTGCCGGTTCCGGATTGGCATTGGTCTTCCAAAAGTGTCTGGCGATCATGGAAAGAAGTGCGAGCTTGCCGGTTGGGAAAACAACACAAATCCTCTTTTGAGTCCAAGCCCCGCATGTCAACTTCTAGGTGCCTACAAATGTTACACATGGATCTATTTGGCCCCACAACCACGGCCGACCTTGGGGAAGTAGATATACCCCGGTCGTAGTAGATGATTATTCTCGATATACTTGGGTGGAAGCTTTCGGCAATAAAGATGACACTTATGCTTTGTTGCCACCAAGTTATTCCGGGCTACGGACTCGGAAGGAGAGCGATATCGTCGGCATGAGATCGAGAATGGGCCCGAATTTACAAATAACGGTATTGCTCGATATTGTGACGATCATGGTATAGACCATAATTTCTCTGGCTTTGGTACACCTCAACAAAATGGTGTAGTTGAGAGAAAGAATAGGACGCTTATTGAAGCCGGTAATACCATGATTTGAAGCATGCGAAATATTTCTGGGCAGAAGCCATTCATACCGCCTGCTTCACTCAGAACAGATCTCTCATCAACAAATTACATAATAAGACCCCTTATGAAATCTGGAGAGGCCGAGTACCAAATATTGGATTCTTCAAAATCTTCGGGTGAAAATGTTATGTGCTTTACAACGGAAGAGAGCACCGAGGTAAATTTGATGAAAAAGCTGATGAAGGCATTTTTGTCGGCTACTCAAAACACAGTAAGGACTTTCGAGTTTTCAATAAGAAACTTTTGAAAATTGTTGAATCTGTTCATGTAACTTTTGATGAATTTGATTTGGTAGAGTCTGACCCGGACTCCAAATAGTGCTAACCAATCCAGTGGTTTTGAGACAGGTGAATCTAGTTATACTAATCAATCTGCGAGATAATGCACAAGATCCTTTTGTTGTTGCGAAGATCCGGCGAGACATCTTTCCATCCTCGGCAAGAAACCGTCCTGGCGATAATCCTCCAGACGTCTCTGGCGATAGCCATTACGCGAATCCTCCTCATCTGTACCAATGAATCCTAGCCCAAATCCAATCTCTGTAATTCATCCTCCTATACCAAATATTCCTCGATCAAATCCCAAATCCACTCAAAGTCCAAACCCTACTATCTCTCCTATTCCTTTAAATTTATCATCTTCCAAATCTGCTGCTGATTCTGAACCTCCTCTAGAATCCTTAAGACAAGAATCGGTAAGACAAGACCTTAGAGAGAAGTTAGACCTCATCGTGACCATCCTCTTGAAAATGTCATTGGTGATATTTTTGGACCCAGTGACCCAGAAATACGAACAAGGATTTTGATGAGAATCTCTTTTCTTCGGCTATGGTGTACGATATTGAGCCTCGGAAGGCTGAAGAAGCCCTTGCTGATCCAAGGCTGGGTGGAAGCTATGCAAGAAGAGTTGAATCGGTTTGAAAGATGTAAAGTCGGGAGGCTGATGCAGAGACCTTCCTCTCAGCAAGTCATTGGAACGAAATGGGTATTCAGAAATAAGTTGGATGAATCTGGAAAGATTACAAGAAACAAAGCAAGATTAGTGGCCAAAGGATACCATCAAGAGGAAGGGATTGATTATGATCAAACTTTCGCACGAGTAGCAAGATTAGAAGCGATAAGACATTTCTTGCCTATCGCCTTCAAAGAATTCAAGCTATATCAAATGGACGTGAAAAGCGCATTCCTAAATGGTGACCTTCAAGAGCTGGTCTACGTTGAAGAACCGCCAGGCTTTGAAGATCCTAAGAAACCAAATCATGTCTACAGATTGAAGAAAGCTCTCTATGGCTTGAAGCAAGCTCCTAGGGCACAGTACGAAACCCTATCCAAATTTCTACTCAGTGATGGCGTGGGATTTACAAGAGGAAAGATCGATACAACTCTATTTGTTACCAAGCACAAGGGTCATTCATTGTTTGTTCAAATATATGTGGACGACATCATCTTCGGTTCCACAAATGAAGCTCTATGCAAAAGATTTGAAAAGCTCATGCAAAGCAAGTTCGAAATGAGTATGATGGGTGAGCTTACCTATTTCCTTGGTCTACAAGTAAAGCAAACCAATGAAGGAATTTTTATACATCAAGCCAAATACACCAAGGAACTAATCAAGAAATTTGGTTTTGATAATGCTCATCCTCAAAGCACTCCTATGGCGACAAATGTGCATCTTGACAAAGACGAATCCGGCAAGAAAGTGGACATGACTCTTTACGAGAGGAATGATTGGTTGTTGCTCTATCTAACGACGGCCCGGATATTATGTTTCTTTGTTTGTGTACGCGCTGATTTCAAGCCGATCCTAGAGAATCCCATCGCAAGCCGTGAAAAGAATTATCAAATATCTAAGTGGCACTTTGCTAACCTTGGTCTATGGTATGCCGGAGATTCTTCATTCAATCTTATCGGTTACTCGGATGCGGACTATGCGGCTTGCTTGGAAGTAACAAGGAAGAGCACCGAGTGGAACTTGCCGGTTTCTTGGTGAGAGGCTAGTTTCTTGGTCATGCAAAAAGCAAACGGCAACCTCAACTTCCACGGCGAGGCGTAATACATTCTTTGCCAGGTAGGCTTCGCTCTCGAGATTCTATGGATGAAGCAACAATTAGTAGACTATGAGATTCCTCCTCAAGTACGCCCAATCTCTTGTGACAATCGATCTGCCATCTCCGTCTCAAATAATCCGGTAATGCACTCCAAAACAAAGCACATTGACATAAAATACCATTTCTTGAAAGATCATGTTGAGAAAGGCAACGTTGTCTTCTTTGAAAGTTCATCTTGACTTTCGGAGGCGATATCTTGACAAAGCCTCTTGATCGAAGAGATTTGAATTCCTTAGGAGTGAAATTTGGGTGTTATTGGTTATTACGGTTGATGCTTACATCTTCTTTGAAATCTCTATGCTGTTGATGCGTCCTTCTGCTTGATTGATATTTACGCCGATTGCTTGCCGATGCTCTTTTCTGGCGATATTCTAAGTAGTGGTTGCCGGCTATCTATGTCTCCCATCGGCAAGCTTCTCTTTAAATGTAAAGTGAGTTCCTGTCAGACCTATCAAATCAAAGGACAGTTGGTCACACCCCACTCTGACACGTGTGTGTACCGCCATTTCCGAAAATCGTGTCAAATGATTTATCCCAATTAATTTTGTGATAAATCCCAGGTAAAACTGTATCATTTTAAATCTTAAATAGTTATGTTAATCATTCTTAAGCGCTCAAATTCGGCGCTTTAAATGGAGGCTTTGCACGTATTTCAATGAAAATGAGCAGTTTTCGTCTTTTGAAAACCCTTTTCAAATAAACCGTTCCCTCCAAACTCCATAACATATTTAAGCAAAGCTACTCTTTCAAAAAACCTTTTCACATTCTCATCAAAATTCTATCTTGCTAGCTCAAGTCTCCATATCTCAAACTTCTTCTTTGAATCTGGTAAGTCCATTTTAATATCTCAAATATACGATTCTAACATTGGTTTATTGTGTTTGAGTTTGTTTGATTGTTGAGTTTTGCGAAATCATGAGTAATGAAAAGGATATCTATGGAGGTTACATAGACTCAAGCTTCTTCGATGATGCTTTGTTGACGGACAATTTCTCGAGAGATCTCTTATCAGATTCTTGTTCTTCCCTTTCGACTCCTTCGATAATTTTGGAGTTTATATTGATTCCGTCGAGAGAGTTCTTCGCAAATTACGTCGTTGAATATTCCGATGAAGATGATCCCGAATCCTTCTCTGCCATTTCTTCTCTTTGTTTACGGTGTTCCAATCTCTGTCACCCTGAAAGTATATCCTCCATTTTCCAACCCTAGGAAATTACGGCCCTAACTCTATGGATGCTTGGTCTGGATGAAGCACGGAATCTTATTAGAGGTGCTAATGCCGGACCAAGACTCGGTGGAGACAAGCATTTTAAGGTTGATTATGTTAGGAGATTCTTCGCTTTGATAGAAATTATTGACGAGATGTCTAATTTGCCGATGGCTCGCATAGCCATATTGCGATCTCCGAGTTTGAGGCATTATTTGCAATAGTGCTAAGGATAAATTTCAGGCGGTGTGGATTCATTTTTAGAGTGATTGCTTAAGCGGCCAGGAGGTATGCTTTGGCGATAGGCAAAAAGGAAAGGATTTTCCGGCAAAGGATGTCACTATTGGTTCTTTGGCGGGATAATCGAGGTAACCTGATGTAGTTCTTGCTTGACCCCAATGCTACCGGCATATCCAAACTCAAGTTGAAGCACCACGGTGAAGGTGATTGGAAAAGGATTAGCGGCGATCTGTGGTGGAGCTCTGTTCTGCTAATAGAGTTCTTTGCTCTGTGAGAGTTCAACTCTTGCTCCTGCTGTGAGAAAGAGAAGAAGAAGAAATCAAAGAAACCATCCCTAGCCCCTGCTAGTTCAAAGCCTTGATTATCTCGGCCCTGCTTCCTCATCCCTTTATTCTTTGTTGGGCCTGTTACAAGAGCTAAGAAATCGGCCTCCATTCCTGTTGCCCCATCCTCTGCTTGAACCTAAGAAAAGATCCGTACTGCATCTTACGCCAAATCATCCAAGAAATCAAAATCTGTATACGCCAAAGCTCCAGAATCCTTTGTTATACCTCCTTCGATCCTAGAGTCGGAAAAACTTTGTTCTTGAACCCGTTCTTGATGAGGCATCTCTTCTCCCCAAACCAATTTTCGAAAGGTCACTAAAACACACGAGGAAATTAATCAAGAAATTTACGAAAGAAGAAGAATGATTGAGCAAGATTTGAGGAGGAGAATTCCATTGCAACCCCTTTTATTATCTTATCCTAACCTTGGGACATTGACTGCTTGCCTCATCGGAGTAGCCATTGAAGCAAGGACCGGAAAATGTGCTCCTATCAAGAACCCCACCTTTCACATCTATTTCAATAACCCTTGGTCCATGATCAACAAGATTGCTCCAAGCAACTGGGTATTTCCTATTGACCATCTCCAGCCATTCATTAGAAGGCTTCTTCAGTTTCATGAAGAACAGAAAGATACTTGTACTGTTTGGACTATTGGTGACTATGTTGATAGGGCAAGACTGGACTTGAATGAGACTTTTGCCGAGAAGTTTCCTCCGCTCTCCAAATATCAAAATTTCAGCAAGAATGTGTTGATGCTGAATTTCAATCGATATTTTGATCTTTTGCCTCTCCTCTGGAATCAAGTCTATCTTTTTCAGGATCGAATTAGGCAAGATCTGATGGTCATCTCTGTTTGGATTGCATATGCCTCTGTCTACAAAACTCAGTTTGATTTTGAAGAAAATGATCCCTATCGGCTAGGAAGAAGCTGAAAATGATGAAGATTGGGGATTCAAGTATTACGATCTTTGAGACTACGACCGAGGTGCTCTTGCCACCCAGTTTATTGAAAATGTTTTGAAGATGACTCAGGAGCTCATTACTTATTCTGAAGAAGCATTGAAAAGAAAAGTAGATAGTGCTTCTGATATGAATGCTGATTCAAGCAAGGCTGATAAAGTTCCTCCTGTTGATTCCTCAAGTGACACTATTGAATCCAGCGAGAACTATCTACGATGATGACCAACGGTTTATCGGCCTTTGTGCTTGAAAAATACTCCTTCATCTGATGCTCACTCCAGCCCATCTGCTAACCTTGCTCAATCTACACCTATAATGGTCACAGGAGGAGTCTTTCTTAATTCTGATCAAGCTCCCATCTTCTTTGATGTTCCTGCTGAACCATTTCAAGAGGTTGTTGAGTTGGGAGGAGGAGCTATCTCGGACAACGATATTCTGGCGATCTTCGGACTCGGGAAGTTGATAATGCCTTCTCTGCAATTGTTGTCTACGACCTGTTCAAGCACTTATTCATCAAGGCTGCTGATCTCTTGATCCATGATGACTCTCTTCACTGTTGCGATGAAGGCAGTCCGAGATGAAATAGACCCAGAAGACTATGATGAGATCCACGATGATCTTTGAAGAAGATACCTCACCTCCATCTGGTACAACTCCCTTTCGATGGCTGTAGGTTGATGATGTGCTCAAATTGGTATACCACCTTCAAGTCCATTCCAAAGGACTCTTACGGTAATCCTATTCCCTCCTCATCGAAACTCAAATGGAGATGCGGTACAAAGATAGTGAAGAATTCCTTCAAAAATTACATTCCCTGCGAGGTTCTACCGGCATGCCTCCTATTCTACGAAATGGAACAAGGATATCAAGCATGGCAAGAAGAAAACTCCTGTGTTTCTCATGCCAAAGTCAAATCTCTCCCTCCGGCTACCAACCAACCTGGCTCCTTAAAAATTCGAGGTGAAATCTGTCCTTGGTGAATCTCCAATTGAAGTTTGCATTTATTACGGTGGAATGATGAGCGGGCGCTTAGTGATTAATGATCTCGTGGTGGAAACTCTTAGCTATTCTCCTTATTCTCTTTGTTGGTGTTTGGAAGATGGTGTATCGGCATGCCCTAGCCATAACCCTACCTCTCTATGCTTCCAGGACCATTTCGGCAAGATCATTACGTGGACACCGAGAATTCTAAGTCTTGGCATCATGCGAGATCTGCTTTGAATGGAAGAGCATTTCGAACTTTATGCTTGCTGCAAGTTGTCCTTGGAAAATAATGGTCAAATGTTTCTTGATCTTCCCATTATAATCCATCCAGTTTCCCTCTCCTTCTTGATCCCCCTGTTCCAAGATCTGCGATGTTCCATTGATTGTCGGCACGGTCATTCCTCCTTCCTTCTGGTACCCTTTGATCCTCCACCCGTTTATACTCTGTTTGGCTACTTTGCTAATGAGCATGGTCATCTTTAGAAGCCTACCAACCCGCGCTTAGAGGTGACATTGGAGATTTGGGGATGTTTTAGGAGTGAAATTGAAGAAGTTAAGGATTTGTTGCTTAAGTCCACTCGGGAGGAGGAGTTAGCAAACGAGAATCGCATCCAAAGTCTCGGCCAAAGTTTACGCATCTATTTCCCGAGCCCTCGGCGGACCTCGGACCTCTTCTCTCGGTAATCTTAGTGCTTTGCTGATTTTGATCGGCTCGGTGATCTCCTAGACGGCTCCACCCCGAGGTTCGGAAAGTGGTGCTTGATGTTAACTTGAATCGGGATCGCACCATCAAGGAGTTGGAGCTAAAGCTTGAAGGCTGTTTGGAAGTAGGATTCTTGCTTTGTTGAAGCTGAGCTTCTTTGAAGCTAACACGAAGATTGCCAAGCTTGAAGGGAAAAATGAAGTGCTAGTGGAGCGTTACAAGGCTAGCAAGAAGAGGAAAGTGAAAATTTGAAGCCAAGAAGCGAAAAGATCCAAGCTTGTTTGATTCCTCCACTCGCTGGCGATCTTTGATCCTGGCGATCCTGCGATTCTTGGCTTGTCTCGTAACCAATGATATAGATATCCTCGTGAAGCCCCAAAAACAAACTTTCTTTTCGACAATTTGGTTTTTGACTTTATGGTTTTTGCTTAATATCTATCTAACTCTTGCGGGAACTTTATTAGTTATCACTTATCTTTTATCTATTTATACCCTTTTAAGTGATTCTGTTTATAGGTGATTGGCCTTAAGCAATTAGGAGGAGATTGTTGGGTCAAAATATATGTGGACTCAAGAATTGCTTAATCCCAATCACGGCTAGTTAGAGACCCTAATTTAATTAGATTTTATTTTTGGATCTCTTGCTTGATGCTCTCCCGATTAATTCGGCATGTCTTTGCAGGATACTATCCTGCTGGTGGGATCTGCTGGTAATCGGCGGGAGTTAACTCTTTTCGGCAACATACTTCGAGATAGGTGACTTATGTTTGGATGACTCCTTTCGTTTGAAATAAAATCTCGATCACAACGGTCACATCTCTATCTCTTTCATCGTACTTGTTTGCTAAAAGTAGTTATATTTTCCTGCCAACACCATCCAGAATGCCGACACAAGAGCCACTTTTAGCTCTACTTTGTCCTTTGTCTGCTGCTGCGGAGTAACCGGTTGGGACAAAGGGGTTTTTACCCAGCAACAATAGAAGAAATGTCTTATTCAAATCTCCGCATTAATTGCAAAGATATGGCATTAAATGATCCTCACCTACCAACCTCTTTCCGATTCTACCCTTCAAACGGCATCTTTAGTTCTTCTCTTCCTTTCTCTTCAAAGTATATATAGAAGACTTTGCTTTGCATTAAAGAAGGTTGGTGATTGCATTGAAGAAGAGTGTGCTTGAAGCATTGATTGTGTTCAAGTCTTCAAATCCATAAAATCATTAGACTTTATTAGGGATATACACTCGTGCACTTCTCAATCAACCTTGTAAGCATTCTCCAACAAGACAATCATTAGAATGCATTGATTGAGATTCACACACACACACGAGTGAGATAAGTCTAACTTGCCACTCAAAAACACACAGTCGAGTTCTTCATTTAAAGATCCATCAGTAGATCCTTGTATTCAGTCCTTGTAACCGGCAAGGCCGCACTTGTAATAGACTAGGACATACTGATAGTAAACTTTTCCCAAAATCCAAGATCTGACCAATCTTGGTAGAAGGACGTAGAAGCATTCACGCGTGAACCTCTCCAATACTTGTGTCCTTGTCTTTACTTTATTTTCATCTTGCCGGTCGTTCACATGACAAATCGAGCAGTTCATCTGTTTGAATCATAAGTATTTCCCTAAACCAAACAAGTTGCTCTGCATATATGATTTACATAAATACTTTGTGTTTAAAATCAAGCTCTAAACAATTTCTTGCTGATTTTGTGTGAGTTCAAACTTAGTCACTAATATTCATTGTGCTTCTTGATTATCTTACAACTTTCTGATCAGTGACTATGACCATTAAGGTATTTTAATTAAAATTGCAAAAAGGCTATTCACCCCCCCCCCCTCTAGCCTATTTCCTCGCCTATTGGGCCTAACAAACTGAGTGAAAGATATGAAGCTGGAGACACCAGTGTGGGTACACTCGGAGAGCCATCGGGGAGGTTCGATTACTACGTACTCTACTCCAGCCAGTCCTCCCTTCCTCCAGGCCACGCAGCATTAGAGCAGACAGGGGTGGGAAAGCTGAAAAGTCATGTTGACACTAGAGTTCAGGCCTCAGGGCACCGAAATACCTCAAATCTTGACAACCTCACTGCCAGTCAGAAGCCTAACCCCCCGCGGGATCAGCCAAGGTTCAATTTGCCCAGCTTCAGGGCACGGGCCGACTGAAATTACCCGAGATTTCACGCGGGCGCGAAACGCGGTTGTCTTTCGCGGAGGGTTGGTGTCTGAAACCTCGCTTTTTGGGAAGGAAGAGGAGTCTCCACGCGGTTATTGTATTTTGAGCCCAAACGTTGAGAAACGGCTTTAGTGAAAATGGTGTCGTTTTTATTGGTAGCAAAAACTTAGGAAAAGACTTTGAAAACGGGGGGTCATTTTTATTGGTAGAAAAAATGAGTAAAAAGCTTTTTTGGGTACCAAAAATTGTTAGGTTCGGAGATCACATTACGTTTCGGGAAGAGTATTACGAGATCACCCGAAATGCCTCGTATGACGAGTCTTTCTACCTTTCTCGAAAACATGTGCGTGTGTGTGTGTGTTTGCATTTTTGAAATGGGGGCTTGAATGACAAGCTTAATCTTAGTTTGAATGTCAAACGTTGATTAGGTGACTTTGTTTGAAAAGGCGAGCGTTTGAATGACAAACGTCGATTTTGGAAGTTTTTAGGAAAAGTGACGCGAACGCTGATTTTATCTGTTTATCTTAAGTGTCAAATGTTGACTTTTAAGAAAAGAGCGTTTGAATTTCAAACTTCGGATTTTAAGTTTGAAGATGAGCGTTTGGATGCCAAATGTCATTTCACGCATTTTGAAAGAGAGTTCGAAGGTCGAACTCTGGTTTTGAATCGGGCATTACATTGTTAACGATTTTTACGGAAAAAAATGTATTAAATGACATGCAATCAACGAATCGGGTTGTGACTCGGACTTTGAAAAAGTAAATACTATCACGATCAAAACGGGTCGGACTTTGTAAATGACAGTATTTAAAGTGCGGTATCAACGGAATCAAACGATCAGGAATTGTAAATGACGATCGACGAGCTAAACGGCTCGGAGTTATAAAGTTGCATGAAATGTAAATGATGTTCGACGGATCAAATGGTCCGGAATTGTAAATGAAAGGAATTTAAATGACGTTCGACGGATCGATCGATCCGGAATTGTAAATGACAGAAATTTAAACGGAATGGGGTCGGAACGCCGTTTTAACCCGAGATTACTTCTCTTACGGGAAGAGAAGAGGATCTAGGGGCTAAAACGTATCGGACCCCATTAGACGGAGGCATCTACATTTCAACGATGTTCGCCCGAAATGGTTGTAGCGACTGGCACGTAAACCGAGACGGAATGAGAGATTAGGGAGAGGGAGTTATACCTATGGCTAGGGTCAACTCCTTTGGCTCGGAGGATGTATACGGGATACGGAAAGTAGTTTGGAATGGTTTTTTAAGGTGGTGAGGGTCGTATTTTATCGAAATACGAAGTTTTCACGCAAAACGAAGTAAAACCGGGCTCGGGAAGGGGGAGAACCAGTTTAGGCCGTGAGTTTCTTGGTGAAAGGGGTGAATTTTTGTTGTTACAAATGGCTTTGACAACCCTTCTATTTATAGGTGAAATTTCAGCATGAGTCCGGCCGGACTTAGCTTGAAATCCAGGGGGTTTTGTGAAACTTTGGAAATTGGAGGGACTTGCTGGCAATTTCTGAGAGTCTGCAAAGGAGTCCGGCCGGACTTGGACTGCATACCAGGGGTATTTTAGTCTTTTCTCCTTGATTTTTGATTGAAAGGTGACTAGAGTGAGGTGGCATGCGTGCCAAGTGTCCCATGACTCACCAGCCTTGTGGGAGTTCGTGCCCGGGTCCCGGTTTTGTCCGTTTTTAAAATAACAGTCCGGAAAATGTCCGAAACGCCCCCGGAAAGTGTCGGAAAGTGCGTTTTTCAGGGAAATCATACTTTTACGTGCGACGACGTGTGTTAAATACGTTTCGACGTTGGGATGCACGGGGCAGTCCCGGGACATCTCGTTGGCTTGGCAACGGGGAACTTAACGGGTTTCGGTTAACCTGGAGTGGGCCAGTTAACGGATTCCGGTTAACTTTTAACGGAGTTTGACGATCCGGATTTGGGTACTTACAGTTAGCGCCTCGGCGACGTCTCTTCCGAAGGAAGTGAGGTCATTGAAAAAAGATAAGGATCCAAATCGGGATGCCTTACTTTGAAAGACATGGGTGGTCCGCTGGCTGGACCCTAAGCGAAAGGATTCCTACGTATCCCGAGCGGGAATCAAGCCGATCGTAGTTCGTAGGTGCAAGGAGCCGCGCATGGGGACCTTGATCTGTGCGAGACTGTTGGGAGGCGTCTAAACCTGAGTGGAGACCATCGCGAGGTACCTGGACCTGAATGGAGACTATTGTGAGGCGTCTGAACCTGGGATTTCTGAAACCTTTGAGGGTGTGTGGCGCCTCAGACCAGAGTTGCTGGAGCTTACGAGGGCGTGTGGCGCCTCAGACCGGAGTTGCTGATACTTATGATGGCGTGTGGAGCCTCAAACCGGAGTTACTGAAACATACGAGGGCGTGTGGCGCCTCAAACCGGAGTTGCTGAACATATGAGGGCGTGTGGCGCCTCAAATCGGAGTTGCGAGGATACGTTTATCCTGAGATGGAGGCGTTCGTGCCTTGAGTGCTGGGCTTACGATGACGGCCAGGTTTATCCTGCTGGGGATTGGGTGGCCATGATGGGAATGGTTGTGTTAAACTGACGTTATTAACAACTCGGAAGGGTTGACGTTTCTTCTTAAGAATCCTGCTGGGGATGAGCGTTCGGGCTTACCTTGATGGCCGAAGAGGGATTGTTGTGCGGGCTTACCTTGATGGCCGTTGAGGTGGGACAATCGGGCTTACGATTGGCGGCCGGGGAGTTGAACGATGGTGAAAACCAATAGGAATTTTGACGTCGGGAGACGGAATTGTAACTGGAATGTCCGGAGACATGATTGAGCGTTTGAATGTCAAACGTCAACTGAGGATTGAGAATTTAACGTCTGGAGACGGAATTGTAACTGGAATGTTCGGAGACATGATTGAGCATTTGAATGTCAAACGTCAACTGAGGATTGAATTTAACGTCTGGAGACGGGCGTTAGTAAAAACTAACTGGGAATTTAACGTCTGGAGACTAGCGTTAGTGAAAACTAACTGGGAATTTAACGTCTGGAGACGAGCGTTAGTGAAAACTAACTGGAAATTTAACGTCTGGAGACGAGCGTTAGTGAAAACTAACTAGGAATTTAACATCTGGAGACGAGCGTTAGTGAAAAATAACTAGGAATTTAACGTCTGGAGACGAGCGTTAGTGAAAACTAACTGGGAATTTAACGTCTGGAGACGAGCGTTAGTGAAAACTAACTGGGAATTTAACGTCTGGAGACGAGCGTTAGTGAAAACTTACTGAGAATTTAACGTTTGGAGACGAGCGTTAGTGAAAACTAACTGAGAATGGATCCTCGGGGGATGGAGTGTTAGAAATGTCTAACTGGGGGAAATTTTACACTTTTGGGGGCCAAAAGGGGTAAAATTGAAACTGCGAGAAGCTGAGGGGCCAAAGTGGCAAGGAATCTTTCTGCTGCAGCAAGAGTTCGGCCGGACTTGGACTGAATTTGACCAGATTCAAATCAGCACCAAGGCCGACGCAAACCAGTCCATTTCCCCCATTAATTCCGACAGGAGAGGAGGGAAAAGAGAGAAAATTTTCACCCCAAATTGTGAGTTTTGCTCAAATTTGTGAAGGAAAATTGACATGGAAGGTGATTGGGAACCAATTGCTCGTCATGGAAGGACCGATGATGAGAGAACGCGGTTGGTTCGGACCATTCGAACCATTACTCATCCATTGAATCCGGCGGAGTTCTACCCGGCTAGGGAGAACCACAAATCCAAAGGAGGGATCGAGAGATAGGTAAACTTCCTTCAAATTCCATTAGTTTTAAGAATGTGCATTCTTTAAATGTTAGAAATTTGACTAGGAATGAGTTAGGGATTTTGGTGCCCGGATTGGGGCTTTTGACTTTGCTATGCGCCTTTGTCGAAATTGACTAGGATGTAGTTCAATTGACACTATGGGTAGATGACATAAAAATTTTGATTGCAAAATTCCATGCCTAGATGTGTTTTCCGAATTTAAAGTATGTTTAAATCGGGACGGAGTTTCACTTCCAACTACCAGCCCCAGTGGCAACCGGCCCGTGCCGTCAGTCAAGCTCACAGCCACAAGCGCCGCCAAGGCCAAGGGCATCAGCAAAGGAGACAAAACTCCTCACCCTGTCACAAATCAGATCAACCTCGGGAACGCTTCCAGTAGCTACCCTGAGAACATCTGTAAGAGTCTTACCCGTAAGACAGATCCAGCTTTCGACGAAGGGAACGATCACCTCAGCATCAACATGCTCAAGTTCGATCCTGCTCCCAGTCGTCACGGCCACAAATTCAGGCATCCCGCCAGCAAACTGCTAGCTCTGATAGACTTGGCGATCCAGCGAGATCACGAGACTATCAACATCGCAGAATTCAACACCCCCGTGGGTTCGATCAAGCAGATATGGGTGAACTTCTTGGTAACCGAGATCAAGGAAGGCCACATGGAATGTCCTAGCCCGATTTCCTTCGTCAATATAATCCTAGTGTTTCTACCATTCGGAGATTTGGATGTGATCACAGTTCTAGACACTAGTCAGACGCCGCGCACCTACGTAGACTGTTTAGCTCTCGCAAGGAAAGCCCTCATGGAACTAGCCGCTCAAGAGAACCGTCTCTGGGACGAGAACCAAGCTCAAAAGACCCACAGGGACCAAGCCCTTAAAGCGTCACAAGCAACTTCAGACAGAAAGCTAGAGGCCACTCTAGACCAATTCGACCTCAAAGGTTTTGCTCATGGCAACTTCCTAGACTACCGTCTTTTCTCATCCAACCCCCTCTGGCAAGGGAGGGCGGTCAACGGTCCCGACGACCTAGGAGATGGAATGACACAGCATGAAGAGTACCAGCGCTTATCTCCCCGAGAAGAGCAAGTTCTCTGTGAAAGCGATGACGAAGACGATGAAACCATTCTCTTCCAAGTCGGCATGAAGTCAACAAAACCGGAATCCCAAGGGTCCTAGGAGGACGGGGACGGATCATTTCCGCTCTCAAACTAAAAGGCCAACTGAGGGAGGAAGGTCTATTCAAAAAGAAAAGAAAGATGGAAATACATCTCCAGCAACTACTCAGGGAGATTCCACTGACTGCGGCATTCGTTTACAGAAACGATCAACTGGAACAGCAATCAGTCACATGGGCAGATGTTCTGGAAGTCATGTACTCACCTTCCGACATACCCGCCACTCAGATAAAGCAGAAGGGAAAGCTCTCCCCGATGGAAGTTTATCTAGACTGCCGCACACAGTTCAAGGAAGCACTGGCTATTCTCACATGGGAAGAAACGCAGGCGCTAACTCTCGACCCAAGCTCTACTGCAAGAAAGTTGATCTGGGCCAAGAGTGGAGGAAAATTAGCAAACCATGAATATCGCCAAACCTAACTCCAGAATGCCCTGAGCATGCACATCAAGAAGGAAAGGAGTGCGGTATACCGTGAAGAGATCAAAGAGACAGTTCGCATGAACCAAGAACTCTCTAACCTCCCCCGGAGGGTCAGCAATGCACAATTCAGTTCTGGCAACCACTATTGCGCACTGACGTTCGAATAGTTGTGGCAATCCATAAAATAGCTCCCCACGGAGGCACCATGTCATCATCATGCTTGATTTCTAACACTGGAATGCCGTTGGTGCTGGTCCCCTCTGTGGTGACACTGTCGCCGTAGACTATGGTTAGCTCGTTGCCTTGCATGAACTTGATACACTGGTGAAGGGTGGATGCCACGCAATTGATTTGATGCAGCCAGGGTCGCCCCAGGATGACTGTGAAAGTGATAGGAATGTCCAACACTTGGAATTCGGTGGGGATCATCCGCTTGCCGAACCAGATATTTAGAGTAGCAACCCTGAGAAATGTACGGGAAGTAGAGTCATAGGCCTTGACAGTGTGGACTGAAGGCTTCAGATCTGTGGGCTTGATGTCCAGCAGCTCCATCATCTTTGCCGGCAAGACATTCATTCCGAAACCTCCGTCTACCAACACGCGGGGAAGGCGACGCTCGTCCAGCTGGACTGTGATGTAAAGCGGCTCATTGTGATTAGCCCCAAATTTTGGCAGGTCCAAATCTGTGAAGGTGTTAATGTTGCCGTAGTGGATATTGTCGATCATCTGAATTACTTCATCTGGGGTTGCGTCCACGGGGACCATGGTGCGGGCCAGACTTTCCTCCAGCTTGAGCTTGTGAGGATATGAGGATGTGAACAGGGACCAAAGGGAAATGTTTTCCTGGGTCTGCTTGAGCTGAGTGAGGATCGGGTCCTCTTTCACAGAACTCGTGTCTTCGGGCAGGCCGGGTTGTGGTTCTGGCTCCGTCGGCTTTTTGGTGGCCTTATGTGGTAATGCATGGATTTGACCTGATAGGGTCAGGATGCTAACATCAGGTTTGGTCCCTTCTGAATAGGTCGCTCTGAGCTGAGCCATAGTCAGAGGAGGATTCCTCAAAGCATAGGGCCATATGTCTTCCCTCAATTCATTGACTGTGGATGCATTCCCGGGGGCTTCGGCAGCTTTCTGGATTATGTCCCAGGATACTGGCTTTGGTGCCTCCGTGGGGAGGTAGTTTATAGATTGCCGCAGCTGTTCGAACGTCAGTGCGCAACAGTGGTTGTCAGAACTGAATTGTGCATTGCTGACCCTCCGGGGGAGGTTAGAGAGTTCATGGTTCATGCGAACTGTCTCCTTGATCTCTTCACGGTATACCGCACTCCTTTCCTTCTTGCTGAGCATGCTCAGGGCATTCTGGAGTTGGGTTTGGTGATATTCATGGTTTGCTAATTTTCCTCCACTCTTAGCCCAGATCAACTTTCTTGCAGTAGAGCCTGCGTCGAGAGTTAGCGCCTGTGTTTCTTCCCACGTGAGAATAGCCAATACTTCCTTGAACTGTGTGCGGCAGTCTAGATAAACTTCCATCGGGGAGAGCTTTCTGTAGACACCCCATTCTGAACACATCAGATCAAATTTATACCACTCTAAGTCTCGCTTTGAGTCAAGAAGTAGAAATCCACCATTTCGTCATGTTTCGTTAAGTTTTGCCTAACCACCGTTAGTTTGGACTAAACTGCATACGAGACAGCGAGGGAAGGACAAAATTTTCCACAGGAACAATATCTCGCCGCGGAATGGCGTGTCTCGCGCGAGATATTGTCCCTCTGCAGCATGCAGATGACAATTTCCTCGTCGATTTCAACCTCTTTTCGGGATAAAACTTCATCCATCTGGCCAACCAATAGAGTTTGGAGTCTGGAAGCTTCTTGAAGTGTTTGATCTCATCTTCAACACTTCTCCAACCCCTATAAATACTTGGTGACTTCCAAGGTTCAAGGGACCACAAATTTTCACAACACACACATATTTTGTTGGTTTCTTTCCCTGAAAGATTCCTACAAAATCACCCTAAAAATCACCTCAAAGTTTGTTTGTCAACCTTGTTGATAAACAAACATCAAGATCCAAGTGAAGGACTGAGGCGAAGCTCTGTCCGTATCAAGATTCGATTCTAAACTTGAGTCGAAACTCTGCCCAAATCACCTCACGCAAGGTAACCCCCTAAATCCCTTCCTAATTGATTATTAGAGTGGTATAAATCTATTGAATCTAGGATCGGCCTAGAGCCTCTCCAAATCATGGGGACGGTCTCGAAGCAATCGATCCTACATTCCGTTTAACCCCGTTAAATGGATATTTATTTGTTATATTTGAAATTTTCTTCTTTTCGAAAAACCTCTCTTTTCTTTAGCAAGACCGATCTCCGGATTGGGTGGAATGGATGCTCCTTGACCTACCCATTCCATAACCTAAGCCCCGAACCCAATCTCTTTAAAAAAAATGGTTTTTCTATGTTTTCCAAACAATAATATAGGTGGCGACTCAAAAAATCAATCACGACGCTCACAGTGGCGACTCTGCTGGGGATTTAAAATTTAGAGGCTTAAACTTGCGTCAAAATTAAAAGAGAGGTTTTCAAAAAATTTTGTTTTTTCTGTTCCCAGATGAGGCATATCTCGCACGAGATATCCTATCTCGCGCGAGATATGGCCTCGGCAGTCTGGTTGATTTCTGGTTTCTCCCGTTTATCTCATAGTCCAAGACGAGAGCCGAACACGCAAGGGGGATCCCAGAATTCATTATCTGCAGAGTTCCCGCATCTTAAGGCCTCCCTTAAGATGTAGAACTCAAATCTTTATTTCATTCAAATAATTGATTATTATTTATAAACTGCGTGTGATTGGGTTTTATTTAATTAAAGTCCGGTCCATTGGGGATTCGGGAGTTGTAAATTAATTTATTTATCTCTCTTTATTTATGTGGAACTATGACGGCCTGAGTCTCCCTAATTTGGGAGAAACGTAGGAAACCACTTGGTGCGGCCACTATCTGTTTTCCTTTTGATTTTCAAAAAAAAATCTTTATTTTACTCTATCACCTAGAATTGACTCTCACACACGCGCACTCATGCTATATCTGTCATTGCACTGCATACCCTCTATAAACCCGGGACCCACACTAAGGACGGATGGCGATAACCACCTAGTCACCGGTCTCTCCGAAGTTGGATCATCCCACTCTGCGTATTCAATCCACTTAGATTGTCATATCGTGGGGAGCCTAGCCTTCCAGCCCTGCATCGCCACATTCTCATGTAGATTGTCTTTTTAAGATCACTCCGTGACCGGTCGGTTTTGACTCGATGATCTTTTCTTGTTTTTGACCAAAACAAAGCCATGTAAAATTGACAATAAAGGACTCGGAAAAGTCCCTTCGGAAAAAGTCCCTTCGGAAAAAGTCCCTTCGAAAAAAGTCCCTTCGGAATGACCCTTTCGGATGTCCCTTTGAAAAAAAAATATATACATATAGTCCTTCAAAAAACGATCTTACACGG
This sequence comes from Adenophora triphylla var. japonica, assembly GCA_022495995.1. Lineage (NCBI taxonomy): Eukaryota > Viridiplantae > Streptophyta > Magnoliopsida > Asterales > Campanulaceae > Adenophora > Adenophora triphylla. The sequence goes on along the minus strand of JAFEMH010000872.1, from coordinate 279,875 downwards.
CTTTGTTTTACAAAAATCGGATTGATTGCTTAGTCGTTAGGTTCTGTTAAAGGCCTTAGAAACCCCTCAAAACGGATTTTCCGTTCCGACCAAAATTTAGGTCTAATAAAAATCGACTTTCCGTGTGATTATCTCGCGCGGGACTACATATCTCGTGCGGGATAATGTATATGTTTGCTGAAACTGAGCCTGAGCCATTTAAGCCTGCTTCCGACTCGTTGGGGCTAGATTTGATCCTGATATCGTCTCTGCATCTCTTCTGTCAGTTTTTCGAAGCTACTCAACTTCAAGACTCTCAACACAATGTCCAACATCGACAACATTCCGGGAAATGAAACTTTGTTCGAAAACAACCACAAACTTCTGGAAGAAGCCAATGATCGCCTAGAAGTACAAGCTTCCCAAATCCACACTCTCTTGGAAGAAATTCAAGAGCATAGGGCAACACTAGCCAACAAAGAAAAGAAGAAGAAGAATGATTCTTCCTCCGGAGAAGAAGAGTCATACACCAAAATAGCCAAGGGTCGTCGCCAAAGCAAAAACAAGAAAAAGAAGTATGAGTCTAGCTCGTCATCTTCCTCATCTGACAACGAAAGCTACACATCCAAGAAGGAAAGCAAAGGGGAGAGCAATAACGAACCCCTTACCATGGCCATGTTAGAAAAGAAACTTGCATCCCTCGATGTAAGTAAGGGAGCCTCGCTCTCTATTGATTATGACACCCTTCGTCAATCCATGTCCAAGCTTCCTAGAAAGTACAAAACACCCGACATTGGGAAATTCAATGGTACCACCTGCCCCAAATCACATTTGGAGACCTACTCTTGGGCCTTGCTACCTATGGGTGTTGATGACAACCTGTTAGCTCAATGCTTTCCACAAACTCTTGATGGTGCCGCTAGGGATTGGTACATGACTCTTCCACTCTCTACAAGACTTGACTGGCCACTCGCTAGTTGTACTTTCCAAAAGCTATATGAGGACAACTCCACTTACCGCACCACTAGAATGGATCTTGAGCAAACCAAGCAGCTTCCGAACGAATCCTTCACATATTTTGTCAAAAGGTGGAGAACCAAACTAACTGAAATCGTTGATAGGCCCGGCCTAGACGAACAAATCCACATCCTTATACAATGCCTTAGGGAGGAGTATCAAGACAAGCTAGCCGGCAACTATTTTCCTAGCTTCGCCGAACATCACAAGTCGGGCATACGGTTAGATGACCTCATCAAACAGAAAAGGGAAGCCAAGAAAGAAAGTGGATTCCGTTACAACAAGAGCTCCTCTTCCTCTTCCAACCCCAAGGACACCTTTGTCAATGCTATTGTCTTCAATCATCCCGGAAATGGTAAGTACTCTGCGGTACCTCCACCACAAAAGAAGAAGAAGGATAGACATTATGACAAGCTTGAAGGAATCACTCAAGAAGAACTCTTCGAGGTGCTTGTCAAGAACGGGAAAATCAAACCAAGAGAAGGTGAACCTCCAAATAATGATCTTCCTGCCAACCATGCTCATCATCTCTTCTGCAAGTACCACAACTTCACCGGCCATGACACCAACTCCTGCTTCCACTTAAAAGACGTCATCCAAGATTTGTTTGATGATAAAGAAATAGGGCTACCTAATGTTGTTACTAATCCTTTGCCAAACAATGAGGTTAATCTGGTAGAGATAGAAAGTAGCTTCCAGGACCCTACTCGTCTAGCCACAATTGTGGACGAGAGCCCTCTTGAATTTAATAAATCTTCTTTCTGTTATATGATGTCTTGGGAGGAAATCTTAGAACAAAAGGGAAAAGGGTCTAAAACAGTCAATCTACTCACATGATCCGGTCGTGTGATCATCAACAAAGATCCAAGGGATGAAAATCCTCCTAAACAAGCCAAAGCCTCATCGCCAAGCGAACCGGAGGACCCTCTCTTAACTCAGTTAAAGAAGACACAAGCAAACATCTCAGTTTGGGATCTCATAGGAGCATCTCACTAGCACCGTGAGATGTTGAAAAAGGCATTGGCTCAAATGACCACTTCCTCGGAAGCAACACCCGAAGAGCTCACTCAAATGATTGGCCAAGTACAATTTGGCAACGTCATCACTTTTACTGACTTGGACCTACCGTCCTATGGGAACAATCATCATGAGGCCCTCTACATAACTGCTAAGGTGAATGGGTACCGAATACCACGCATTTTGGTCGACAATGGTTCTGCAATCAATGTCCTCCCAAAGAAAGCCTTATCATCCTTAGGCCTCACTCACAAAGACCTTAAGCCATCCGGGCACACTGTAAGGGGGTACGATTGTACTGCTAGAACCGCTCTGGGATCAGTTGTGATACCTGTAGAAATGGGGCAAGTCACAATGAGCATCGAATTTCAAGTCATCGACATTCCGGCATCCTTCAACTTGCTACTTGGCCGCCCTTGGCTACACGACATAAGGGGTGTACCCTCTTCCCTGCACCAATGTATCAAGTTCAGACACAACAATACGATAGTCACCATACACGGAGAGATGGTTGCTGCTAGCCCTATCCTCGAAGTACAACATAGCACTTCTGATTTCCTGTTCAGCGGCTTCGAGATCGAGAAAGAAAGCACTGTGAATGTCATAGAAACTTGCAACGAAAACGATTACTCCAAGGCTTCTTGGTTTTCCGGAAACCTTCCTGTCTGGAAAATGATGCAAGCAAAAGGATACTTTCCTAGCTTGGGGCTTGGAAAGCACTTATAAGGGATAATGGAACCACCACCGGTTCCCCCACCTCACACAAAGCATGGCCTAGGATACATCATTTCCATCCACGATGGGGATGACGAAGAAGAGTGGGACTTCACTCAAATCAAGTGGGAAGGAACCGCATATAAAGGCCACAATGACCCAAAGGCCAAGAATTACAACCTCGAGCCATATTGAAAGACACTCAATAGCTACTTCGTCCGGGAAGGAGAAAATACTCCCTACTTTATCTTTTCAGAACCATGGACTGATGATAAAGGAAAGCGCCAACCGGGCTTTGAAATCTTCAGCGACTGCGATGCTTCTCTAGATGAAACAGAACCCGTCTCACTAATCCCTAATGATTTGTGGGGTACGAAGGCAGAAATGACAAGCGAATGGGACTTTGTGTTGGGAGAAGACATGCTGCGACAGTTTGAAGACCTGTGCCGGTTAGAAGACAGCCATATCCATGCAATCTCCAAGGGGGACACTCCAAATTTTGATTACACAAGACTAATATAAAAATGTGATGAGCCAATTCTAAACTGGAACGTCACCGGAGGACCAGTTGTTAATGAAGACTTCATGATCAAAGAGCTTGGTTGCACTCCCCATCCCCGCAGGAAGATAGGCCCTGTAACTTTCACATTAGAAGCAGGCTCCACCTCTGATGAACTCACTCAAGAGGAAATCGAGGCGGTGGCCGAACATGTATTCCCTTACTTCCTTAATGAAAACTTTGATCTTTCTGAGTACCCTGAGATTGCTAACATCGTGAATGATGAATTAACTAATAATAATCAATATAATGAACACGTTAATAATGAATCATACGATGAGATAGATCAAGAAAACGAACAAATCATAAAACAATTAGCTAAGCAAGTAGGTCGTTGTGGAAAGAATGGCCCTGTTGACGACGAGGAAATGCAAACGGTTAATCTTGGGACAACGGAAGACCCCAGAGAAACAAAGATCGGCAGCTTCTTCAAGGGAGAAGACAGAGAGACCTTGACGCAGCTCCTCAGAGAATATGTCGACGTCTTCGCTTGGTCCTACAAAGATATGCCTGGGTTGAATCAGTCAATTGTGGAGCACAAGATACCGCTGCTACCCAATGCCAAGCCAGTCAAACAGAAACTACGCAGAATCAAACCGGAATGATCAATACAAGTGAAAGAGGAAATCATGAAGCTCTTGAACGTAGGGTTTATCAAAGTGATCGAGTATCCGGAATGGCTAGCAAACACGGTACAAGTAGCCAAGTCGAATGGGAAAATACGAGTCTGTGTTGATTTCAGAGATTTGAACAAGGCATCCCCTAAAGATGACTTCCCGCTACCGAACATAGACATGTTGGTCGACGCCACAGCCGCATACGAAGTCCGCTCATTCGTAGACGGTTTCGCGGGGTATAACCAAATCCTCATGGCAGAGGAGGACCAGCACAAAACAGCATTCACCACACCCTAGGGGACGTTCTGTTACACGGTCATGCCATTTGGTCTCAAGAATGATGGGGCTACTTACCAAAGGGCAGTCACTACACTATTTCATGACATTATCCACAAAGAAATAGAAGTATACGTAGACGACATGATTGTACACTCAAAAGGGACAGATGGTCAGCACTTCAGAGATCTCAGAAAATTCTTCAATCGACTGAGACAGCACAAGATGAGACTCAACCCCGCCAAATGCTCATTCGGAGTGGTCAAAGGGAAAGTCTTAGGGTACATGGTCACAGAGCGTGGCATAGAAGCAGACCCCGCCAAGATAAAAGCCATCATAGACATGCCTCCACCCAGAACACAGAAAGAAGTAAAGGGATTCATGGGCAGACTCCAATATATCAGTCGATTCATCAATCAACTGACTACAATGTGCGATCCGATCTTCAAGCTACTTAAGAAAAACGCACCTCAAGAGTGGACCGAAGAATGCCAAGAAGCATTCGAGGAAGTGAAGCATTACTTAACTTCCCCACCCATCCTGGTTCCACCACACAAGGAGAAGCCCTTGAAGCTGTACCTCACGGTCACTGACAACGCACTAGGGGCTATGCTCGCTCAAGAACAGCCTGCCTCACACACAGAGAATGCCATCTATTTCGTCAGCCGCAGATTCCAAGGCAGCGAAATCAACTACTCTCCACTCGATAAGTCTTGCGCTGCTCTTGTTTGGGTATCACAAAGGCTAAAGCACTATATGGAAGCCTTCCCGGTTCGTCTCATTGCAAGAATGGATCCATTGAAATACATCCTAGACAAATCAAATTTGTCTTCGAGACTGGCCAAATGGTACTTCATGCTCGCGGGGTATGATATCACTTACGTCACCCATAAATCCGTCAGAGGGAGTGTATTCACAGATCAGTTGGCAGAATTTCCTTGTGATGAAGTGAAGGGGGAAGACCCGCGATTCCCTGATGAGGACATCATGAGTATAGAAGAAGAAAATAAGTGGCAATTATTTTTCGACGGCGCAGCCAACAAGAGAGGGTTCGGCATCGGAATGTTGTTGGTTGACCCTAACGACATCTATACTCCACTGGCAATACGTCTTGACTTTGACGCTACCAACAACACCGCAGAATATGAAGCTTGCATAGCGGGGCTTGAGGTAGCCCTAGAGCGCAACGTGACTGAACTCGAGGTATTTGGGGATTCCCAGTTAATCATCAATCAGACACTGAAGAAGTGGAGGGTCCAAGATCCAACCCTTCAAAGATACAGTACCCACCTCCAAGAGTTGGCGCAACAGTTTTAGGATGTCTCATTCCACTATCTCCCTAGAGACAAAAATCGATTTGCTGACGCATTGGCCACGCTTGCTTCCTTGGTTGAAATTCCTAAAGGGAAGGCAGTCAAACCTTTCAAAATAACACGGCCTGCAACTCCTGCCTACTGCGCCGTTATAGATCTCCATGACTGCAAAGACAAATGGTTATCCAACTGTACCATCGTTGAGAACTCCGAAGAGAAACCGTGGTACCATGACATTTGGCATTTCATCCTAGATGGAACCATCCCACCTGAGACAGACCAAAAGACTCAGATCGCCCTTAAGAGGTTGGCCGCTAATTACGTCATCACGGCTGGCCGTCTATTCAAGAAACATTCCCAAGGAAACCTCCTTTGTGCCACCGAGGAAGAGGCCCGAGAAATAATGGACCATGTTCATCAAGGCATATGTGGAACCCACATGAGCGGAAACATGCTCGCCAAAAAGATCATCAGACAAGGGTACTTTTGGCTAACCATGGAAGCCGACTGCACCAAAATGGTCAAGAAATGCCATAAGTGTCAGATACACGCCAACCTTCAGCACGCACCGCCTTCCCTACTGTACCCTATGACTTCTCCTTGGCCGTTTTCTACATGGGGGATAGACGTGATTGGAAAGGTCACACCCACAGGAGCCAATGGACACTGCTTCGTTCTAGTAGCCATCGACTATTTCACTAAATGGGTCGAGGCCGCCTCCTACAAGGTTTTGAATGCCAGAAAGGTTGCAGAATTCATCAAATGTCACATCATATGCCAATATGGGGTTCCGTAAGAGATGATATCAGATAATGGGTCGCATTTCGAGAAGGAAACTGATCGCCTCCTAACCGAGTACAAAATCACAAGGCATAAGTCGTCTCCTTACAGGCCTCAAACAAACGGAGCAGTTGAAGCCGCAAACAAGACAATCGAAACCATCATCAGAAAAATGGCAGTCACTGGGAAAGACTGGCCCGACAAGTTACCTTTTGCACTGTGGGGATACCGCACTTCAGTCCGAACAGCTACAGGAGAGACTCCCTACGCCCTCACATTCGGAATGGAAGCTGTCTTGCCGATAGAATTGGAAATACCATCACTACGGGTTCTCCTAGAAAACCAAGTGAACGAAGTCGACTGGTTGGAAAGCAGATACGAAGAGTTGGCCCTGCTAGACGAAAGGAGGCTGAAAGCAGCCGAGCACACTCAAGCTTACCAAAGAAGAATGGCAAGAGCTTTCAACAAAAAGGTCAAGACAAGGAACATCAGAGTAGGCGACTTGGTTCTCCGTGAACATCGTCCTGGACCTTTCAACCCGCTAGGCAAATGGGGACCAAGATGGATAGGACCCTACATCGTGAAGAAAATATTCTCTGGGGGAGCCCTTCAGCTGGTGGACCTAGACGGAGATCAACTACCGAAGCCGGTCAACATGGACAAACTCAAGAAATACTTCGCGTGACTTGGCCTCCTAAAAAGAAATCGCTCGCTAGGTTGAAAATCCCGAAAAGGACGGCCTAGGCAAAAATTAGAGCTTGCACAGAAAAGAAGCCCGCTAGATTGAAAACCCGAAAGGGCAGTCTAGGCAAAAGAAAGGGTGTGCATGAAATTAAAAAAAAAAAAGAGGGGCCTTGTCTCGCGCGAGATTACCCTTCGGCCTGAAACCATATTTTGTCCTTTTTTCTCTCAAAAATGAACTACGTTAGACCTGAGCCTCTTATTTAATTGCTGTAAAAGAGGAACGTAGGCAGCCTCCGGGTTCGGTCTAATCAAATAAATAAATCTACTTTTGTCCTTTTATTAATCGAATGCATTTTATTAACGGCAAAAGGGAAATCCTAACCACAATGACTAATTTACTAAGCTAACAACCTTGAAAAAAAATACTAATAAAGCAAAACTATTGATCTATCAAAGCAATCTCTTGGTACTCCTTAAGATCTAGTCTTTCATTGACTTGGTAGGCCGGCGGACATGGTCACCACCGTCTTCGCGATCCTTCTTGCGCTTTGGGCCCTTTGGAGCAGAGCATCCCTCGAGACGATTAAAGACAGACTCCGAAAGCCTCTTGAAGACATTTGGGCTATCTAGAGCTTGCGTCTTTCCAGGCATCCCTTTGCCTCGCCTCTCGTACCAATCTCCATCGAGAAAATCCTGAGTTGGATCAGTTCGCACATTAGCAGGATCAGACTGAGCCTCGCTCCTTCGCAAAATACTGCTAGCTACAAAAGAATCCCCTAGCAGTGAAAGCTGCAGATCATCAATCTTCTCCACACTAGGGTGGCCGGTATGAAGAAACCAATCCAAATACTTGTCGGATAAGAAGATACTTGCATTAAAAGTCCGAAGGTTTGACCAGCGTTCCCGACTAGTTCCTTCACCCCATGCTTGAGCTAGCACTTGCGCAAACTCTACACCAATATAAGACACATCGCGAGAGGCACCTTCGAAAAGATAAGTGTCCTGCTGCTGACCAAACTGACGGAGCACCCGTTTGGGAAAATAAAAGGAAGAATCTCGCAAACCCGGAAGAACAACCCTGTCAAAACCCTTGGTATTGGCAACATACTTGTTCAACCTCCAATAAGGCGGACACCAAAGAATATCAGCAGTTTTAGTCTTCGCAATCAACTCAGCCCATTCATCCACCGAAAGATCCTTGATCAACAACTTTCGTGTATGATAGGTGAAAGGGGAATATTCCAACGGGGGACCTACCAACTTGAGATGCTCCCTAAGCCAAATGGTCAACAAAAGAGGACTCCCTTGAGTCATGGCACCGGTCTTATGCAGCTTATCAAGACCATGCAAGGTTTCGCCCAAGATTAGCGGAATAAGGTTCCTAAAACATTTTCTTGCCTGCAGAACAATTTCCACCAATTAGGAGTCAACCAAGCCATTCCTGCATGTAAACAAAACATCTCCAAAAAGAGAAAAGGCCAGAAAGTTCCGTTTGTAAACATGAAAGGCATCATCATCTGAATCTCCGCTGAATCGCTCAGGAAAAGAAGAACAATCTACCCACCTACGGTGAACCAACTCGTAACAAGTATCAAGGGGGATCCCTAGTAATTCATTCAAGGCCTCCGAATGACTCCTATTGTATTTAGGAACAACAATCTCACCGGTCAAGGGCATATCCAAGATAATGACAAATTCCTCGACAGTAGGCACCATCTCATTCAAAGAAAAATTGAAAAGATGAATAGAGGGATCCCAAAATCGAGCAGCACCCTGCAGAAGATTCCAATCCGGTTGGAGGTTCATCAAAGTGAAAAGGATTCTGAATCCAAATTCTGCAATAAACCTATTTAGAGATCGGTTGCGAAACGGCCTCACAAAATCTCTTGATGCTTGCTTAAAAGATTCGACCACCTCAGATGATAAAGAAAAATCATCAATAATCATGGACGTTGGGGCAATCTCCTTGGAAGCCATGGATCGCAGGGTTGGAAAAGAAGACAAGAGTTTCACCCTAACAGAATATCTCTAGAGTTTGAAAGGCTAAGATGAGTTATCTGGCCGGACTACAGGGTGATTTTATAGGGAAAACTGACAAAATCCTGTTCGAAGAAGGAAGAGGATTCTGCCTGGGCAGCGTGTCTCGCGCGAGATACCTTGTCCCGCGCGATACATCGCTACGGCAAAACAGCAACAGTTCTGCACAAACAGCAATCTAGCCCCGACTTGACAAAGCAAGTCTCGAAAAACCTGTACATACAGTTCCCAACATACAGTACAACACCAAATTCAAGCTCAAAATTGTGGCCTAGATGGCCATTCCATTTCCAAATCACGGAAAGTCGAGAAAGTTAAAAAAACTAACTAATTAGACCTAGGTTTAGGGATTAAGAAAAACACGTTTTTGTGCTACCTACTTGTTTCTAACAGGTACCAAAGAAAAAGAAAAATTGTATGGGCCCACACGGCCAATATTTACAAGTCATCAGAAGTCAGAGAGAAAAGGGGGGGGGGTCAAGCCATCAAGTCGCTCGAGCCGCCGGCACCTTCGCCTTCACCACCAAGAGGACTACCATCCCTCCTCGACCTCTTGGCTCCACAAGTAGGGATCACCGCAGAGGCCACCGTCGAGGACGCCAAAGAAGCCTTCTGGAACATCCTCTCAGACAGGTCCAACACCAAGGCCATCAATCCCGCCATCTTGGTTGCCCCACGGTTATAATCGGCCGCGAACATGGTGACCTGACAAACAAAGAAAATAAATGCTCAGATGAAGTCGGACATATACACTTATATGGACGAATACGTGAAATATAAACAGAAACATACCGAGGAGACATCCGGCGGAAGGCGGTAACCCTCAGGAATATGATCCAGAGTCGGGATGTGGCCCATCATCGGCATACTCCCCATCATGTACGTGTAGCTCAGGGGACCAAAATCCGGCACGAAGGGCAGAGAACCAGTAGACTGAGAAGAAGTGCTGGGGGCTGATGAACCTGAGGCAGAGGCAGAGGCGGAGCCACGAGCATGCGATCGCCTAGCGCCCACCAGAAGGGGACCCATCAGTCGAGGCAAGAACTCCTCGTAGGAGGCCCCATGGACAACACAAGCCATCGCCGCATCACCCACCAGGAGACTAGCATAATCGTCGTCTGGAATGGAGTGGGTGGGGTACATCGCCCTCGGCGGATCCGCCGGCACCATATATGGTAGTCTACCCCGGCCATGCTGTGGGAAGACCCGCTCACCAAGATACATAGTATCTCCCTCCAGAGACGCCAGCATCCTCTGCATCTCAGTGGCATCCCAAGCACGATGGACCTCCCGCTCCAATAAGGTCTATGGATAAAGGCCTAGCCGCTTATACTCAAAACCATCCAGTAGGGCCCGCGCCTCCGCGACTGTCAAGGTCCACTCCTGATCCTCATCCTCGTCAACACTCCGATTAGGGTGGCTCCACCTCCTGATATCCGGAAACAAAGGATTCCGGCTCTCCAGCTCAAACTTGTACAGCCCAAGGACAGTATAGCCCCATATCTGCACAAGAAAATAGAACGGATTCAGTATGGAATACAGACAAAGTATACAGATAAAGGACAAGAACAGAAACAGGAGCATACCTCCCAAGCATAAGAATACCCCGACAGGGTATCCCTGGTGTGCCTGCACGCCTCGTCCATGGCGTGATAACAGAAAGCCAGCCCCGCTGAGCCCCAATCGTATGTACTCACCTCATCCAGATTCACCAACAAACCTAACAGAGAAAGACGGGCCGTAGAGGAGTGGTTCGCAAAGATGGTCTCGGAAAGAATGTACCAGAGGGCACCCCTCACCAACCGATCAGTAACTGCATTCGGCTTAAGAGCATAATCCTCAATCTGACGCCGGAGGGGTGTTAGCTCAGCAGCAAATCCCTTAACCTTGTTAGGGGAGAAACTGATCAACTGCCTCCACACGATGGGGCTCGCAGGCTTATAACCCGTAGTCTTCGGCAGGGGCTCGCCGGCAAACTCTAGCCCCGTGATAGCAAGGAAGTCCGTCGGAGTCATGGTCACTTCCCCGAAGCGCAAATGAACGGTGTGGGTATTATCCCACCACCTCTCCCTGATCGCCTGAAGGACTTGGGGAGTCCGTCTCATCCCCTGAAGGTTATCAACAAAAGTCAATAGCCCTGTTTGGGCCACACTATCTCGGACACCCTCAAGATCCTTGATCTTGTCCCACACAGCTCTAGCCAGTTTTGGGTTCCCACGGCAATTCTTCGTCGCCCTGAATGACTGCAAAACAGAGAAGGAGCAAAAAGGGCAATGTTAGAAATCATTCCATGGCAAAAACTCAATGAAATAAAAGAAAATTTTCATTGGGGCATTTCATCGAACACTTGGCGTGCGTACAAGAAAATCTTGCCCAAGGATGCAATGGATAACTCGAATCAACCTCTCCTACAATCCATGATATGTAGGAGACTCATACGCATGCAATGCAGCAACAAGCATCCGACAAAATGCACAAAATCAATACATGCAAGAAGGAACCTAGTTCTAAGCATAGACAAGAACAAGAAAAGAATGGCCATTGATGGAATTTGAATTCAAGAAAAACTGGGTTCAAGCTCAATGCAATATGAGAAACAAGAGGATGGAAAGAAACTCTTACCAAACCTTCCCGAACGGCGGTGGAGATGTGCACGTGCCTATCGGATGTGAGGTCGTCGCGAGGATAATCCTTCCCTAGCAAATAACTTCCCAAAATTGGATTTCTTCCTTCTTGAGCCATTGATTATGGAGGGAGGAGGGATTGAGAATTGATTGGAAGGAAGAATCAACAAACAAGTCACAAAAAATTGCAGAGAAAATGACCTTGGCTTGAGCTAGGGAGGGAATTTGAAAAGGATGTTTTCAAATTAAAAAGAGGAGCTGTTCTTATATTAGCCCCGATAGTACAAGTCTTGCACGAGATAAGATGTATCGCGCGAGATATGCCTTCTGGAAATTGACAAAATTGTCCCCGACAATAAGCACCTACGCAATGTCAAAATTCAGAATTTTAACACATTTACCCTTGGAAATGATACACTATCAAGGAAACATGGAAAAACCGGCACCGTAAGTCACGGAACGAGCCAAACGTGACATACGCATGATCGCCCGGTACGGCACCAGTCGCCCGAAAACCAACTGATCCAAAAATCAACTCAATCCACATGATTCAGAGCCCAGAAAGGTGAATCATCAGAAAAAAAAAGCCCGGTCCAACGCCCAGACAGGTGGATCATCAAATCAAAAAGCTCGGTCCAACGCCCAGGCAGGTGGATCGTCATCAGGAAAAAAAGCTCGGTCCAACGCCCAGACAGGTGGATCGTCATCAGGAAAAAAAGCTCGGTCCAACGCCCAGACAGGTGGATTGTCATCAGAAAAAAAGCTCGGTTCGATGCCCAGACAGGTGGATCGTCATCAGAAAAGCCCGATTCAATGCCCAAACAGGTGAATCGTCACCCTCAACAACAAAAAGCCTGATTCGGAGCCCAAAAAGGCGAATCGTCACAAAACCAACAGGACTCAAAGGACCGGACATGTGAGCCTTTGTTTTCTAACATATTTCCCCGCAGGTTCGGACCCCAGACAGGCGAATCTTCAGACAGGCAGGTATATTCAGAATTGGGTCTTGATTTGATTCCTCAGTATGAATTTACCTTTTCAAAAAAAAAAGTCTCCTCGATTTTCAAAATGATTTTCAAAATACCTAAAGCAGCCTTTTCGTGTTTTGGAGTCGAACTACGTCATGGTCTGATTCTCCGATAGAGATACGTAGGAAGCCGTGCGGCCCGACCATCCCGATGTTCAGAATGATGTCTTTTCTATCGTCGACATGACTTCTTTCATAAGACTTGTCGACGAGGGGCTCTGTAGACACCCCATTCTGAACACATCGGATCAAATTTATACCACTCTAAGTCTCGCTTTGAGTCAAGAAGTAGAAATCCACCATTTCGTCATGTTTCGTTATGTTTTGACTAACCACCGTTAGTTTGGACTAAACTGCATACGAGACAGCGAGGGAAGGACAGAATTGTCCACAGGAACAATATCTCGTCGCGGAATGGCGTGTCTCGCACGAGATATTGTCCCTCTACAGCATGCAGATGACAGTTTCCTCGTCGATTTCAACCTCTTTTCGGGATAAAACTTCATCCATCTGGCCAACCAATAGAGTTTGGAGTCTGGAAGCTTCTTGAAGTGTTTGATCTCATCTTCAACACTTCTCCAACCCATATAAGTACTTGGTGACTTCCAAGGTTAGAGGGACCACGAATTTTCACAACACACACATATTTTGTTGGTTTCTTTCCCTGAAAGATTCCTAATCACCCTAAAAATCACCTCAAAGTTTGTTTGTCAACCTTGTTGATAAAAAAACATCAAGATCCAAGTGAAGGACTGAGGCGAAGCTCTGTCCGTATCAAGATTTAATTCTAAACTTGAGTCGAAACTCTGCCCAAATCACCTCACGCAAGGTAACCCCCTAAATCCCTTCCTAATTGATTATTAGAGTGGTATAAATATATTGAATCTAGGATCGGCCTAGAGCCTCTCCAAATCATGGGGACGGTCTCGAAGCAATCGATCTTACATTCCGTTTAACTCCGTTAAATGGATATTTATTTGTTATATTTGAAATTTTCTTCTTTTCGAAAAACCTCTCTTTTCTTTAGCAAGACTGATCTCCGGATTGGGTGGAATGGATGCTTCTTGGCCTACCCATTCCATAACCTAATCCCCGAACCCAATCTCTTTCAAAAAAATGGTTTTTCTATGTTTCCCAAACAATAATATAGGTGGCGACTCAAAAAATCAATCACGACGCTCACACTTTCCCTTCTGCCTTATCTGAGTGGCGGGTATGTCAAAAGGTGAGTACACTGCTTCCCGAACATCTGCCCATGTAACTGGTTGATGTCCCAGTTGATCGTTTCTGTAAACGAATTCCGCAGTCTGTGGAATCTCCCTGAGTAGTTACTGGAGATGTATTTCCATCTTTCTTTTATTTTTGAATAGACCTTCCTCCCTCAGTTGGCCTTTTAGTTTGAGTGCGGAAATGATCCGTCCCTATCCTCCCAGGACCCTTGGGATTCCGGTTTTGTTGACTTCATGCCCGGCTTGGAAGAGAATGGTTTCATCGTCTTCATCGTCGCTTTCACAGAGAACTTGCTCTTCTTGGGGAGATAAGCGCTGGTACTCTTCATGTTGTGTCATTCCATCTCCTAGGTCGTCGGGACCATTGATCGCCCTCCCTTGCCAGAGGGGGTTGGATGAGAAAAGACGGTAGTCTAGGAAGTTGTCGTGAGCAAAACCTGTGAGGTCGAATTGGTATAGAGTGGCGTCTAGCTTTTTGTCTGAAGCTGCTTGTGACACTTTAAGGGCTTGGTCCCTGTGGGTCTTCTGAGCTTGGTTCTTGTCCCAGAGATGGTTTTCTTGAGCGGCTAGTTCCATGAGGGCTTTCCTTGCGAGAGCTAAACAGTCTTCGTAGGTGCGCGCCGTCTGACTAGTGTCTAGAACTGTGATCACATCCAAATCCTCGAATGGTGGAAACACTTGGATTATATTGATGAAGGAAGTCGGGCTAGGACATTCCATGCGGCCTTCCTTGATCTCGGTTACCAAGAAGTTTGCCCATATCTGCTTGATTGAACCCACGGGAGTGTTGAATTCTACGATGTTGACAGTCTCGTGATCTCACTGGATCGCCAAGTCTATCAAAGCTATCAGTTTGCTGGTGGGATGCCTGAATCTGCGGTCGTGACGGCTGGAAGCAGGATCGAACTTGAGCATGTTGATGCTGAGGTGATCGTTCCTTTCGTCGGAAGCTGGATCTGTCTTACGGGGAAGACTCTTATAGATGTTTTCAGGGTAGCTACTGGAAGCGTTTCGAGGTTGATCTGATTTGTGACAGGGTGAGGAGATTTGTCTCCTTGGCTAATTCCCTTGGCCTTGGCGGCGCTTGTGGCTGTGAGCTTGACTGACGGCACGGGCCGGTTGCCACTGGGGCTGGTAGTCGAAAGTGATGATGAACTCTAAGCTTGATTGGCCAGGGCCTCGTTTACCATGAGCAGCCAGTCGTCGAGGGTAACTTTGGCATTGCAGAATCTGATAATAAGGACCGGATCCTTGGTATCATCAGGATATCTGGAAAATATAATGTTGATGAAGTCGTCGTCGGTTACTTGATCAGAGGGGTTCTTTATCGTGTCAACCAGTTGTTTCCATTCGCCGGATAACTTCCTGTATGGGATGTTGAGCTTGACAATTTCCATGGCATTGGAGCCCTTGTCGTAGGTGACATCATTGGAACTGGTGCCATCCTCAAAGCTGAGCATATGTATATAGGGATCTTCTTGCAGATCTGCCGCGTCCTCGACTCCGGATAGTCCTAATTCATTATCGTCTGACAGCTCAACCAAGACATAAGGATGCCTCGCATGCTGCTGCGATACTGGAGCTGCTAGAAAAACATCATGCCCTTTGCTTGAGAAGAGGGGCTCGGCAGGCAATTCCTCGTGGAGAACATTTCATACGAATGACATACATTCATCACGAGTGTGGCGATGCCTGTTGACCTTTATCATGAAGATTTCTTTGCCTGGCGGGGCTAGAGAGTAGGATTGAAGGATGTTGACAATTCTCCAATCGGAGACAGGGGGTTTACGTGCCCGCATCATGGCGATGCTCAGGGTTTCTTTCCAGTCTGCCTCCAAGTTTCGGAAACAGCAGTTGAACTTGATATATCTGACCGCTTCAGGGTCTGCCTGCTCGAGGACGTTGATATAGTTAGCATCTCCGGACTCTGAGGGATTCTGATGAGATTTGCCCCGATAGTCCCTTGGTCGACTTGAAGGAGGTAGCCCCGGTGCCTGGCTGTGGGCACGCTTGGCCGTTGTCTCGACTTCGTTCCCTATGAGGAAACTGTCCCCTCTGATAACTTCAAGATCTCCCTGCCAGTTAATGAACTTGACGCACTGATGGAGAGTGGAAGCTATGGCTTTCATGTGGTGTAGCCAAGGGCGTCCCAACAGAGCTATGAATTCGAACGGAATGTCCATCACGTGGAATTTTGCTGGCACCATTTGAGTTTCAAACCAGAGTTCAAGAGTCACCGTCCCCAGGATGGGACGAGACGTGCTATCGTAGGCCTTGATAGTCCGAGAAGGTGGAATCATGTGGCCTTCATCGATGCGTAGGGGTCGCATCATGATGAGAGGGAGGACATTAACTGCTGATCCGTTGTCTACCAATACTCCGGGGAGCGATATGGTGTTGAGCCGGAGAGTGATGTACAAAGCTTCATTGTGCCCTGAGGCGTCTCTTGGCAGGTCTTCGTCACAGAAAGTGAGCATACTGCCATATAGTCGGGAATTGTAGATCTGATCTCTATCCGGAGAAGGAGAGTCATCAAGCCATCCATTTCCTGTCTTCCTCTTGCAAGGTAAAGCTTTTGATGGTGCCTCAGGATTGTGTTGAGGCTGTTTGCGGCGGTTGCCGCCCTTGGTTAGCATGTTGATTGAGTGCGAGTGCCAAGCTGACTTTGAATTTCCTTTGCCGACCCTTGCTCTGAATTTGGGCAAATTGAACCTTGGCTGATCCCGCGGGGGGTTAGGCTTCTGACTGGCAGTGAGGTTGCCAAGATTTGAGGTATTCCGGTGTCCTGAGGCCTGAACTCTGGTGTCAGCAGGACTTTCCGGCTTTCCCACCCCTGTCTGCTCTAAAGCTGCATGGACTGGAGGAAGAGAGGACTGGCTGGAGTAGAGTATATAGTAATCGAACCTCCCGGATGGCTCTCCGAGTGTACCCACACTGGTGTCTCCAGCTTCATATCTTTCTCTCAGTTTCTGTTGAGAGGACTTCTTCTTCTGTTTTCTGGGAGAATTACCCCGGATCATGTCTTGGGACTCGTACTCAAGGCATGTAGAGCAATCACAAACGTCGTAACTGATGTGGACATTTGATGAGGACCCGGCTGGAAGAGGCGGAGGAACTGGCTCTGCGGCAATCTTCTTTGGCACCCATTCAATGGAGTTTACATTGTTGTTGTTTGAAAAAGGGTTTCCGACTGTATTAGGTCCACGGGGACGCTCCAATTTTCCTTCCTCTATCAAATTCTGAATTTCGTACCGTAACCCCACGCAATTGTCGGTGGTATGGCCATGATACTGATGGAAAGCGCAGTACTTGCTCTTGTCAGCGTTGACTACGAGATTCTTGGGTTTGTAGTTTGCAACGGGTTTGAGGAGGCCTTCCTTGATCAACCCTTCCAGCATCTTACTAAGCGGCATGTCCAACTTGTCGAAGTGTACGGCAGGCTGCTTCTGAGTGGAGTTGTTGCTTTGCGGGACTGGGTTTCTGTTGCCTGAATGCTGTCCCTGATGGATGTAGTTGACAGACGTATCTTTCCCTTTGTTGGGGGCTGGTGCGGGATTGAATGCAACTGCTGATCGGTATCTGTATGGCTGTGCAGTAGCCAATTTTTCCTTGAGATCCTTCTCGAACTGTGAGCCGACATTGACCATGGCCCAGAGATCTGGGAAGAAGTGATGGCTGATGAGAGTTCTGATGGACGGTCTTAAGCAGGACTTGATGATCCGCATCTGTTCATCCTTGGAGAGTGGCTCCATGATCTCGGAGAGTTTGCAACTCCACCTCTTGTAGAATTCTCCGACGCTTTCATCTGCTTTCTGCTCGATTGTGATTAAGTCCTCATGACTTGTTTCCCACTCTAAGTTGGATCTGTACCGCTCTAGGAAGATGTTACTGATCTGATCCCAGGTATGGCGATCTGCAGGCTTGACCCTTAGGAACCATCGTAATGCTGAACTCTTGAGCGTATGCTGGAAGTGATCGGCCATTTGCTGGAGGGTTGCTCCCTTCTCTCTCATGGCGAGAACGTAGCTGTCAACATGCATTTGAGGACATTCGGTTCCGTTGAATCGGTCCATCTCCGGCATTCTGAACTTGGCAGGGAGAGGCGTGACCATTCCCGGATCTTTGGATCTGAGCGTTTCCTTCTTTGAGTTGCTCATGCTGGCTTTCAGGTCTTTCATTTGTTCGACCATCCAGGCTAAGGTTGGGTCCAGTGGTGGACTTTGAGGCTCGGCGTCGGGTGCTACCATGTGAGTGGTAGTGATTGGAGGTGGAAGGCTTGATATATGTGGATATATGGGGGCCTTTTCTGGACTGTATCGGGGTTTGTCCCTGGTGTTTTGGGATTCGTGTATAGGCAATGGGATGAACCCAGGAGGGTATTGAAAGATACTGGCATCTGTTTGAGATGGTCCAGTGGTGCGTTGGTTGTACTGAGTGATGGGAGTAATACTGGCTTTGCCGTATATGACAGGGTTGCCCTGAGATGTGGTAACATGAAGCCTAGGTCGGCTGTTTCCTTGGTTTGAAGGAATCCCGTAAGTTGGCGAGGGAGGAACCTGGTTGAAGGTTTGAGGAACTGGTTTCGGGGAATCGTCGTCCTCGACTAGGACGAAAGTACCGTCTGACTGGGGGATAGCTGCTATACCTCGCTCATTCAGAAGTTGTACCACGAAATTCTGCTGATCTTCTTTCTGCCTCTTGTGAACCTCACAAGCCTGGATAGCTTCTTCCGTCCCCATCACGATTTCTCGGTGAGCTAGACATGTCGGATATTCTGGCTGAGGGAACTGAGGGAACCGAAGAACTGTCTGACGCTGCCGTAACTGTGACTCTGGCGAGGCGCTGACCCGGAATTCTGAACCACTTTTTGCTCGCTGCAAGGAACGAAGGCAGGGTTTAGGCTTCGGAAAAGGGTATTTGGCTCAGGGTTTCGGGTTTGTGCAATGTGCAGTTACCGATTAATGTTTACTTAAAACGCGTTTTCTCAGAGTCCTAATCGGTTGAAAAAGACCGTGTCTTCTTTTTCGCAACTAACCTAAAGGCTCTAATCAGTGGATCTCGTCACTACGTTTATAAGCCCCTCGTTTCCATTTGTAGATCATCTTCTCGGGACGGACAATCCCGAACGAGGGTCCTATAAGGCAAGCGAGTTCCACCGACAAAGGAAAAAGTGAACTTAAGGCTAGCTGATCACGCAAACTTCCAACGTATGTGACACGCAGGCCACAGTCGAAGTCAACGTCCTTAAGTTAAGGTGGGGATCGTGCCAAAATTTCGGCATGACCTCTCCTGACTCGCTTGTGCGAGGGGCCTTAGCTTTCGACGTTGGCCAAGTTGTGGCTGGCACGATGCATATTATGAGGGTTTGGTGACACGGTGTCATTGAACCTTCGGGTATATTTTTCGGCAGAGCTCCGCATCAAAGTCAAGGCTGAAAAGCTCAAGACTTCGGGTCGGGAACGACCTTCGGTCTCAATCTTTCGAGCTTGACTCATGACGGAACCCGGCGTAAAAAACATACACTTAGGCTTTATGACACGTACTAAGCCAAAAACCAACTGGGGTCTTGGATGAAGTGTGACACAAAGAGTGCATGGCTTACACGGGCTAGAATGGGCTGTTTAGGACGACCCCGTGCGTGCTCGAAAGGTGTCTGGCAGACCAACCGAGCTGCAACTGAATGGTCATCCCAGGTTACGGGCCGTAGTGTGCAGTGTACCGAGGCAGCAAGTGCACGTGAAGTGCGGTGTACCGAGGCAGCAAGTGTGAGTAGTGTGCGGTCACTAAAATTCTTTTCTGAGTAAAACAGAGATTTTCAGAATGTGTCTTAAAGAATTTTATCTGCAGTTCAAAATGCAGCATGAAAATCAACTATGAACGGGAATGCACGAACATGTTATGATTTTGAAAAAAGACGGTAATGCAACACCTTTTGAAAAAAAACCGTTCGAGGTTTAAAGTAACACATGCACACAAAATCGAGGAAGGGTAAACGAAAGTTTGACCCACGGAAGGCTTTTTTGAAAACAACGGTAGTTTTGAAAAAAGTATCCAAGTCCCCAGCGGAGTCGCCAACTGAAATTACCCGGATTTTCATGCGCGGCGAAAAGGTGGTTGTCTTTCGCGGAGGGTTGGTGTCTGAGACCTCGCTTTCGGGAAGGAGAGGAGTCGCCACGCGGTTTTTGTATTTTGAGCCCAAACGTTGAAAAATGACTTTAGTTGGAAAAATGGTGTTGTTTTTATTGGTAGCAAAAACTTAGGAAAAGGCTTTGAAAGGGGTGTCATTTTTATTGGTAGCAAAAATGAGGAAAAGGCTTTTTGAGTACCAGAGATTGTTAGGTTCGGAGGTCACGTTACGTTTCGGGAAGAGTATTTTGAAATCACCCGAAATGCCTCGTATGACGAGTCTTTCTACCTTTCTCGAAAATGTGTGTGTGTGTGTGTGTTTGAATTTTGAAAATGGGGGCTTGAATGACAAGCTTAATCTTGGTTTGAATGTCAAACATTGATTTTTGTGATTCTGTTGGAAAAGGCGAGCGTTTGAATGACAAACGTCGATTTTGAAGTTTTTTAGGAAAAGTGACATGAATGCTGATTTTGATCTTTTTAAGTGTCAAATGTTGACTTTTATGAAAAGAGCGTTTGAATGTCAAACGTCGGATTTTGAGTTTGAAGATGATCGTTTGGATGCCAAACGTCATTTCGCGCATTTTTGAAAGAGAGTTCGAATGTCGAACTCCGGTTTTGAACCGGGCATTTCATTGTTAGCGATTTTACGGGAAAAAAGCATTAAATGATTTTTGAGTGTCAAATGTCGGCTTTTAAGTTTGAAGATGATCGTTTGGATGCCAAACATCATTTCGCACGTTTTTGAAAGAGAGTTCGAATGTCAAACTCCGGTTTTGAACCGGGCATTTCATTGTTAGCGATTTTACGGGAAAAAAGCATTAAATGATATGCATTCAACGAATCATTTTTGCCACTCAGACTTTGATAAGTAAATACTATCACGAGCCGAACGGCTCGGACTTGTAAATGACAGTTTTTAAAGTGTGGTATCGACGGAATCAAACGACTCGGAATTGTAAAGTGCGTTCAACGAGCCAATCAGCTCGGAATTGTAAATTTGCGTAAAAGTAAATGATGATCAACGGATCAAACGATCCGTTATTTGTAAATGACATGAAAGTAAATGACGATCGACGAATCAAATGATCCGGAATTGTAAATGACATAAAAGTAACAGAATGGAGCCGGAACGCCGTTTTAACCCGAGATTACTTCTCTTACGGGAAGAGAAGAGGATAAGGGACTAAAATGTATCGGACCCCGTTAGACGGTGACGTCTACATTTCAACAACGTTCGTCCGAAACGGTTGTAGCGACTGGCACGTAAACCGAGACGGAATGAGAGTTTAGGGAGCAGGAGCATTACCTATGGCTAGGGTCGGCTCCTTTGGCTCGATGGGTGTATACGGGATACGAAAAGGTGTTTGAAATGGTGTTTCGAGGTGGTGGGGGTTGTATTTGGTTGAAAGTTTTCACGCAAATCGAGACAAAACGGGGCTCGGGAGAGGGTGAAAAGGGTTTAGGCCGTGGCTTGAGAGAGAAAGGGAGTAATTTTTATTGTTCTCAAAATGTTTGACAGCCCTCTGTATTTATAGTTGAAATTTGCAAAAGAGTCCGGACGGACTTAGGCTGAATTCTAGGGGGTTTTGTGAAACTTTGGAAATTGGAGGAACTTGCTGGCAATTCTGGATTGCCTGCAAAAGAGTCCGGCCAGACTTGGACTGCATACCAGGGGTATTTTAGTCTTTTCACACTGAAATGTGATTGAGATTGACAAGGGAGCTGTAGCATGCGTGCCACGTGTCAAGTGACTCACCAGGTTCATGGGATTTCGTGCCATTATCCCCGATTTTGTCCGTTTTTTAAATAACTGTCCGGAAAATGTTCGAAATGCCCCCAGAAAGTGCCGAAAAGTGCATTTTTCAGGGAATGATGTACTTCTACGTGCAACGATGTGTGTTGAGTACGCTTTAACGTTGGGATGCACGGGGCAGTCCCGAGATGTCTCGTTGGCTTGAGAACGAGGAGTGTAACGGGTTCCGATTAACCTGGAGCGGGCCAGTTAACGGATTTCGATTAACTTCTAACGGATTTTGACGATCCGAATTTGGGTACTTACACCCATACACACGTAAATGTACAGGAGAGAATTCCCTCCACCACATGTATCACTATACACACTCACCCAATACAGTTCCATCATCTCATGTACAAATCCGGCAAAGCCGATCATTCAATACAATCATCATATTTCCTTCATTCAATCACCATCCCATTTCCTAAAGTGGATGGACTCGTACAATCAAGCTAACATAGTTTAATATTGTTCAAAATGTGCTAACAGAGTAGCGTAGTCAAATATAGTGCTTGGAGTA
Source organism: Adenophora triphylla var. japonica (assembly GCA_022495995.1). Classification (NCBI taxonomy): domain Eukaryota; kingdom Viridiplantae; phylum Streptophyta; class Magnoliopsida; order Asterales; family Campanulaceae; genus Adenophora; species Adenophora triphylla. The sequence continues at coordinate 257,558 of JAFEMH010000872.1, read as the reverse complement.
TTGTTTCCCCCGCAGGTACAATAATCAATTTAGCATCATCGAATCGTGAGGACTGTCCATCAGCAAAAATTGTGACAAAGAATTCAAATCTAGCAGTCTCCCAGCAATGTTCATCAAGATCATCGGCCCCGTCGCCAAATCATCAGCAAAATCCGTTTTCCATGGCAATCTAACAGCAAAGTTCATGTCATATCCGACAAATGCTCCCGAAGTCAATCAATCGCCAACAAAGACCGTCCCGCGAACGGCAATCCAACAAATCTTCATCAACAAGCAACAGTGGTCTAAGTCCCTCCGGCAGCCACGATCATCAGCAAATTGTAGCCTAAGACCCTCCGGCGGCTACAACTCTCCACAATCATCAACTATAGCCTCAGTCCCTCCGGCAGCTACAGGTAAGCATAACACATGTACGAAATCATATCTCTTTCAAATTACAAATTATCACGTCTTGTATTCTCGAAAAAATCATTTCTTTTAGTTCATCTCGCGCAATCGGGTTCAGACACCTCCAAACAGTCTTCCATCGGGTTCAGACGCCTCCCATCAGTCTTTCATCAGGGCCAGACGCCTCCCAACAGTCTTTCATCAGGGTCAGATGCCTCCCAACAGTCTTCATCAGGGTCAGACGCCTCCCAACAGTCTTTCATCGGGTTCAGACGCCTCCAAACAGATTTCCACAGGGTTCAGACGCCTCCAAACAGTCTTTCACATGGTTCAGACGCCTCCAAACAGTCTTCCACAGGGTTCAGACACCTCCAAACAGTCTTCCACAGGGTTCAGACTCCTCCAAACAGTCTTTCACAGGGTTCAGACGCCTCCAAACAGTCTTCAATCAGGTTCAGACGCCTTCAAACAGTCTTTCACAGGGTTCAGACACCTCCCAACAGTCTTCCACAGGGTTCAGGCACCTCTGAACAGTCTCATTTGGGTCAGACACCTCCAAATAGTCTGAACTACGACCGGCTTGATTCCATCCTAGGATACGTAGGAATCCTTTCTCCAAAGGTCCATCCATCCGATCTCATCAATCATTGTCCAGCCATCCACCATATGCCCAGCCGCTCATTGGGATTGGGTCTTGTCTTATCGACAACCTCACTTCTTCCATAAGTGACGTTGCCGAGGGGCTCTGTAAGTACGCCAATCCGATTCGTGACCCTTCATAGGTGCATTTTAATATGATAAAATGGCACTTGGGGCATTTTGGTAAATTCCCGATCCATTTCGAGACTTCCGGAAACATTTCATAAGTTTCTTGCGAAGGAAGTACTTAAGTATTTTTCTCAAGCAAAAGGACCTACAAGGAATAAATCAGTTTGGACTTATTGGGAATTAACCTGGAATGTTCCAGAACCAGGTTTTGGCGCCAGAAACGGTTATGGGCGTGCTCAGTCATGCGACATCTCGAGCCATGGAAAATGGACGCAGGAGGTCGTGCAACACAACTCAACCATCATCAGCATCCTACAAATAAGACCTACCCCTCTCATATCTGGATCCCTCTTTTGCATACTGTTACTCTGCCAAATTGCAAACGTAACACACATAGCCAAATACCCATACCTCTCTCTCTCTCCTACCCAAAATCCCTCCAATTCAATCCAATTCACATACTACCATCTAGATCCACCATCCACCACTCCTCCCAAGCTCACTCCATCTCAGAAGCTGCTTGTTGAAGGGTTCTGTACCAGACTTGGTATAGGATTCATGGAATCTTTAAGGGTAACACACCAATTCCCTATTTCTCTCCCTTATCTTGTTATTTTCATAATTAAAGCATCATATCTCCATTTGATTCAGTAATTCGACTCCATTTGTCTTGGTTACTGAACTCCAATCACAATCTCTCTGTTTAATTGTTTTGTTTAGCATAATTGCATGTTTATAAGTTGATATTTGTTGGAATTGTTGTTTGATTCCCAAGGGAGTGTGGATCTTCCCATATCCACACCCCCTTGGTTGAATAATTGTGGAATTATACATTTCCGAAGCTGAATTGGTGATTGAATTAGATCTGTATTGGTTTATGTTTCTTCTGTGTTCAAATTGTCAGATCTCTGTAGATGGGCAACCTGTGTCACGCGACACAACTTGCCTGGTTGGATCCTGTGTCACGCGACACATCGGGCCAGGCATGTTCTGTGTCACGTGACACATCTTGTCCATTTGCAGAGGTCCTCTTCAGTTGTAATCTATTTTGAGATATGTAATAGGGATGTGGCCTCCCTTATTAAATCGTTCACAAGTTGTAAGAATCTCATTCAATCAATAAAATTCATTTACCACACTTGTTTGTAATTGTTGTTTGCACACACTATGGATGTTTGGATGTTTATTTCGAAAGACTCATTTACGGATGAGGCGTGTTGGGTGAGCTCTCAAGTTCTTCCCAACACGTAACCTGACCCCCGAATCCTTTTCTCTCTTTTCAAAGGTTTTTCAAAGTGTACCTTAAAACATGGCGTGGCGACTCCCAAAAAACAATTTTTTCAAATTTCGGCGAGCGCACATTCACACACACGAACTACGATCAGGCTTGATTCCCATACGGGATACGTAGGAATCCTGTCAAAGGGTCCAGCCAACCTACCTAAACGGTCACACAGCAGGACACTGCCACATCGTCACGAACCGACCTACACGGTCACCTCCTCTCTCAGCACGCGATCCAGATCAGGACCCTTATCTTATCAACGACCCCACTTCCTCCGTAAGTGACGTTGTCGAGGGGCTTCTGTAAGTACCCCAATCTAGATCACTCTCTTCCGAACACACGGGAAACACCACAGACTCACACAAATGCATTCTCGAACACCCGTAGCCCTCAAAAACCCAAAAATCCACCAACCAAACCAAGGGGGGGCTTTCTTGGATAAAAAACTCAAAAGAACTTTTTGGGAATTTCGGAAAATTTGGAAAAGCAGAGGACATTCGTACGGACCTCTTTGCTCCCAGACATAATTATTACGATATCCCCTTAAAGTCCACAATATTCCCTCAAATCTGGGAAAACTAAAATTTTGGTTTTCATGGGAGGTCCGTACGGACCTCCTTGCATATTTTCCTACACTATAAATAGAGGGCTGCCCCTTTCATTTTTCACACACAATCCTCTTCTCCTCTCTCCCCCAGCCTTCAGGCACCCCTCTAAGACCTTTCGAGGCAATCCCGATCCCTTTCGGTTCCTTCCGGAGCATTCTGAGGCCCCTCGTGGTACTCCGAAGCTCTGCCGAGCACTCCCGAGATGCTCCCATACTGCCCCGAGGCACTCTCGAGGTATTATGAGGCCCCTCGTGGTACTCCAATGCCTTGCCAAGTCTATCCCGAGGCTTCCCGACCCTTTCCGAGTTCAACCGACGATCCCGACGCACGCCGAAACTCTGCTCGAACGTAACCGACGATCCCAACGCATGCCGAACCTCTGCCCGAATCCAGCCAATGATCCCTGTGATCCCAACGCACGCTGAAACTCTGCCCAAGTACACACCTGACGATCCCGAGGCACGCCGAAGCTATGTCCTCAGACAACCGGCACATCCCGAAGCAACCCCGGTCTATCCCGGAACACTATTTCATCCTCAAACACTATTCCCCAGTGGAAGACAGACACGAACCAACATTGGTAAGGCTTCCTTCCATTACTATTTGAATACATTTCAATATGTAGTGTACAATGTAGACATCCGATATAGCATGCATTTTTAAAGCACATACACACACACACAACATTTAAAGAAAGAAGGGGTACCGAAAGACTCGTTTTTACGAGGCAACTCGGGTAAGCTCTAATATTCTAATATTCTCTTCTCGTGGAGTAACCTGACCTCCGAACTCAAAAATCTCATCACACAACAACAGTTTTTTAAACTGATGCCTTTTCTCAATGTTTTGGGCTAAATCAAAATGGCATGGCGACTCTACAAACAAAAACGCAGCGAGACACCTCCCAACAACGCGAGATGTCGAGGCCCGCGCGCGAGCTAGAACCGGGTAATTTCACTATGGAGGTTATATAGACTCAAGCTTTTTCGACGATGAAGATGATGGGCAGTTCCTACAAGTTCTTCTTTCTGAAACCTCGGTTCTTCCTTTCTTAGCCCCTGAAGATGATTCGAAAGTTTTTGTTGATTTGGTTAGGGGATTATTATCCCATGTCATTGTTGAATATTCAGATGTGAATGATCCAGACTCCTTCTCCACCATTAACTCTTCAGTTGCTGGTGTTCCTATCTCTGTCACCCAAACCAGTATATCTTCCATTTTCCCTACTCTAGGAAATTCTGGTTCTTGTTCTATCGATGATAATGTCTTGGATGAAGCCTGGAGATTGACCAGAGGTGCTGGTCCTAGGCTTAGTGGTGATAAGCACTTCAAAGTTCACTACATAAGGAGATACTTTGCACTAATTGAGATCATTGACAGGTGCCTAATCTGCCGATCTGGTTCTCACAGTCATGTTACTGACCTGCAATTTAAAGGATTTGCTACTATAGTGCTTCGGAAAAGGTTCAACTGGTGTGGATTCATGTTCAGGGTTATAGCTCTTGCAACAAAGAAATATGCTGCTGATAGACAGAAGGGTCTAGCACATCCAGGAAAAGGGTGTCACTATTAGCTTCTTAGTAGAATTATCAGAAGAAATCATGTTGTAATCTTTGCTAATCCCAATGCCACCAGCTCTCTAAATCAAAGCTAAAGCATCACATTGATGCTGATTGGAAGAGAATCAGTAGGCAATCTGCCGCTGGTGAGGCACCTCCCCTTGCTAGCATAGCTCCTCTTGCTGCCAGAGAAATTCCAGCCCCTACTGCCAGGGAAGCAATTGCACCTGCAGCTGCAAAGAAGAAGAAGAAGAATTTCAAGAAACCATCTACTGCTTCTGTTATTTCTAAGTCTTCTGCTACTCCAGCCCCTGCTACATCAACTCCCATTCTTGATGGCCCTGTGACAAGAGCCAAGAAATCTATTGCTGAATCCCTTCCTGCTGCTCCCTCTTCTGCAGCTCCTAAGAGGAAGAAATCGATAAAGCTGCTGATAAGCCAGAAAAGAAAACCAAGTCTGTTCCCAGTAAAGTGATTGAATCCTTTCCCATTCCATCTTCTGATCTTAGAGCCAAAAGGGTTCTGTTTACTGAGCCTTTGCTTGATGATGCCTCTTTGATTTCTGAGCCTACCTCAATAAGGATTGCACTTTCTGATGAAGATGTCAGCAGAGAAGTTGCTGATAGAAGAAAATTAATTGAGCAAGACTTGAGGAAGAGAATTCCCTTGCAGCTTCTTTTATTGACCTATCCCAGCTTGCCTGACATTCAGTACACTGCCTCATCTGGTATAGCTTCTGAATCCAAAATTAGAAAGTGTGCCCCAGTCAAAAATCCTTCATTCCATATCTTCTTTAAAAACCCCTGGTCTCTGATCAACAAAATTGCTCCCAGCAACTGGGTTTTTCCTATTGACCATCTTCAGCCCTTCATCCGGAGATTACTTCAGTTTCGTGAAGTAAAGAAAGAATTTGTATCAGATGGTGTCATTAGTGATTACGTTGACAGATCCAAGTTGAACTTAAATGAAACTTTTGCTGAGAAGTTCCCTCCTCTGGCCAAGTATCAAAATCTTAGCAAGAACGAGCTTCAGTTAAACTTTGGTAGATACTTTGACCTGCTGCCCTCCTGTGGAATCAAGTTTATTTGTTTCAAGATCGGATCAGACAGGATCTCATGGTAATTTCCATTTGGATTTCCTATGCATCTCTATTTAAAACTCAATTTGATTTCCATAAAGATGATCCCTATCAGCAAGGCAGAGCATAAAATGATAAAGATTGGGGATATAGGTACTCTGATGCTGAGACTCTTACCCGGGATCCTCTTGCTGATCAGCTGATTGAAAATGTTCTAAATATGACCCAAGAGATCATTTCTTATTTTGAAGAAGCCTTGAAAATAAGAAATACTAGCTCTTCAGAAGATAAGAAGGATGATTCTTCTGACAAGAGTTCTGATAAGATTGCTGATGTACCAGCAAATGAGGACTCAAGTGATAGTACTTACTCTAGCAGGACTTAATCTGATGATGATGATGATGACAACAAGTTTATCAGCACTATTCTTGTGAAGCATGTATCTAATCCCTTGACTTGTGCTCACAAAGACAGCACTGCAAGCACTGTCCAGCCTATGCCGATAGTTATTTCAGGAGATGTCTTGCTAGTTAAACTTGCTGATGAACAACCTCCTGCAGTGTTTGTGGAATCTGCTGGCACTCACATGGAGATTGCTGATTTAGGAGGAGGAGCACTCTCAGATGTTGTTCTAGCTGCTGGTCTCCAAGTTTAAGAAATTGATAACGCTTTCTCTGAATCCTTTCTTGTTAACTCTGAAGAAGTCCAATTCCACCAAGCTATTGCTGATTCCATCTCTATTTCTAATCCTTGTGCTGAAATTGATGAAGAATGTCCTGATGAAATAGATCCTGATGATTATGATGTTATTCCTGCTGAAGTTGAAGAAGATACCTCTCCGCCTATCTGGTATGATTCCTTGAAAGATGATTGCAAGCTGATGATCTGATCTAACTGGTACACAACTTTGAAGTCTATCCCAAAAGACGCTGCTGGTAACTCACTCTTCCCTCCTCATCAAAGGCTAAAGTGGAGGTCAGAATCTAGGAATATCAAATTTCCATTAAAAAATGCTGAGTTTCTTCAAGGCTCAACCAGCACGACTCCTTTCTGGCTAAAGTGGGACAAAGACATCAAACATGGCAAAAATAAAACTCCTGCTATTTCTCATGCCAAAGTAAAAGCCTCTCCTCCAGCTGTTAATCAACCAGGTTCTCTTAAGATTTGTGGTGATGTATGTCCTCATAGTGAATCTCCAATTGAAGTGTGCATCTATTCGGGTGGTATCAAGAGGAAATGTATGATGATTAATGATTTGGTGACTGACATTCTTGAGATCTCTCCTCTCTTTACTGCTGGTCTTCTAAAGGTTGTTTATCAGCATGCTCTTGCCATTACTTTGCCTCTTTATGCTTCTAGACCAATTCAGCAAGATCATTCAGTGGATACTGGCAAGATGATGCGTCTTGGCCTCATGCGTATCCTGCTTAATGGAAGAGGCTTTCTGAATTTCATCCTGGCGTTCTACCTTTCCCTTGAAAACAATGGTCAGATGTTTCTTGACCCCCCTCTTTCTGCTGATAAATCTATTATGGTTCATTCTGATTTTCCTCTACTTGTCATTCCACCTGCTCCAAGATTTACTGATGTTCCATTGATTGTTAACACCCTCATTCCTGCTGATTTCCTACCTTTTGCTGATAATGCTACTCCTCTGCTGGTTCCCTATGTTGATTTTATCATGATTACTGATGAAGATTCTGATGCTGATCAGACGAAGCTTGTCCTTATCAACACCATGTATGGCTATTTTGCTAATCAGTATGACCATCTCTCCGAAGCCTTTAAATCTATTCTTCGGGCCGACATCGGTGATCTGGGCCTCTATTTTCATGATAAGCTTGATGAACTCAAAAGTGTTGTGCTTAAGTCCACTCAGAAGGAGGACAAAGCCAACAGAATCTCTACCAAAGCCATCGCTACCCCAGTTACCCCAACCAGAGCTCTATCCCATAATGATTCTTTGATCAGTGAAGAAAAAATTGAAAAGCTATATGATTTGGTTGATATCACTCTCAAGAATTAGCAGCTGCTAGCCACTGTCAATGAAAGACAAGATCACAGTATTCAGGAGTTAGAACTCAAACTCAAGTCTGCTGAAGAAAGGGTTGTTTCTGCTGAGGCTAAGCTTGCTGAAGCTAATCTGAAGATAGACAAGCTTGAAGGGAAAAATGAAGTGTTGATTGAGTCGTATAAATCCAGTAAGAAAAGGAAGGCTGAAAGGATTGAATCTAAGAAAGAGAAGAAGTCAAAGTCTGGTGCCGATGCTGCTGTTGCTGACTGTGCTGATATCTAATCTAGTCTTGTAACCGATGATATAGATATCCTCTACTGAAGCCTCAAAGATTATATCATATGCTTACGTTTTGCTTATCTCTATTATGTGTCTTTTGCTTAGTTATAATATGTTCATTTATCTACAATGCAGGTACCCTAAAAAACTTTTGCCTTTACAGTTATCATTTGCCACTTAGCTTAAGAGATAATAAATAAAATCCAAATCCTTAACTCAGTATATTATCTAGGCAAAGTAGATGATTCTGTTTAGGGTGATTGGACTTAAGCAATTAGGAGGAGATTATTGGGTCAAATATATGTGTAGACTTAGAATTGCTTAATCCCAATCATGTGGCTAGTTAGAGACCCCTAATTTAATTAGATTTTATTTTGGATCTCTTGCTGATGCCTTTGTGCCAGTGTATCAAGTTCTTCATGTTGACAACTTGCTGGTGAGATCAGTATGGTAACCAGCAGAAGAAAATCTTATTCAGCAACATCTCTCAGCAAGATAGGTGTCTGGCACTCACAAAGACTTTCTTCGATAGACGGTCTACCAGTGACAACGGTCATATTTCTATCTCTTAATTGTACTTGTTTGCTAAAATTAGTTACATCCTTCTTTTAACCTTATTCTGCTAGTTCTGACACAGGAGCTATTTTTAGCTCTACTTTGTCCTTTGTCTGCTTTAGCAGGTAACCAGTTGGGACAAAGGGGTCTTTACCCACTGGACTACGCCGAAATGTCATTACCTCGTATCTCCCTCATTAAATGCAAAAGATATGGCATTTATTGATCCTCACCTACCAACCTTAAAATTTAAATTCCAAATCTACCCCTTCAACGTCAACTAGCTCTTTTCCTTCCAAGTACAAATTGAAGACTTTAGAGCATTGAAGAAGGTTGGTTGTTGCATTGAAGAGAAATTGCTTGAAGCATTCAATGAAGCTCGAGCATTCAAGTCCAGAAAATCATTTGACTTTATTAGGACATACACTCGTTCACAACTCAATCAAATCTGTAAGCATTCCCCAACAAGACAATCATTGGAATGCATTGATTGAGATTCACACACACACACACCTGAGTGAGATAAGTTTTTGAACTTGCCACTCAAAAACATTTGGTCAGTTTTTATCTTAAGATCCATCAGTAGATTCAAGACTTAAATCTTTATAACCGGCAAAGCTTCTCTTGTAATAGACTAGGATAAACTGATAGTAAACTTCTCTCAAAATCTAAGTTCTGACCAAACTTGGTAGAGGACGTAGCAGCCTTCAAGCTGTGAACCTCTCCAAATATCTTGTCTCTGTCTTTACTTTTCCTTGCTTAACTTTTATCTTGCCAGTTGATCTCTATCACTGTTAACCTGTTCATCTTACTGATCTCATAAGTTTTTCCTATACCAAACCATTTGCAAATGCATAAAGTTTTAAGAAATACCTTGTGTTCAAAACCAAGCTCTAAACATTTTCTTACTAATTTTATGTGAGTTTAAAACTAAGTCACATACTTTCCGCTGTGCTTACTGATCATTATATGCTCTACCGATTAGTGACTTTGATTTACACAGTATTTTCTTTTAAACTGCAAAAAGGCTATTCAACCCCCCCTCTAGCCTATTTTCCTATCAATTGGACCTAACAGGGAGAATAGGGGCCAGTCTTCCTTTCTCTAGCAGATTTTCAACTATCTGCCTTGATCGGATACTTGAGAATCCTTTCCCCAGATTATGGTAGGCAGTGTTAAATTCTATGACATCTACATATTCAGCCCCGGGAAAATCCATGGCTTTCATATCTTCGGTCTCATTGTCGTCCCCCTTTTCTGCTGAAATTTCTTCAGTTCCCGGGCTATCAGGTATTCCGAGTGATAATCCCTCATCAACTTCTATCTCAGCGTACACCTTTTTTCTTTCGCATTTGCAGGCAGGGCATCCACAAGTGAAGGATTCACAGTGCTCATTCTTAAGGCCCAACATAGCAGCTCGTGACACCTGAGTCCAAATGAGGGGTACTCGGGGTCCGTTTTTGGATATCGGGGCTATCAAGAAGGTGTCATGCTGGTCTGTAGGTATGAAGGCGACCAGAGTGGCTTCTAGATCCATAACCCTTTTAAGCAATTCCAGGCACTCGTTGTATCCGAGAGGTTTAGCAGTGACTCTCAAGACTGTGATGTCGTCGATTAGAGGGGAGGAAGAAAGGGATCCAATGGCGTTTACCCATTCATTGTCCGTCAGAGGCTTGAAGTTTCCTTTTTCGACCAGTGCTTCAATGAAACTCCTCCATTCGCCTACCAGTTCTCCATAGGGAACATTGTGCTCCAGGATCTTAGATTCATATTTTTTCTTCAAACTGGTTGGGCTATTCCTCATCTTCTGATATGTTCAAAGTTGGGCAACAGCCGCAATCGCATTTTGAGAGAGTCTCAGCATCATGATCGGTTTCCATTGATTCATCATTCATATTTTCTGTCAGACCTTCGTCGTCACTGGCTGACAACCACCCATTACTTCTGACATTCACGTCGTCACTTTCGGTGCGGTCGTTCCAAGCTGATTCTGGGTCCTAGACCTCAGTTGATTCTTCTTTTTTGCCGCTATCACTGGAGTCATCGTCCCATGTTACATGAAATTCGGCTAGGATAGAATGTTGATCATTGCTATCAGGGGAAGATAGGTATGTGCAACCACAGAAATTGTCATAGGCTCCCAATAATGGAGGCGGCACTTGCGACCTGGCCTCTCCTCCTAGGAACTGTGGGGGAAGAGTAGGAGGGGGCGGTACATATTTGACTTCTGGCAGGATATAGAAGCAATTATCCTCATCTGATCCTTCACCTTCGCTGCTATCAGGATAGTATTCGGCTTCTCCCAGAACCATTTTGCAGAAGTGTATTAGTTCAAGGTTTGCCTCAGCCTCTTTACTAATATGCCCCAATACACATGTTCGTCTAAAGCTCTCTTGCTCAATCTTCTTTGAGTGCTCTAGCCACCTCGTGAAAATGGTTTTCTCATAGTTTGATCTGAATAGCCCCAGTTCTTCAGCGTCAGTAGTTTCTCTCTCTGAGAAGTAATGAGCTTCATACTCCCGCAAGAAGCTGCTAACATGAGACCAGGGAGAGTCGGTTTGCTCATCGTTCCCAAGGCTGGGAAGGGGCCCAAATTCATGATCATTGACCAAGTTAAACATTGGCACTTGGGAGCCCCCATTTACTTTCTCGGTTGGCTCTTCTGGGCATGTTTCCCTAATAACATCCGAATTTTCCCTAGCGTGAGAGGGTTCTCCAATTTCAATCATGTTTACCCTGTTATTGTTTCTATGGAATGGATTGTTGACTGTATTGAGCCCTTCAGGTACCTCCAGCTTACCCTTCTCAATTAATCCTCATATGGACCTCTTCAAGGTTATATAATGGTCAGTAAGGTGCCCGTGGTACTGGTGAAAATAACATTGTTTAGTGGTATCCAATGGGGCGTTGGGATCCTTGGGCTGATAATTGTCCAAAGGCCGAATCAAGCCCTCTTTGACCAATCCCCTGAAAACCTCACTCAAGGGCATCCCGACGCTACTGAACTTTATATTCTGAGGTTTGGGCATCTCGACTTTCCTCGGCATGAAAAGAGTGGTATTGTTGCAATTCTAACCAGCAAAGTTAATTGCTTCTTTGCCCTTGGGCTGGGCAGGAGCAGGATTAGAGATAGCGGCTCGGTACCGGTAAGTAGGGGCAGCGGCTTGTTGCTGGTTGTAAGCCTTCTCAAATTTAGCCCCAGAACTGACCATGGCATGCAAATCAGGATAGGGGAAGTTGCTGATGGACGTTCTTAAGTGAGGCTTCAAGCATGACTGAAAGATGTCTAATTGTTCTTCATCAAAAGGAGGAATAGCCATTTCGCTCAGTTTAAGGTTCCAACGCTTGTAAAAGTCACCGATATTTTTGTCAGGGCATTGCATAGTTGTTTGCAAGTCTACCCGATTTGTTTCCCATTCCAGGTTGGCTTTATATTTTTTGGTGAAGGTGTTGGTGATCTGTTCCCAAGTGGCCCTAGACTCGGGTTTTAACCAGAAGAACCACTTTAGAGCTCCCAGCTTTAATGAGAGACTGAAGTAATCAACTCACTACTGATTCGTGCACCCTTTGGCTTTCATGGCTAGGGTATAGGTGTCAAGGTGGGTCTTGGGGCAGGTAGTTCCATCAAAGAGTTCCAAATTAGGCATCACGAACGTGTGAGGTAGAGAGGCACAATAGAATCGGGATCTGTGGGCCGGAGGGCAACCTTTCTTCCTATCAGCTCGACAATCTGCGCTTTCATTTCCTTATGTTGTTCCATGAACCAAGCTAGATAAGGGTCCAATGGCGGAGCCGGAGTGTTCAAGCCAGTGACAGAGCTGGAGAGAGGATTTACCATTAGCGACATGCTGGTGGAAGGGATGGCAGGGCATGGGGCATAGGTGTAAACTTACCCTTGGCCTAAATTACCCTGGGGAGTATAAGTAGGGGCTTGGGCACAGGGATAGAACCCAGAGGCCTGCTACTAATTCCCAATGGACAAGGAGGGTGGAGACAAACCGTAGTGGCGGGGTAGCTCGAGTTCCCGAGGAGAGACTCATAGGGAAACTTAAAGGTGGTTCGTGGCCCTTGGTTGTTGAACTGCATGTCTGGCTGGGGTGATGGTGTACAACCGGGAGGATACTGTGGTCCTGGTGATTTCGATGAAACGGGGATAGGAGCTTGCTGACCCATAGGGCCTTGAGTGAGGAACGGGCTTGTGGGAGCTGGTGAGTCACTGGGAGATGCTGGACCAGTACTATTCTGAGTAGGGACACCTGACTGCTGCCCTAAACCAAGCTGTGGCAACGGCATTCCAGACTATTGCTGCGACACTTTGAACTGTTGCTGTGAAGGCCCAAACTGATCTGAGCCAGACTGCGGAGGGATCCAACCTTGCTGCGACATTCCAAGGTACCCCCAACCATGAGAAGACATTCCATACTGACTTTGTCCCCACTAAGGGACAACAAACTAGCTTGTCTCGCCGGATTGCATGGGACCACTGGACTGTGGTTGAGGAGCTGGCAGACCCATAGGCTGAGGAGCATGGGCTCCGGTAGTGGTACCATAGGAGGCTGGTGGTGGCATCCTGGTGTAGTCAGGGCGACTGAGAGTGGGATTAGGGTCCTCTTCCTCCTCCACGGTGAAAGTGCCATCGGGATTGATACTGGCAGCCAAGCCGTGACTCCTAATAGCCTCCAGAAGGCTGTTCATCTGAGCTTCCTGTCGTAGTCTCATCTGTTCTACACACTGATTCCAGTGTTGTTCTGTTTGAGGAGTCTCGGGAGGCGAAGTGGTATTATCCCCATTGTTACCAGCTGACGCAGACATTCTGAAAACTGAAGTTGAAGCGAATGACGAAGCTGACGATGCGCTTGACTCTTCCTAACTGACCAGACGGTGATCCTGTATCTGTACTCAAGCTTTGTGAGGTGTTGCGAGAGGAAGATACAAGGGAGGTTCAGAATTTGGGAGCTGAAAAAGGGTAGGTGTTCGGGCTCAGGGCTCATGCAACATGTAATTATTTGTTTGAATTTACTTAAAATGCATTTTCTTAAATCCTAGGTGGTTGGAAAAGATTGCTCTTTTTTTAAACTACTCTAAGTCCTGGATCAGTGGGACCTATCACTACGCCTACAGGCCCTCAACCTGTAACCTTGAACAAAGGTTACGTAGGGCAAGCGGGTCCCATCGATCGAAAAGGAAAACAAACCTAAGATCTGGCGGATCATGAATTCTTTGTTAGTGTTATGCCCTAGGCCTATAGTTGATAGACTTATGTGTTGACATTATTTATTATTATATGAAAAGTTTATTATTTGATTATTATATATTTTGCATATTTATTGTAATAATCTCCATCCCTAATTATTAAGTGAATAATTAGTATAAATGTTAATGGATAATCATATGACGATTATATGCATAGAGATGCACATTAAATTTATGGGTACTTGTTAGAGAACAAGTGACTGGACTTGACCCGTATGAGATTTATGTCATGGTCAAATGTCATAATTAAATCGCATATGGTCACTTTATTTAGTCCCTAGACCTGAGATTATCATGACCTTATATATGATGAAAGTCATGTTTGATTTTAGTCAAACGATATCTTAACACGATATCTATAAAGGCTATCTTTGGCATGATCGGCGGATTCATGATGGGAAGGATGATAAGTCAAGATGGAATTTGTCCCTTGAAAGAGAGATGTTCTGCTTGGGCCTCTCGATGAGTGATAATGATGAAAGTGTATGGCCATACCCCAATGCGATTGGATTATCATTATACTCAAGATCGAGAAAGCATTGAACAAAGACAAGTTGACGTGGACCATGACTTGTGTTCAAATATAACATCGTGAGAAAAAAAGGAGAAATGGAAGTGTACGATTGGAAATGTGAACTCTTACATTATATTATTTGGGTAGACATAATGGCTTGCTAGATTCCGCTTATGTCTTATGAGGGTCGATATGATCGAACTCATTGCCAACATAATATAATCCTATTGGGTCACACACAACTAGAATGAATTGATTAAACCAGAGGAAGAATGATTGAGATTCCTGATGTGGCACATGTCATCGCGCGACAGAACTTGGCCATGGGCTTCGACTGGTCGTGCGACACTTCATGCCACAAGGCAGTTTACAGATTGGTTTCCTAATTTGATTAGGAAACATATACCAATACTATTGTAGTATAAATATAAGGTCTGTAAAACCCTACTTTCTATCAAGAAGCGATGTCCTCTCCTGATTCGGAAAAATGGCAAGAGGCCATGGAGTCCGAATTATAATCCATGGTTGATAATCAAGTTTGGAACTTGATTGATCCACCCGAATGTGTAAAAACCATAGGGTGCAAATGGGTCTTCAAGAAAAAGACCGACATAGATGGGAAGGTGCACACATATAAGGCTAGGCTTGTAGCTAAGGGATATAGGCAGATTCATGGTATCGACTATGATGAAACCTTTTCGCCTGTAGCTATGCTTAAGTCTATTAGAATTTTAATTGCCATAGTCGCATATTATGAATATGAGATATGGCAAATGGATGTCAAGAAAGCTTTCCTAAATGGAAAGTTACTTGAGGATGTATACATGATACAACCTGAAGGTTTTGTCAGTTCAGAAAATTCTAACAAGGTGTGTAAGTTGCAGAAATCCATTTATGGATTGAAGCAAGCTTCTAGGAGTTGGAATATACGTTTTGATGAAGCAATCAATGAGTTTTGCTTTATCAAGAATGAAGATGAATCTTGTGTATACAAGAAAATTAGTGGGAGCGTAGCACTATTTCTAGTGTTGTATGTCGACGATATCTTACTCATTGAAAATGCCATTCCTGCACTACAGACTGTCAAGTGTTGGTTGGAAAAGTGCTTTTCAATGAAAGATATGGGCGAAGCTACATATATCCTTGGTATCAAGATCTATAGAGATAGATCTAAAAGGATGATTGGTTTAAGTCAAAGTACTTACATTGACAAGGTTCTTAGAAGATTCCAAATGGAAAATTCTAAATAAGGAAACTTGCAAATGTTGCATGGTATATCTCTTAGCAAGACTCAAAGTCCTAAGACTAATGATGAGCGAAAGAGAATGAATGGTATTCCATATGCTTCGGCAATTGGGTCTATCATGTATGCTATGTTATGTACTAGACCCGATGTCTCGTGTGCTCTAAGCATGACGAGTAGGTACCAATCGGATCCCGACGAACCACATTGGATAGCAGTCAAGAATATCCTCAAGTACTTACGAAGAACTAAGGATGTATTCTTGGTCTTTGGAGGAATGAAAGAAGATCTTGTAGTAAAAGGCTACACAGATGCTAGCTTCCAAACCGACAAAGATGATTTCAGATCGCAGATCGGATTTTTGTTTACGCTGAATGGAGGCACTGTTAGTTGGAAAAGTTCCAAGCAAAGTATCGTCGCTGATTCTACAACCGAAGTTGAGTACATAGCGGCATCTGATGCAGCTAAGGAAGTTGTTTGGATCAAAAAGTTCATTAGTGATTTGGAAGTCGTTCCAAGCATCAAAGATCCTATTGAACTTTATTGTGATAATAATGGTGCCATTGCACAAGCAAAGGAACCAAGATCACATCAGAGATCCAAACACATACTTCGACGTTTCCACATTATCCGAGAGATATGCAAAAGGGGAGACGTAAAGATATGCAGAGTAGACACTGATGACAACATGACGGACCCATTAACTAAGGCTCTCCCGCAAGCTAAGTATGATGGTCATCTTAGGTCCATGGGTATTCGATACATGGGAGATTGGGCCTAGTGCAAGTGGGAGACTGTTAGTGTTATGCCCTAGGCCTATAGTTGATAGACTTATGTGTTGACATTATTTATTAATATATGAAAAGTTTATTATTTGATTATTATATATTTTACATATTTATTGTAATAATCTCCGTCCCTAATTATTAAGTGAATAATTAGTATAAATGTTAATGGATAATCATATGATGATTATATGCATAGAGATGCACATTAAATTTATGGGTACTTGTTAGAGAACAAGTGACTGGACTTAACCCATATGAGGTTTATGTCATGGTCAAATGTCATAATTAAATCTCATATGGTCACTTCATTTAGTCCCTAGACATGAGATTATCATGACCTTACATATGATGAAAGTCATGTTTGATTTTAGTCAAACGATATCTATAAAGGGTATCTTTGGCATGATCAGATTCATGATGGGAAGGATGATAAGTCAAGATGGAATTTGTCCCTCGAAAGAGAGATGTTCTGCTTGGGCCCCTCGATGAGTGATAATGATGAAAGTGTATGGCCATACCCCAATGCGATTGGATTATCATTATACTCAAGATCGAGAAAGCATTGAACAAAGACAAGTTGACGTGGACCATGACTTGTGTTCAAATATAACATCGTGACACAAAGGGAGAAATGGAAGTGTACCATTGGAAACGTGAACTCTTACGTTATATTATTTGGGTAGACATAATGGCTTGCTAGAGTCCGCTTATGTCTTATGAGGGTCGATATGATCGAACTTATTGCCAGCATAATATAATCCTATTGGGTCAAACACAACTAGAATGAATTGATTAAACCAGAGGAAGAATGATTGAGATTCCTGATGTGGCACATGTCATCGCGCGACAGAACTTGGCCATGGGCTTCGACTGGTCGTGCGACACTTCATGCCACAAGGCGGTTTACAGACTGGTTTCCTAATTTGATTAGGAAACATATACCAATACTATTGTAGTATAAATATAAGGTCTGTGAAACCCTAAAAAACTAGCCGAAATTCTGAAAAGAAAATCACAACAAAATTCTCAATATTCTTCAAGGTTTATTGTAAGTACCCAAATCCGGATCGTCAAAATCCGTTAGAAGTTAACCGGAATCCGTTAACTGGCCCGCTCCAGGTTAACCGGAACCCGTTAAGCTCTCCGTTCTTAAGCCAACGAGACGTTCCGGGACTGCCCCGTGCATTCCAACGTCGAAGCATACTCAACACACGTCGTCGCACGTAAAAGTACATCTTCTCCTGAAAAACGCACTTTCCGGCACTTTCTGGGGGCGATTCGGACATTTTCCAGACAGTTATTTAAAAAACGGGCAAAACCTGGTGAGTCACAGAACACGTGGCACGCATGCCACAACTCCCTTGTCAACCTCAATCAGATTTCAGTGTGAAAAGACTAAAATACCCCTGGTATGCAGTCCAAGTTTGGCCGGACTCTTTTGCAGACAATCCAGAATTGCCAGCAAGTCCCTCCAGTTTCCAAAGTTTCACAAAAACCCTGGAATTCAGCCTAAGTCCGTCCGAACTCTTTTGAAAAATTCACCTATAAATACAGAGGTCTGTTAACAACAAAAAAAAAAGAAAAACATACTCCCTTTCTCTCTCAGCCACGGCCCAAACCCCTTTCAACCTCCCCCGAGCCCCGTTTTGCCTCGATTTGCGTGAAAACTCCGTGTTTCAACCAAACACAAACCAAAACACCTCAAAAAACCGTTCCAAACACCTTTTCGTATCCCGTATATGCCTCCCGAGTCAAAAGAGTTGACCCCTAGTCATAGGTAACACTCTCGCTCCCTAAACTCTTATTTCGTCTCGGTTTACGCGCCAGTCGCTACAACCGTTTTGGACGAACGTTGTTGAAATGTAGACGTCACCGTCTAATGGGGTCCGATACATTTTAGTCCCTAATCCTCTTCTCTTCCCGTAAGAGAAGTAATCTCGAGTTAAAACAGTGTTCCGGTCCCGTTCCGTACTTTTATGTCATTTACAATTTTGGATCGTTTGATCCTTCAAATGTCATTTACTTTCATGTCATTTACAAATTCCGGATCGTTCGATCCGTTGATCGTTCGATCCGTTGATCGTCATTTACTTTTATGCAACTTTACAATTCCGAGCTGTTTGGCTCGTTGAACGCACTTTACAATTTCGGGTCATTTGATTCCATTAATACCGCACTTTAAATACTGTCATTTACGAGTCCGAGCCGTTTGACTCGTGATAGTATTTACTTTTCAAAAGTTCGAGTCACAAAAACGATTCGTTGATCGTATATCATTTAATGTTTTTTTCTCGTAAAATCGCTAACAATAAAATGCCCGGTTCAAACCGGAGTTCGACATTCGAACTCTCTTTCAAAATGCGTGAAATGACGTTTGGCATCCAAACAATCATCTTCAAACTTAAAAAACCGACATTTGAAATTCAAAACTCATTTAATGCTTTTTTTCGCGTAAAATCGCTAACAATGACATGCCCGGTTCAAAACCGGAGTTCGACATTCGAACTCTCTTTCAAAACGCGCGAAATGACGTTTGGCATCCAAATGATCATCTTCAAACTTAAAAAGCCGACATTTGACATTCAAAACTCATTTAATGCTTTTTTCCCGTAAAATCGCTAACAATGACATGCCCGGTTCAAAACCGGAGTTCGACATTCGAACTCTCTTTCAAAACGCGCGAAATGACGTTTGGCATCCAAACGATCATCTTCAAACTCAAAACCCGACGTTTGACATTCAAACGCTCTTTTCTTAAGAAGTCAACATTTGACACTTAAAAAAGATCAAAATCAACATTCGCGCCACTTTTCCTAGAAAACTTCAAAAACGACGTTTGTCATTCAAACGCTCGCCTTTTCAAACAGAATCACAAAAATCAACGTTTGACATTCAAACCAAGATTAAGCTTGTCATTCAAGCCCCCATTTTCAAAATGCAAACACACACACACACACACGCACACATTTTCGAGAAAGGTAGAAAGACTCGTCATAGGCATTTCGGGTGATCTCAAAATACTCTTCCCGAAATGTAACGTGACCTCCGAACCTAACAATCTCTGGTACTCAAAAAGCCTTTTTCTTGTTTTTGCTACCAATAAAAATGACACCCCTTTTCAAAGCCTTTTCCTAAGTTTTTGCTACCAATAAAAACGACACCATTTTCCACTAAAGCCGTTTTTCAACGTTTGGGCTCAAAATACAAAACCGCGTGGCGACTCCTCTCCTTCCCAAAAGCGAGGTCTCAGACACCAACCCTCCGCAAAAGACAACCGCTTTTGCCTCGCACGAAATCTGGGTAATTTCATTTATGATCTAGCAATCATCAAGAAATTGTTCTTGGTTCATTCGAAGGTGTGGATACCATAAGAGAGTCTTCGCTCGTATGACGATCAAGGCCTAGAGTTCAAAGTTTGTGATTCAATATCACATCAAAACATTGTTCGATAGCTCAAGAACGGAAAGCGTTCAAGGTTAGTTATTTCTATCTCATAGAATTCAAGTTAATTGTATAGAACGGATCCTAGGCTCTTTGGGTTTTATGTTATTAGATGCTTAATTCCGCTGCGCATGGACCCGTAAACCTAACATTCTTAACGCGCACTCGATGCAAATTACGGGCAAAGCCAACGTCATGGGTCAAGATCGAGTCAAGGTGCCTGACGAAAAGTCGGCATGACCTTGACTGATAAATGTCCACGAAGGATCTTGACTCGTCGTCGGTTAAGAGGTAATTAAACATGGATTGAGTGTTAATCCTTGATGACTCAGTGACACATCGGAAGGCGGTGCATAAGCCATGCGGCTCAAAGTCAAAGTCTAAGCGCCATTCAGGATCGACTCAAAGTTCATGAAGGAAAACCGACATGACCTCGACTGATTAAGGTCCACGTAGGATCCAGATTTGGCACTTTGACTAGGGTTTGACCGACAAAAGGTATACACTGACGCGGCCTGACACGGACTAGACCAAAAACCAACCAAGTCTCGGACAAAATTGTGTGTCACGGACAACTGCAGGGTAGACACGAGGGTAAACCAAGGGCTATTTTGGTCGTCCCATGCTCGCACTGAGAGGCGTAGTAAGGCCTCCGGGGCTGCTACTGAGATTTCCTGGGTAACGGACATAGTATGCAGTGTACGGCCAACGTGCGCGTAGTGTGCGGCATTCTAAATTCTTTTTTTTTTTAGTAAAAATAGGGATTTTCGAATGTGTCTTAAAGGCATGGTGCATGCAAAAGTTTTTTGAAAATAATTTATTTATTATTTTTTTTGAAAACATTTTCGAAAATATTTTGAAGTCATGTAAGCACATAAGATTTGCACAGTTAAAGGCATTAGTCCAACAGTCAAATTTTGACTTTTTTTCGACACGGTCAAAGCAATAACAATACATTATGGGAAGGCAAACATACACAAAGAATCACACACACACAAAGTTTCAAGTGTTGGGACGGAAGCTTGACCCATGAAAGCTTATGAAAAAAGACAAGTTTTACTTTATTTTTGAAAAACAAGTTTTTTTAGCTCAATCTCCTGCAGAGTCGCCACTGTGATGTACCCGATTTTGGCACCCGGCAAAACTTGGGAAGTTTTGAAAAGATTTTTGGATTTGGTAAATCTTTAGTGGACTTAAAAAATAAACGGAGTCGCCATGCCATTTTAGTTTAGGGCCAAAACTTTGAAAAAAGCTCGAAAGTAGAGAAACGAGTCCGAAGGCCACGTTACACTCTGGGAAGAATGTTTGGCATTCACCCGAAATGCCTCGTAAGACGAGTATTCCTATACTTGAAACTTTTATGTGTGTGTATGAGTGTGTGTGTTTTGAAAAAGGGTTTGACTTAAAACGACTTTCTGGAAATAAAAGGAATATGAGGGACTGGAATGAAAAATAGTTTAAAAACAGTGACTAAACGGGAAAACAACAGAAACTGGAATCTGTTTGCAGATGAAAATGTCATCCGCGTGGATGTGTTTGTAGTGCAACATCATCCGCGCAAACTAAGCTGCAGTTTCAATATTTTACAGTTTCCTAATCAGTCACTGTAATTTCCAGAAACTTAACTGGATTTACAGGACTTAACTAGAACTGTAACTAAAAAACAGAAAATAAAGGAATGTTGGGATTTTTGGCATCCATGCTTGTCCTCTCTTTCCCTAGACTTTGATTAGTGGTCATTAGTGATGAATCCACTTAATCAAGCCATCCCGGGGGTACATTAGGACTTTGAAAGCATTTCATTTGCTAGGGAAAAGGGGATTTAACATGAAAAGTAAATTAACAAGAAAATTAGGTCAAGATGTATCAACTTTAGGGGAAGATCTCTAAGGTGGTCACAAGAATGACATACCTCGGGGCTTTCTTCTCGATCGCTCGAGCTGATTTCTCGTCAGTAGGTAGCTCGCCTGTTTCTATGTAGGCCCGTATTTCATCAATCCAGCATTTTGTATAAATCCATTCCCTAGTCGTGTCTTCCAAGCATAGAATTCGAACCCTCTCGTCTGCTGGATTCTCTAGGTAGGAGATCGACTCTCATTGCTGCTCGTCATATGTGTCCTATTTTGAGAGTAGGTCGGCCAGCTCGTTATCATCTCGACCTACCCTTTGTATCTCCCAGAATTCCAAGTTCTTGACGAGCTTCTTCACCAGGTCGCAGTATTTGACTAGGGTAAGGTTCAGCACTTCATATTACCCTCTGACTTGATTTACAATTAGCTGAGAATCACAGTAGGCCATGATCTTAGTCGCACCAAAGCACTTGGCGTACTCAACAGCAGCGACCAGGGCCTCGTACTCCGCCTGGTTATTGGAAGCGTCAAACTTGAACCTTAAGGCTTCTTCATAGACCGTTCTTGATTCTGGCTGGATCAAAACAATTCCAGCCCCACTAACATTTTTGGTTGCCGACCCATCAGAATAAACTTTCCAGCAATCTTCGGGCAAACTTGTTGCGGGCTGAGTTGTAGGTTCCTTTCCCTTCATACTTTCCTTCTGAGCTCTTACGTTGCTATCTTCCTTGGTGAACATAAGCTCGACCAAGAAGTCTTCCAAAGGATGAGCTTTCAACGCCTTTCGAGGCTTATACTCAATGTCGAACTCCGTTAGCTCTATTGACCAGTTGAGTAGTCAGCTTGAACTTTCTAGCTTGTGCAGAATTTTCGTCAAGGGAGCATTAGTTAACACGACAATAGGGTAAGCAAAGAAATAAGCTCGCAGCTTCTTGGATGCAACGACCAAGGCGTAGGCCACCTTTTCTGCATTAAAATACCTGCCCTCTACGTCAGATAGGGCCTTGCTCACATAATAAACAGGCTTCTGAAGCCCCCCTTCTTCTCAAACTAGCACAACTGCCACAGCTTGGTCTCCAACTGATAGATATACAAATAATGTTTCCCCTATGACTAGGCTGCTCAATAATGGAGGAGAGGCAAGATACTCCTTAAGCTGCTGGAACGACGATGAACATTTGGCTGTCCACTCAAAAAATTTCGTCCCCCTCAAAGATTTGAAGAAGGAGAGAGACCACTCTGCTGACTTGGCAATAAAGCAACCTAGGGCTGCCACCCTACCGTTTAGTCGCTGCATCTCCTTAATAAACGTGGGCTCCTTCATGTCGACCAGAGCCTTGATTTTTTCAGGATTGGCTTCAATACCTCTGTGAGAGACCATAAAACCCAGAAACTTCACTGTTGATACCCCAAATATCCACTTTCTTGGATTGAGCTTCATGTTGTTTGCCTGTAAATTGGTGAACGTTTCCCTTAGGTCGACCACGTGACGTTCAGCTTTTGTTTTGTTGACCATATTATCGACGTAGGCCTCCATGTTTCGGCCAATTTAGGATGCAAAGACCTTGTTGACCATCCTCTTGTAGGTAGCACCTGCATTCTTCAAACCGAATGGCATCATGTTGTAGCAATATATACCCACAACAGCTTGGAAGGCAGTCTTCACCATGTCATCCTTATGCATCTTTATTTGTTGGTAGCCCGAATATGCGTCAAGGAAACTCAGAGTAGTATGTCCATCGATAGAATCCACCAGTTTATCAATTCATGGAAGTGGGTAGCTATCCTTCGGGCAAGCTAGGTTGAGGTTGGTGAAGTCGACACACATGCGCCACTTGCCATTTGCTTTCTTCACCATCACCACATTTTCTAGCCAAGTGGTAGGCCTCCTTGATGATACATGCTCAAAAGTTTGTTTACCTCCAGCTTTATTGCCCCTTTTTTGTCACGAGCAAAACTTTGCAGCCTCTGCTCCTTAGGTTTGACAATCGAATTAACCTCCAGCCTCTGGACGTCGACCTCTTCCTTGATTCCCTTCATGTCTTCTACTCACCAAGCAAATACATCCGTTCTTTCTTTCAGTAGCTCGACTATTTCTGCTCTCTCTTCAGCAGACAGTTGTCTACCTACTTGAATTTTTTTATCAGGGTAAGAAGGATTGGCTATTACTTCTTCTAGTTCGTCCACAAGTTCTAGCTCCGGACCATCTCTGAACTGCAAGGTCTCAATGATAATTTCACGAACCCTTTATATTTCTTTGGCCCCCAAGTGTGGAGCTTCTTCAACTATCATGTCGTCCAATTCAGCTGAGATCTCCCCAGTGGTAGCCCCCGAGTTTTGCTCGATCTGTAAGCTGAGCTAGCCTATGATGACTTGGTCGACCATAACTGCATCTGTTTTTACCATAGTATTTTGGGAGGGATGGGTCGACTCAGTTATGACATGGTCATGTGAGTGATAGGTCACCTCCTATACACAGGTGATTGTAGATAGTCATGAAGTTGTGGGGACAGATTTTGAAAGTTTCCAGCTAGCCTCAGTAGTTTCAATTTCTAGCTCCATTTTCTTCCTTGTTTGGAGGACGTGATCAAGATAAGCTCGGGCTATACTTAAAATGTAGCCTACTCCATCTAAGGTAGGAAACTTGACTCGTTGATGGGGGATAGAGGCCACCATTCCTAGTACGACCTGGCCAGGATTACCCAAGATAGCAGCATAATCACTTACCACATCTATAACAATAAAAATTACCTTAGTCACGAACCTGAAAGGGTGTTGTCCTATTTCGACCTCCAACTCGACCTGCCCTTTGGCATCCTCCCTATAGTTGGTGAAGCCCTCAAGTCGAATATCGTTAAGCGACAACCTTTCCTTCGTCACTCTCATTTCTTTGAAAGTTCTGTAGTAGAGGATGTCTTTACAATCCCCAGTGTCTACCAATATTCTACTCGTCGTACAACCATCTATCAACCCCCGAATTACAAGACTTTGCTCCCTGGCCGCCAGGTTGGTAGCTAGCTCGTCAGGATAGAAGATGATGACTTCCTCTTTGATGTAGCTCCTAGGTGGCACGTACGGGGCTTTAGTGAGCTGAAAAATTTTGTGTTTCGGTCCTCTTCTATTTGGTAGACCATCTCCTTGAACCTTGTGTTGTAAGTCTTGGAACTTTCAGTTTTGCCCTGAGTCAAGTTGTTCAAGTCGGTGACCATCTTCTTTCTGGCCCCAGCTGTAGAGAATCTGTCACGACCCTAATATTAGGCACCATTTTAGCACACGTTGAGCATGTGGGGTTGGTGTTGTAGTATATCATTTATGTCATTTATGCTACTTGCTAAGTTTTATGTGTTTATTTTATGTTTTTAACAACTTATGTGATTTTAGGATGATAATTAAATTTAGTTAAAGATTAAGGGTCTAAATGAAATAAATATAAAGTGTTGTGGTGAAAGTATAATAATTAAAATGAAAATGAAAATGATTATAAAATGTTGAGGTGCTTTTGTGTCAAGGGTGAAAGTGTAAGGTTGTTAAGTTATGGAAAAATAAGAGTGGAAGGAGCTTAGGTGCAAATAGTGGAAAGTCATCCTTTATTTAATTCCATGGAAAAATCATTTGACCTCATCTTCATCTCTTTCCTCTGTTCTTAGCAAAGAAGAAAAACCTAAACCCTAACCTTCCCTTCATAAATTCCTAGAAAATCCAATTCCTTTCCCTTTTTAAATTCGTTTGCATATTATTGTTCGTGACGCCGAGGGGAGTGCATCTATCCGGAAAAAGAATTATTTCATTTCGCATTATTTCGGTAAGTTATTATGATTTCCTTCCAAAACTTGTTCATTCCATGATTATTGTTGTTATTGATGTTGTATAAATGTGTTTTGGTATTTTGAAACTATTTTTCTTGAGTTAGAATTTGTTTGGAAAAGGTTGAATTGAATTGGTCATGGTGGGGTTGTTGTAGTAGAAACAATAATGGGTAGAATTGATATTATTGTTTTAATGGCTTAAGGGAATTGTTGCATGGCAATATGGAACAAAGTTCTTGTAATGAATTTGTTTTAGTTAGAGTTGGAATGAATTGGGATGGATTGAAATGATTTGGTATGAGTTTTGGTGAAGTTTAGTAACCATTTTATGTCTTTAAAAACAGAGGAAATTTGGTTTATGTCACTTGGGTTTTGGTGAAGTTTAGTAACCATTTTATGTCTTTAAAAACAGAGGAAATTTGGTTTATGTCACTTGGGATTTTGGTTGCTAATGTTGCAGCTGAATTCTAATTTCTGAGCAAAGGACACAAGTCGTGCCCTGTGGCACGAGTCGTCCCTTGATACTGGAAGATTCGTGCCCCTTGGGACGACTGTATCTTTGGGGTTATCAATGTGGCACGAGTCGTGCCCTGGGGCATGAGTCGTGCCCTGCCCTGCCACCTCTGAACCATTTTCCAAGCCTTAGAACCCTAATCTACCTAGTATATAATTGAACCCTCTTTGACTATGATTAAAGTACAACACTTTAGCTATCTAATGGTATCTTACTTGGTCAAAATGGATTTGTGGAAGTGGTTTAAATATTGTTCGAAAAATGGTTGGTAGGCCTGATTAGCAACTTAACCAAAGTTATTCAAACTTGGTAATTTTAACTTGAACCTTTATAGAGGTTATGAATTGTTATATATTGAACATTTAGGGCTTGTTGGTTATACATTGTGCCCTTACTTGATTACATCTCTATGGTTTATGATGCAAATAGTGTATGAAATGTATGTTGCACTATTGTATTGGTTTAAACATGAGTATGAAAACCATGTTATTTTTCTTATTCCTTTGGTGGATTTCTTTTCAAGTAACTATTATGTGCTTGAACTTGTATTAATCAGCTGATATTTAGGGGTATAATGGAATACGATCAATTATGGAATTGTGCTATAATGTGATCGAATTACAATATACCTGTGATTGTCCCCTTCTATGGCAACAGACTGGGGTTATAGCATTTGTATTGAGCCAAAAGCCTTACAGAGTTGCTAGAATCTTATATGGTTCCCTGAAAAATGGGTCTTATAAGATGTGAATATGTCTAAGCAGTTCACAAATGAGTGGAGTTTTATCTCCCAATGTTGTACGATTTATTATTCAGACGGGAAAAGGTAAACCAAGGTAACGTAAGGTGTTTACAGCTTTTCCAATGTGTTATATGCACCTTGTTATGTGTTGCATATTACTTGGCATATTGTTGCATTCATAATAGCTTATTGAGATTTATTCTCACCCTTCTCCCTTTAATGTTTTAGATCGCACTGAGACAGGAGGTCCAAGCCAGTAAGGACGGAAAGGAATTTGGACGTGTCTTTTGGGTTGTCAGGGTACGTATTTGCTAGTGATGGGATTTTTAGTTATATTTTGGATTAGCTCATTTGCGGAGTTTGTATATAAACACTTTGTTTCAAACTTGTCATTTGTGATCTTTTGTAACTAAAACAGGTTGTAAAATTTCAAAGTTGTTATAGTTTCCTCCAAGTGGAGAAGTTTTAAAGTTAGTTTGGTAATGGTCATGTTAAGTTTGTTTCATTTTCAAGTTAAGTTAAAGTTTTTAAATTTTAGGTGGTTTTAATAGTAAGGGGACCCTCCCGCTTGGGGCATGAGCTTAGGTTCCGGGTCGGGATCCCCACAGTTGGTATCAGAGCTCTGTTTAGAGTTTAAGGCTAGATTTCTAGCTTAAGGGGGAGTGTGTGATAACTGATGCCGAGTGTTTGATGCAGGAGTTTATTCAATGGTGGGGAATGAGGACGATCAGCATCAGGCTCAAGGAAATGTTGGCAATGCCAGGGGAGATGGAAATTTGAATGCAGAGATGATGAACATGTTCCGGGTGTTCTTACAGAATATGGCAGCTACAGGGCAAGCACAACATCATCAGGAAGGCAGACATGAGCATGGTTTGGAGAAGTTCGTCAAGATGGCTCCACCCAGCTTTAATGGAGATCCAGATCCATTAAAGGCGGAGAGATGGCTTAAAGCTATGAGCAAGATATTCGTAGCAATGGAAAGTTCGAACGAAGAAAAAGTGAGGTGCACTTTCTTCAAGTTGGAAGGACCTGCCAAGCATTGGTGGCACATCGTGAAGGATAGTTGGGACCAGGACCACACACCGTAGACGTCGGAGAACTTTACCCGCAAGTTCCGAGATCATTTCATTCCTATGGTTACAAGGGACAAGAACGAGGTCAAATTTTTGAGATTGGAGCAAGGGACGATGACCGTAGCACAGTATTCTGCAAAGTTTTCGGAGTTAGCTCGATATTGTCCTCATTTGGTGCCAGAAGAAGAGAGACGAGTATACCGGTTCGTGAAAGCGTTAAGGTTGGAGTTCCGAAAGCAGTTATTGACACACGACTTCACTGATTTCCAAGCAGTGGTAAATAGAGCCTATCGTATAGAGAATGATATTGAAGAGCATCGGGGTAAATCTGAGGGTGGAAGTGGAAGTAAGCAGAGATTCCAAGGTCAAGGTTCTGGTCATAGTAGAGGGCAGTAAAGGTTTTTAGCCCCGGGGTAGCAAGAGGAGGAAATGTGGCAGCTCCGATAGCTCGTCCTACTTCAAGTCAGTTTAGGATTGTATGTGGTTATTACAAGAAGATGGGTCATTCAGAAGATAGGTGTTGGAGCAAGCAGAGAAAATGCTTAGAGTGTGGAGCAGCGGGCCATTTCAGGAAGAACTGTCCTAAGTTGCAGCGAGGGCAAGCATCAGGTAGTGGTCAAGGTGGACAAAGAGGTGGAGTTAAAATAGACAACAAGGGGAAGCCAAAAGATAGAGTGCAGGGGCGAGTGTTTGCTTTGGGTAGAGGAGAGGTTGATCCTAATTTCGTTATTAGAGGTATTGTCCCTGTCTCAGGAGTTAAGGCCCGCATCTTTATAGATCCCGGGTCCTCCCATTCTTTTGTGGCGTCTCATTTTGCATTTGCATTGCATAAATTTCCTGAAATTATGCCTTATGTGCTAGAGGTTTCGACTCCTATGGGAGAGTGCCTCACCTCTTCTTTGGTCTATAATGGTTGTGATGTGAATATTTGTGGGCATGTATTACCAGTGGATTTAGTATAGTTACAAATTTGAGACTTTGATGTCATTCTTGGTATGGACTGGTTGAGTCATTGCCATGCTTTGGTAGACTGTCGTAGAAAGCGGGTCTCATTTGCTATGCCGGATATGCCTACTTTTGTGTTTGATGCGGATAAATCTATGTTTGGTATACATGTTATTTCTGCTTTAAAGGCTAGAAAAATGCTATCTAAAGGGTGTGCGGGGTACTTAGCTTATGTGGTAGATTCAAGTAAGAAATCCCCTGAATTAGCTCATGTCCCGGTTGTTAATGAATTTGGTGATGTGTTTTCAAGTGAGTACTATATGCCTCCGGATCGAGAGGTAGAGTTTTGTATTGACCTAGTGCCAGGTACTTCACCTATATCTAAAGCACCCTATAGAATGGCTTCGGCTGAGTTGAAAGAGTTGAAGACTCAGTTGCAAGAATTGCTAGATCGGGGTTTTATTCGTCCAAGTGTGTCACCTTGGGGAGCACCGGTTTTATTTGTTCGGAAGAAGGATGGCACCTTGAGATTATGCATCGACTATCATTTGCTGAACCAAGCAAACATAAAGAATAAATACCCTCTTACGCATATCGATGACATGTTTGATCAACATCAAGGTTCCGTGATATATTCCAAGCTTGATTTGCGAAGCGGATACCATCAGTTGAAGATTAGATCGGATGACATTTCAAAGACAGCTTTCAGGACGAGATATGGTCACTATGAGTTTGTGGTTATGCCTTTCGGGTTGACTAATGAACCGGCAATGTTCATGGATATGATGAACGGTATCTTTAAGCCCTATCTTGACAGCTTTGTGGTGGTTTTCATTGATGACATCCTTGTTTACTCTAAATCCCGGGAAGAGCATGAGAATCACTTGAGGATTGTCTTATCCCTTCTTCGTGAGAAGCAGTTGTTCGCCAAGTTTAGCAAGTGCGAGTTTTGGCTCGAGCAGATCTCTTTCATGGGGCACGTGGGGTCAAGTTCGGGGATTTCCGTGGATCCTTCTAAAATTGAAGCCGTAGTCAATTGGAAGCAACCTCCAAGTGTGACTGAGGTTCGTAGCTTTCTTGGATTGGCGGGGTATTGCAGAAGGTTCATTGAGGGATTTTCTAGAATTGCAACTCCGTTGACAAGACTGACTCGGAAGGATATACCTTTGTGTAGGATTCAAAGTGAGAAGCAAGCTTTGCTGAGTTGAAGAAGAGGTTGACATCAGCTCCCGTTCTTACCCTTCCAGATGGTTGCGAGAATTTTGTCATCTTCAGTGATGCCTCGAAGGAAGGATTGGGATGTGTTCTAATGCAAAGTGGGAAAGTGATTGCGTATGCCTCTCGGAAGTTATCACCGGCGAAACAGAACTACCCTACCCATGACATGGAATTGGCTGCGATTGTGTTTGAGTTGCATAAATGGAAGCACTATCTTTATGGGGCGAAATTCAAGATTTTTACCGATCACAAAAGTTTGAAATATTTGTTTACTCAAAAGGAGTTGAATAACCGGCAAAGAAGATGGTTAGAGTTACTGAAGGATTATGATTGTGTGATTTCGTATCATCCGGGAAAGGCAAATGTAGTTGCGAATGCGATTAGCCGAAAGTCTTATTTGTCAACTTTGAGTTCCCGAGAGTTAAGAAGTGAAATAATTTTTGCGAATGTCCGAACAGTTCCTACTTTTTATGGAGATTTGGTGGAAGCTCAACAAAGTGATCCGGAGTTGAATAAAATTTTGGGGCAAGTGAAGATGGAAAAGTCGGGGAATTTGCGTTGAATAGAGATGGAGTTTTGACTTTTCAAGGCAGAATTTGTGTTCCTTCATCACCGGAGATCAAAAAGCGTGTGTTAGCGGATGGCCACAAATCTAAGTTTGCTATTCATTCGGGTAGTACGAAGATGTACCAAGATTTGAAATGAGGTTATTGGTGGAATGGGATGAAGAGAGAGATAGCTGATTTTGTATCTAAATGTTTGACTTGTCAACAAATCAAGGCCGAGCATCAGAGACCGGCGGGGCTACTTCAACCGTTAGCTATTTCGGAGTGGAAATGGGAAGGAATTTCGATGGATTTTGTGACCGCTTTGCCTCCTACCGCGAAGAAGATGGATGCTATTTGGGTTATCGTTGATAGATTGACAAAGTCGGCTCATTTTCTACTGGTGTCAACAAAGTACTCGATGGAGAGGTTAGCTCAACTGTATATGCGAGAGATTGTTAGACTTCACGGAGTTCCGATTAGTATTGTTTCCGATAGAGATCCGAGATTTACTTCTAGATTTTGGAAGGCATTGCATGAATCTTTAGGGTCTAAGTTGAGTTTTAGCACGGCGTTTCATCCTCAAACAGATAGGCAAACTGAGAGAACCATTCAGATACTTGAGGACATGTTACGGGCTTGTGTGATGGAATTTCATTCATCTTGGGAAGATCATCTACCGTTGGTTGAGTTTGCTTACAACA
The DNA here is from genome assembly GCA_022495995.1 of Adenophora triphylla var. japonica. Taxonomy (NCBI): domain Eukaryota; kingdom Viridiplantae; phylum Streptophyta; class Magnoliopsida; order Asterales; family Campanulaceae; genus Adenophora; species Adenophora triphylla. The sequence goes on along the minus strand of JAFEMH010000872.1, from coordinate 226,386 downwards.
CAGCTACCAGTCTAGCATCGAGATGGCTCCATATGAGGCATTGTATGGTAGAAAGTGTAGATCTCTAATGTGTTGGGACGAGGTTGGTGAAGCTAAGCTTTGGGGTCCGGATTGGTTAGAGATTCAACGGAGAAAATCAAGGTGATCTGAGATAGGTTGAAGACGGCTCAGAGTAGGCAGAAAAACTATGCCGACAATAGAAGACGAGACTTATCTTTCCAAGTTGGTGACCTAGTGTTTTTGAAGATCTCTCCGAGGACTGGGATTAAAAGGTTTGGTAATAAAGGGAAATTAGCTCCAAGATTTGTTGGTCCATTTGAGATCTTAGAAAAGATTGGTGAGTTGGCTTACCGGTTAGCGTTGCCTCCATCCTTTTCATTGCTTCATGACGTATTTCATGTTTCTATGTTGAGGAAATATTGCCACGATCTCTCCCATGTTTTGAGTTCTCCTCCCGAAGAGATTCATGCGGATATGTCATATGTAGAAGAACCGTTGAGAATCTTAGAGTTTCAAGTTAAAGAATTGAGAACTAAGAGCATCCCGGTAGTGAAGATCCTATGGAAGAATCATACCATCGAGGAAGCAACGTGGGAGCTAGAGTCGGAGATGAGAGAAAAATATCTTTGGTTGTTTGAGCGTGCAAGTAAGTTCATTTAAAATTCGGGGCAAATTTTCTTTAAGAGGAAGTGAGTGTCACGACCCTAATATTAGGCACCATTTTAGCACACGTTGAGCACGTGGGGTTGGAGTTGTAGTATATCATTTATGTCATTTATGCTACTTGCTAAGTTTTATGTGTTTATTTTATGTTTTTAATAACTTATGTGATTTTAGGATGATAATGATATTTAGTTAATAATTAAGGGTCTAAATGGAATAAATATAAAGTGTAGTGGTGAAAGTATAATAATTAAAATTTAAATGAAAATGATTATAAAATGTTGAGGTGCTTTTGTATCAAGGGTGAAAGTGTAAGGTTGTTAAGTTATGGTAAAATAAGAGTGGAAGGAGCTTAAGTGAAAATAGTGGAAAGTCATTCTGTATTTAATTCCATGGAAAAATCATTAGACCTCATCTTCATCTCTTTCCTCTGTTCTTAGCAAAGAAGAAAAACCTAAACCCTAACCTTTCCTTCATAAATTCATAGAAAATCCAATTCCTTTCCCTTTTTAAATCCGTTCACATATTATTGTTCGTGGCACCGAGGGAATAAGTGCATCTATTAGGAAAAATAATTATTTCATTTCTCATTATTTCGATAAGTTATTATGATTTCCTTCCAAAACTTGTTCATTCCATGATTATTGTTGTTATTGATGTTGTATAAATGAGTTTTGGTATTTTGGAACTATTTTTCTTGAGTTGGAATTGTTTTGGAAAAGGTTGAATTGAATTGGTCATGGTGGGGTTGTTGTAGTAGAAAGAATAATGGGTAGAATTGATATTATTATTTTAAAGGCTTAAGGAAATTGTTGCATGTCAATATGGAACAAGTTCTTGTAATGAATTGGTTTTGGTTAGAGTTGGAATGAATTGGGATGTATTGAAATGGTTTGGTATGAGTTTTGGTGAAGTTTAGTAACCATTTTATGTCTTTAAAAACATAGGAAAATTGGTTTATGTCACTTGGGATTTTGGTTGCTGATGTTGCAGCTGAATTCTGATTTCTGGGCAAAGGGCACGAGTCGTGCCCTGTGGCATGAGTCGTCCCTTGAGATTGGAAGAGTCTTGCCCATTGGTACGACTGTATATTTGGGGGTATCAATGTGGCACATTGTGCCCTGCCCTGCCACCTCTGAACCTTTTTCCAAGCCTTAGAACCCTAATCTTTCTAGCATATAATTGAACCCTCTTTGACTATGATTAAAGTACAACACTTTAGCTATACAATGGTATCTTACTTGGTCAAAATGGATTTGTGGAAGTGGTTTAAATATTATTCGGAAAATGGTTGGTAGGCCTGATTTGCAACTTAACCAAAGTTATTCAAACTTGGTAATTTGAACTTGAACCTTTATAGAGGTTATGAATTGTTGTATATTGAACATGTAGGGCTTGTTGGTTATACATTGTGCCCTTACTTGATTACATCTCTATGGTTTATGATGCAAAGAGTGTATGAAATATATGTTGCACTATTGTATTGGTTTAAATATGAGTATGAATACCATGTTCTTATTTTTCTTATTCATTTGGTGGATTTCTTTTCAAGTAACTATTATGTGCTTGAACTTGTGTTAATCAGCTGATGTTTAGGGAAATAATGGAATACGATCAATTATGGAATTGTGCTATAATATGATCGGATTACATTATACCTGTGACTGTCCCCTTTTGTGGCCATAGACTGGGGTTATAGCATCTGTATTGAGCCAAAAGCCTTACAGAGTTGCTAGAATCTTATATGGTTCTCTGAAAAATGGGTCTTATAAGATGTGAATATGCCTAAGCAGTTCACAAATGAGTGAAGTTTTATCTCCCAATGTTGTACGACTTATTGTTCAGACGGAAAAAGGTAAACCAAGGTAACGTAAGGTGTTTACGGCTTTTCCAATGTGTTATATGCACCTTGTTATGTGTTGCATCTTACTTGGCATATTATTTCATTCATAATAGCTTATTGAGATTTATTCTCACCCTTCTCCCTTTAATGTTTTAGATCGCACTGAGACAGGAGGTCCAGGCCAGTAAGGACGGAAAGGAGTTTGGACGTGTCTTTTGGGTTGTCATGGTACGTGTTGGTTAGTGATGGGATTTGTAGTTATATTTTGGATTAGCTCCTTTGCGGAGTTTGTATATAAACACTTTGTTTCAAACTTGTCATTTGTGATCTTTTGTAACTAAAACAGGTTGTTAAATTTCAAAGTTGTTATAGTTTCCTCCAAGTGGAAAAGTTTTAAAGTTAGTTTGTAATGGTCATGTTATGTTTGTTTCATTTTCAAGTTAAGTTAAAGTTTTTAAATTTTAGGTGGTTTTAATAGTAAGGGGACCCTCCCGCTTGGGACACGAGCTTAGGTTTCGGGTCGGGGTCCCCACAGAATCGATCTAAAAATTTCTTCCTCATATACTCCCACGAGGAAATGCAGCCTGGTGCCAAACCACGAAACTAAGTTAGTGTTGCACCTGTGAAGTTGCTGGTTAGTGCCTTGCACAACACATCATCCTCGGACGAGACTAAGCACATGGTGGCCTCAAAGTGTTGCATATGGTTCAGGGCGTTGGTCGCACCTGAATATTTGTCCAATGAAGGCAGCTTGAAACCCACGGGAGGTCGTAGCTCGAGCAACTCTTTGGACAAAGGTCGAAGAGTATTGTAGTTTCGTTCGCCCTTACCATCATCTTCCTTTCTGTCAGCCTCCACTTTTTCTAACCTCCTCCTCAGGTTTAGCAATTCCCTTGCATCTTGATCGTTCCTCTGGTAGGAGATGTTGTTAGATCTTTGCTTCTCCTCCTAGTGAGGCTCTCCCCTAGAGTAGGCCCTCTGCCTTTCACTCCTAGGTAAAGTTGCTTCTCTCCTTCCCCGGTGGGAAACTGCTCTATCTCTTCTTGGTGGCGACCTGCGCCCATTTCTCTCTCGATGGGATTGCGACCTCTCAGTTCTGGCAGGCGACCTATGCATTTTCCTTTCGGCCTCCCTTTGTCGCCTCAAGGCTAACTCTGCCTCCTGCTCCCTATTCTGGTTGAGCCTAACTCTTAGATCGTCACTTGGAACAGATATGTGGGAATGGACATGTTGTTCAATCCTTCGCTGCTCGTCATTCTGCCTAGTACTCCCATTCGGTCTGACACTCCCATTAGGCTGCCTGTGAGAGGTTTGGGAGGGAGCTGCTCTTTGCGATCTCCTATCATCCTGATCTGGAGATTCTGACATATCAAGTAATTCCTGTAGGATTTTAGCCCATTCCAGTAACATCTCTCTTCTACTAAGGTGATTCGTTGAGGAACCTAGACTGTCGCCTTCAACTATTCGACCTACCAGTTGTAGCTTTGGTTGCGGCTCCGCTTCGGGTGCTGGCATAGGCCTTTTTTGTTGCCTCCAATTATCTTGCAACCCAGTACCATCAGCAACGCTCTTAGAACGAGTCGCCCTTCTAGCATGGCACGCCGGTGGAGGAGAAGGAGGTAAATTGACATTACGGTTTTCGGCGCCGACGTCAGTAGTCCTACCGGCATTCTCCTGTTCGCTCTCAGTGGAGGGTGTAGTGGTGTGTCGGTCTGTATCTATGTTAATGCTTGCTTAGATTTCGAGGTCAAAAAGCTTCGTGTTCCCGACAATGGAATCAAACTGATGCTGCAGAAAACGTGTTGATCAGCCTACGTCCAGCAATTAGGTTGATCCACTGGCTTTAATTAACCTGAAACAAGAAACCCACGACTAGCCGGAATGGTCTCATGTTTAGACCCTCGGGCGTGAGAGTAAGTATGGTGTTTAGAGCTGATAAATTATAATGAACAAGAGATTCAGAATAACAAATAGCAGTTACCTCAAAACCGTTGATGTTGTGAAGTATTTATAGGCGTTGACATGTGTTATAATTGTAATAGGATTGCATGAAATCCCTAGAATCACGGATCAGATCGTGGAAACAATCATGTCCATATATAACTCCTGATTTGTAGGAATTCTGTAATGAAAATGATTATAGATACGTTATGACTCTATAGGTCGACATACGTACTATAGGTCGAGGTCGCCTGCCCGGGTCTAGGTCGACCTGACTGAATGATATAGCCGGACAATGCCCGTATGAGATATGGATCGTAAGTCAGACAAAGCTAGGTCGGGACCAAGGAGGTCGGACAATGAGCTAGGCCGACTAATCTTTGACGCTGGGCCGTGGGCTTATAATAATTGGGCTGACCCACCAAGAATGTGGTGGCAATAATGTCTGAATAACTGGGCTTCGTATATTAGGCCTAGCCCGTTACTTTTATTCCATTCAGATAATATGTTTCACTTGTCATTCTCACAATAAAAACTCTATATTTACTTTCTCTTTCCTACTTTATTCATTATATTCAACCGCCATTTTTTCTTAACTTTCGTGTAAACTCAAACTATTAACCTTATTGTAGGTTGGAGAGTATATCTTATTTACAATTTTTGGGCCTTATTTTTTTCTTCATATTTTTCAAATGTATTATATATAATTTGCAAGGACCTTCATATTCTCTCATTTATATTACTAGCCCTCATACTTTGTTTCTGCACTTTTTTAATAGGGTTAATTACAAATTAGGGCCTGACTTTTCATATGAAGTCCCCAAGAGGGGCCTGACTTTTTTTTTTTAGCGATTTAGGGCCTGACTTTACATTTTTTGATCAAAACAGGGCTTTTTGACGGATTTTGTTAGAAAAGTTAGTTAAGTGACGAATTTTGGACTAAATTGAAATGCAAATTAGTTATTAAGGACGGTAATGTAAATTTTTTAAAATTGATGACCGTTACAAAATATTTTTTAAAAATAATAATTTTTTTTATAATTTTTAAAATATGTTAAAATAAATGTTATAAATATAAAAAAATTGTATTTTTAAAGAAAATAGTATTTTCTTAAAAAAAAATTAATTAATTATTAACGTAAATCATGTAATATTTTTTTTATGTTAAAAAAATAATTAATGTTCGTATATTGGTATTAAAATACCTTTAATGTTTTAAACAAAAGAAGTAAGTTGACAATAGAGTTAGGTCAAGTTGACCTAACTAATGTTTAATTATACAAATAATTAATGTTCGTAATTCGTCACTTAACTAATGTTTTAAAAAATAAGAAAACCTCCCCAGGGGGATTTTGACATAAGAAAATTTTAATGTTCGTATATTGGAAAATAATATTTTTAAAAAATAATTTTAAAAATAAGAAAACCTTTAATGTTTTAAAATTTTAAAATTAATTTATTTTAAAAAAATATTTTAGTTTTTTTTCAAAAAAATAAAATTGTCTTTAAAAATACATAAATCATAAACAATTTATTTTTAAAAATTAGTAAAAAACGATATTTTACAATTTTTTAAATAAAATTTTCCCTCCACCTCCCCAGTACTCATAAACACCACCGCATCCAACCCACCACTCCTCTCCACCATCGCCTCCGCGCACCACGACCCCAAAATTTTTACAATTAGTAAAAATCGGTATTTTACAATTTTTTTAAATAAATTTTTTACAATTAATTAATTTGTTTACTCTAAATTGGAGAGAAGATTTGGTTTTGGGGGTGGATTGAACGGAGACGGTGGGACACCATAGTGGGGCCTAGTTTTTGAGGTGGACAAGGTATTTATTTTTTTTTAAAAAAAAATATTACAAGATTTACGTTAATAATTAATTAATTTTTTAAAAAAAAAATACTATTTTCTTTAAAAATACAATTTTTTTTTATATTTATAACATTTATTTTAACATATTTTAAAAATTATAAAAAAAATTACAGCTTTTCACAATATATTATATTTTCAAAAAATATTATTTTTAAAAAATATTTTGTAACGGTCATCAATTTTTAAAAATTTACATTACAGTCCTTAATAACTAATTTGCATTTCAATTTAGTCCAAAATTCGTCACTTAACTAAATTTTCTAACAAAATCCGTCAAAAAGCCCTGATTTGATCAAAAAATGTAATGTCAGGCCCTAAATCGCTAAAAAAAAAAGTCAGGCCCCATTTGGGGACCTCATACAAGACTTCAGGCCCTAAATTGTAATTAACCCTTTTTAATATGTGTATTTACTCCCACGATCTCATAAATATGTTATTATTTGACTATTCAAAAAATAGTAACATATTTTTTATCCTAACATCCAACTTTTATACTAATAAATTTCTAACATCCATTAGAGAGAGAAAAATAAGTGCAACTTTTATAATTTACCTTATTATCATCACATCATGTTATCCTCCGCTTACAAAAAGATAAATAAATTTTCTTTGCAATTGTTATTTTGCTTGGATGTACCTTTCCAAAGATGACACATAACTAAAAGGGTTAATTACTTTTTAGGGCCCTGATCGTATACCTGTTCTCGCGCGGGGGCCTATTATAGTTTCCTTTTCAATTTAGGGCCTGTCATTAAAAAAGTTAGCCAGTTAAGGGCTATTTGACGAAATTCGTTGAAAAACTTGTTAAAGTCTAATGGATTGGACCAAACTGAAGTTAATTTCATATTCAGGGAGTTAAATGTAATTTCATAAAATAAAAGGACTAAAAATAATTTTTTTTAAAATATTAAATAATCACATTTTAAAACAAAATAAAGAAAAAATTATAAAAAAATTATAATTAAATAATCACATTTATAAATTTATAAATTTATAAATTATAAATTTATCAATTATTATGTAAAATAATAAATTCATTTATGAAAAAAAATTACAATTATTATGTAAATATATATATATATATATATATATATATATATATATATATATATATATATATACACACACACAGACACACACTCTACACACACACACACTCCCCCCGTCTCTCTACCTTCCCCCAACTCCGGCACCGTCTCCCTCCCCCTACTCCGGCGACCGTCTCCCTCCCCCTACTCCGGCGACCGTCTCCATCCTGCATACTCTCTCTCTCTCTCTCTCTCTCTCACACTACCCCCTTCTCAACCTCCCGAGAAGATGAAGAAACCACCACCACCACCGTCCCCCTCCTCTCACGCCACCCAATCCTTACCCCTCCCTACCCTACTGCGCGTCTCCTCCCCACCCCACCGCGCCTCTTTTCTCACACAATCTGACTACCCCAAATCTCCATCCCTTTCCTTCGCCTCTTCCCTCTCTCTCTCTCTCTCTCTCTCTCTATTTCTCTCTCAAGATTTCGATTTCATTTATCTAGATTTGAGATCTTCTCTCAAGCGTGTATATGCATCTCTGATGCGGGTTTGATTTCTTGTGAGAGCGCGTCTGTGCGTGTGGGTTTGATTTATGTGTGTGCAGGTTTGATTTGTGTGTGTGCGTGTTTTCGTGGGTTTGATTTGGGGCTGCAATCATGGTGGATTTGGATGTAAATGTTGTTTGGTTTTAGTTCAGGATTACTTATTGTTTGGATTGAGAAAAAAATGAAGTGAAAAGCATGAATTCGATGTTTTGTTAATGGTCACGGTGGTGGCGGTGGCGGTGGCAAAGATGATGCCGGTGAGTGGTGATGGTTTCCGATGGTGGACTGGAGATAAGCGGTGGTGGGTGGTTGGGCATAAGGTTGAAGATGAAGGGATGGGTGTAAGTTGATGATTTTTGTAGAGAGAGAAAGTGGGTTAATGGTGGGTTTTTGAAATTAAAAAATTATTATGATTAATAATAATAATAATAATAATAATAATAATAATAATAATAATAATAATAATAATAATAATAATAATAATAATAATAATAATAATAATAATAATAATAATAATAATCATAATAATAATGATAATGATAATAATAATAATAATAATAATAATAATAATAATAATAATAATAATAATAATAATAATAATAATAATAGAGTATTATTTCTAAATTTATAATTTTTTTATAATTTTTTCTTCATTTTGTTTTAAAATGTGATTATTTAATATTTTTAAAAAATATATTTTTAGTCCTTTTATTTTATGAAATTACATTTAACTCCCTGAATATGAAATTAATTTCAGTTTGGTCCAATCCGTTAGACTTTAACAAGTTTTTCAACGAATTTCGTCAAATAGCCCTTAAATGGCTAACTTTTTTAATGACAGACCCTAAATTGAAAAGGAAACTATAATAGGCCGCCGCGCGAGAACAGGTATACGACCTCAGGCCCTAAATAGTAATTAACCCTAACTAAAAAGATAAAGTGAAAACTCACAAGTTTTTTTAACAAAGTCTAATTAAATTAATAAGAAAATCAAATAAAAATTTAAATTAATATATAATAATTATTTCGGACAAAAATTTGGATTAAAAATATGTGTAGTTAGCTTAGGAACGTTTAGCAAATCCAAGTCTCTTAATTTATATTTTTTATATTGTTACTCAAATTTAGGCTCCGTTTGTTTCGGGGAAAATAACTTCCGGAAAATTATTTCCTGGAAAATGTTTTCCGGAAAAGGAAAACGTTTTCCGAAAATGTGGAAAACGTTTTCCGGAAAATGAGGAAGATGTTTTCCTGGAAAACAACTTCCTTAGGAAAATGGGAAAAATGGGGAAAACGTTTTCAGAAAATTGAAGATGTTTTTCGGAAAATTATTATTATTATTATTATTACTATTATTTTATTATTATTTTATTATTATTTTATTATTATTATTATTATTTTATTATTATTATTTTATTATTATTTTATTATTATTTTTTATTATTTTATTTTTTATTATTATTATTATTATTAGTATTGTATTATTATTTTTTTTATTTATTTTTTTTATTATTATAATTATTTTATTATTATTTTATGATTATTTTATTATTATTTTATTATTTTTTATTATTATTTTATTTTTTATTATTTTATTATTTTTTATTATTTTTTTAATTTTTTTTATTATTTTTTTATTTTTTATTATTATTATTATTTTATTATTTTATTATTATTATTTTTAATTTTTAGTTTTATTATTATTATTATTTATTTTTATTATTATTATTTTATTATTATTATTATTATTATTATTATTATTATTATTATTATTATTATTATTATTATTATTATTATTATTATTATTATTATTATTATTATTATTAAAATATTATCCATCCACTTTTTTTACACCATTTTTCGGAAAACAACTTCCTTAGGAAAAATCCGGAAAACGTTTTCCTTAGAAACGGCGAAAAATGTTTTTCGAAAAACATTTTCTCCATTTTCCGGAAAACTACCAAACACCGGAAAATGGGGAAAACGTTTTTCGGAAAACAAACATGTTTCGGGAAAAATGGGGAAAACGTTTTCCGAAAAATTACCAAACACCGGAAAATGGGGAAAACGTTTTCCGAAAAACGTTTTCCTCCCATTTTCCTGGAAACAAACGGGGCCTTAGTACTCAAAATAATTTGACACCCTAATGTTTTTTAAATACTTCATCCGCCTCATAAAAATGCATTTTGACTTGTAAGCATTTTTAAATAGTGTATGAGTAAGTTTTAGAGGAAACCTGTTTCTCCGTAAGTTATAAAAAGCTCACTTTCATCCTTAAAAATATCAAGTTTAAACCTTAAAACATTGAGTTTAGGCCTTAAAATACCTAGAAAATAAAATAGTGAGTTTAGGCGTTAAAACAGTGAGTTTAAGCTAGAAAATAAAATAGCGAGTTTAAGCCTTAAAACATTAAGTTTAGCCTTTAAAACACCAAGTCGATATATTTAAAAACAAGATTTTTTATAACTTATGAAGAAACAGGTTTTCCCCAAAATTTTCTGATAGTGTATTTTATTTGTTTGTACATAACTTGCGCAATTATAAAATTACACTTTGACTAATGTCATATTTAAAAGAGATATATATATATATTGTGCGAAAAAATTGCAATATTTATTATGGAACAAAAGTAATACTACTTTTATTTCTTAAGGGTCCATTTAGTAATATTGGATACATTAACTAATTTTAAGAAATATATATTTGAGATTAAAAAGGAAAATAAAATAATATATATATATATATATATATATATATATATATGTTTATTGAAAGTACAAATAAATAAATGGGTTTATTACAAAAAAAAACTCACTCGAAAAGATGGTATTTACAAAAAAAACATGTAAGATGGGAAATTATAAAAAAATACTTTTTTTTACAAGAAACTTTTTTCTTTTTTGGAAAAAAAAATTTTGGATATTTTTTATCAGTGTTGGTCAACAACTGATAATTTCAGTTATTACTTTTGATCAACCACTGATAATTTCAGTTATCAGTTGTTTAAACAACTGATAACTAAAATTATCAGTTGTTGAAGAGTAATTTGTGCTTTAAACAACTGATAATTTCAGTTATCAGTTGTTTAAACTACTGATAACTGAAATTATCAATTTTGGTCAACAACTGATTAAAACAATCCAAAAAAAAATTCCAAAAAAAAAAGTTTTTTTTTTTTTTTGTAATTTCGAACTTATGTTTTTTTTTTTTTTTTTTGTAATTTCCATTTTTCTAAAGTAGTTTTTTGAAAATGCCTCTAAATAAATATATGTGACTTGTAAAATTATAAACACAATAGAAATTAAGGAGGAAGAAAAGAGAGAATTGAAATATTATTGGAAGGAATGGAGGATTGGAATTACTATCCCAAGTAGTAATTCTAGGTGAATCATCTGTTCAAATTTCTATTTCTATGATTAATTAATGGCTACTTTTTTTTATTATTATTATCGAGGTTGTTTGTATTTAAAACTTAAATGTGCAAATAGTAGGACCTTTCTCAGATCCTATGCACAATTGGATTTGCCAATTATTTACTTACTAGTAAAAGTTCGTGTCCAAGGACAAGTTTTTTTTTTTTTTTTAATTTAAAAAAAAAAAAAAAAATTTTAAGGGCAAAATGGGAAAGGGACAACTTAGTGAGGGCAAAATGGGAAATTTGGCATGTGATACTGTTCATTGTACTGTTCACGGAGGGATTGTGATTTATACTATAGATTATTATCCTATGCACAATTGGATTTGCCAATTATTTACTTATTATTAGTCTTTTGGTGTTTTGTGATAAAATTTGATGTAAAAAATAGTGCTGTAAATTTGATATAACATCTGTGGTGATTAAAATTAGTCTAGATGCTTAAATAAAGTAATTACTGACGGACATTAGCGGCGGATAATTTCATGAGTAAAATTTTACTTGCGGTTGTAATTAAAATTAGCGGCGAGGTTTATTGCAAGGCATAATTTGTGGACGAATTCCATCAGCAATATGTTTTATTTACGGTATTTTCCGTTACTAATCGATCAATTTCTTGTAGTGACACACTAATACAAATTCACAATCGTAGTTGCGAGGTTCCATGCATCGAATTTAAAGAGTACTTGTTCAATATATTTCAACAAACAATATGCTTAATAAAAAGTTTTGATCATTCATTTTGGAACGAAGGTAGTAAGAAATCAAATTTAAGCCATGTCTTAGCTTTCAAGTCCAGAAAACTGATATCATCTGGTCCAAAAGATTTCTGTTGTATATCTTCTATGAAAATATTCATCAACTAAGCTCTTTCCATAAGTGCGATTTCGTCATTCACACCTTCTCCATCCTTAGACTTCAAGTTATCAAGATAATTCTGATAAAAGTATGAAGTAAATCCCCAAATAGCCAACAACAATGATATCACCTTCACCCCATTCATCTTGTCATGGAAAACAACCACAGCACAAATAGGGATGGCTGTTAAACCCAATGTACCAATGACATTAGAAAACAAGGAAGAAATCTCATAAATCAGCCCTACCATGCCAAGCATAAATAGTTGCCACAAGATAGCTGTCCACACAAAAACCATCACATATGATACCTTTCCTAACTCATATTCCTCCATCTCTTCGTGCAAAGTTTTCCATTCTCCGCTTGCAAAAAGCCCAATTAGTATCAAAAAAGTTGCAACCATGGTTTGATAGAAGTTCACGTAGAATACTACTTTCAAAGATGTTGACTTCAGAATCTTCTTGAAAGCAAGTTGTGTTGCCGAGAGGGAAAATCCGTAAGCACAAGAACCGGCAAGTGTGCATAAGAATCCAAGCATGTACTTTCCTTTAGAGGATTTAGTAGAGGAACCATCTTGACCACTTTGGAATACAAGAAGAGTGGAAGAGATAGTGAGAAGGACTAAAGAGTTGATGATAAAAGGCGTAAACTTTTGGGCATTGATGAAGTAAGAAAATAAAGAGGTGAAGGCGATTTGACTTGCACAAATCATGGAGTAAGTAGACACGGGAAGATATTCGAAACCAATTGTGAACAACATACAATATCCGGCCATAAGAATGCCTAGGAATAGGTAAAAAGAGATTAGGGTTGGCAAAGAAGCCGATTTTTTTGCAATATTATTGATTTCTGTGGATTGTTTTTGTTTTGGATAGAAGAATATGAAGATTATTTGGACCGGAAATCCGCCCGGTTGAACAAGAGTTGCCATCCATTTGCTTTTTCCGCCTTTTTCAAAATATAATCTTCCTAATAATGTCGCAGTTGCTTGGCCAACGAGAACGAATATTATAAAGATGATTATCCGTAGCCACCACTTTAATGTTGCCAAGTTAGTCGCTGATAGACGTTGATTATGGATCATTGGAGTTATGGGTAAGACTTCATCTTTAATGGCTTCCTCAGCTGTTTGAATAGCAGGATTGAAGAGTGGTTAGCTAGATATTTTAATCAAATACTTAATTCAATGTTTACAAAATACATTATACTCTCTCTTTGTCACAAGGATTAAGAAAAAATTGTTGTGAGTGAACTAGACGTTGTAAGTATAAAGAGTAGGGTAAGAAAGAGAAAGTGAGATAGGGATCGACATAGTAAGTGGAAAATTGTTTTGAGTGTGATAAATAAGTCTAATTAAATAAAACATTTCCAGTTTAGGGTTGTCCTATATTCCCTCCGTCCAAGCGGAGTGTGGATTTTTGGTCAACCTTGACCAACTTTGACCACTAATTTAAATAAATAATAATGATCCTAATAAAAATCCAAAAAATATTATTGTTAATATTATTAAGCGTGATATAATATCAAATTTTTAAATTTTTATTAGGATCATTATTATTTATTTAAATTAGTGGTCAAAGTTGGTCAAGGTTGACCAAAAATCCACACTCCGCTGGGACGGAGGAAGTATATTTAAGGGTTGTCTTATTTTTTTTTTTAAATTTTTTTGTTATTACTCTGAATGAACTTTGTATAATAATTAATTTAACTATAATAATGAAAGTCTAAAATTTATAAGCAATACATCATTATAAATATATTATCAATGACAATTTTTAGGTTTTCATTAGGATAAATAAATCAAGTAAATTTTATTTATCAAAGTTCATTTAAAGAAAAAGAAAATTTCTTAGAGGACGAAGGAAATATGTATAGTTAAATAAAAAATAATTCATAATTTGTACTATAAGATACAAAACTTTAAAATGTACTCCGTATTTTGTATACACCAATTTTCTGTGTATTGTGATATAAATATTACTCGATTTTTTTTTTTCAAAGATGTATCATTTATTACTCGATTGTTTTTCGTAAAATATGTTCATATTCTTATTGCTCCTCTTCTTCTTTTATTTAATGTCATTATTGCTCTTTCAAAAAAACAATTTTTTTTAATAATTAAATAAATAAAATAAAGTAATTTTCTTGGGACTAAGAAATCACGTTACTTCATGTATCTTGTCTTGTATGAAATGGATTTGTCGGGGTCATTTGTTTATTGTTGTTGTTGTATTTATTGTTTTTATTCTTTCTGACAAAGAAAAACGACAAAACCATCTTTTATAGTATGCATTAATACACCATCTATTTAATATAATTAATATATTATGCATAAATTAAAATGTAGGGTGAGAGGTCAAAGTCATTGATAATTGGAGTAATACTTAAACAATATTCCTTTCGTCCATTAATTATTGATATTTCCTTAGTCGCGGAGTAGTAAGATTCCTATTAGTTTGATTTTACATGAAAATTAAGAAAATTAAATATTATAAGTATAAAAGTGAAGTAAAAAAAGAGAAATAGATAGATTTTACTATGAGAATGACAAGTAGATCTCATTGTTTATTTTAATTAATACAATAACTAATAATCTCAATCTGGGACATACTAAAAAGTAAAATAAGAATCTTACTCTAGAAGAACGGAGAGAGTATTAGAGTATCATACTTCCTCGTCCCAATTTTTTAATCGATAGTATGATTGCATTTAATTAAAAATTTAGAAGAAAAAATAATTTTTACGATGAGATTTAATTTTTTTTTCATTAAAAAAATTGATTATTAGTATACCATTATAAATATCACCAATTACAATGTTTAGATTTTTATTTAAATAATTATCTAAATTTTAATTATTGATCAAAATTTGATCAAATTTAGAATTTAAAAAAAAAAAAAAGCACTATCTTTATGGGTTCGATCCGTTCTCATGTCTTATTGGACATCATATGTCTAAGAGTTGTAGCTTAAACAATAACCGACTGTTACTTTGCATAAGAGAGAAAAGGTGTTCAAAACGCAACAAATACAATTTTTAACAATTTCAAGTGTCACTCTTGTAATAGATGTGAAAAAAAAGGACATCATTATAAGAGGTAAGTGGAAAATCACTATTAATTCTTTTAAAAACAAAACCTACTCCATCTCAAAATAAATGTGCACGCATTTCTGTTTTTTAATTCCTCTTGATTAAAAGTAATTTTTTTTAAAAAAAATTGTTAATTCATTTTCAAAATGTGGAAATTCATAATAAAAAGTAAGAAATACAAATAGAAAGATTTGGTTCAAAAGGGAATTAAAAAGTCAATGCCTAAAGCTTGTCCCCTAATCAGATGTTAACTTTGGAGTTAAAAGCCTAAAGGTATGCTGTCTTTCATAATTCTAATTTCAATGTATTATTGTAAATTAATTGTTCTAAAATTATTATTTTATCATAAATATGACATTTATATAAAAGAAGACAAAAAGAAAACAACATAATTATTATTATGGGACGGAAAAAGTACTTACATATTATTATGATTGGCTGAGCTTCCTCCATGCCAAAAATAACTTCTGAAACTTTAGAAGAAGAAAAGAGAGATCTAAAGAGAGAAATTAAGAGAGTAAAGTTTACAAAGGCAACAGGCCTGTATATATAATTGAGATTGAGCTTTAAAAATCTTTAATACTCCAATTTTTTATTGACTAGTTGACTAATAAAACCGAAATAAAAATTCTTAGGTAGAGGGAAAGAAAATGAGTAGCTATTATGAATAACGAAACACTTTTTTTTTCTAACACATAGAAAAAATTAGTTTTAAAAATGCACAATGACATTTTTTAATTAATTGAAACTTTAAAACTTGTGATAACATTTTTATAATTAACTAACATTTTTATAAAAACAGTGATAGTGTTTCTCAGTACCAGTTTTAGTGTTAGAGAGTGTCAGTTTGATTTAATTTATTAGTATCGGTGTTAGTGATAAAAAGTCAGTTTTAGTTATAAAAATTGATAAGTTTCGGTTAATACAAAAATATTATTGCGTGATTTTAAAAGAAGTTCCAGTTATTTACAAAAATGTCATCGCGTATTTTTAACATGTGTCAGTTAATTACAAAAATGACACACATGGGCGAATTTAGTGTAGCAGGTGGGGCAGGGGCGGATCCAGGGGGGCAGGTGGGGGCACTCGCCCCCCCCCCCAGCGGTGGAAATGCAGTGGAAATTTTTTTTTTTTGCCCCCACCATATTTTTGTTATATATGTATATATATAATTAACTTCAAGATTAATACCAATGAGATGTGTGGTTCAGCGGTAGAAGAGGTGAAGTTAAAGCCTATGGTGTTTCCTTTCAAATCCATGTTCGAACCCTGCTACCTACATTATCAATTAATTTTGTCTTCCATCTTTGCTATTCTTTCTCTTAACAGTTTTGTTTTTCTCTTTCTCCTAATTTCCTCACATTTTTTCAATCTTAATTAATTCGTTAGGCTTTTCCCATTTTTTTTGTTTTTGGTCTTTCTTCCTATTATCCCAAATTTAATTAGCAAATTTGAATTTCTTTTTTGTACGAGAATATATTTTAATAAATTGTTTGCGTTAAATACTTCAACATTATTTCAATCGTTCTTTGAATTATTTACTTTTATCATTTTTGTTAACTAAAATACATTGTATTTCATGGATCCGACCCATTTGTTACTTGTCCGACCCGAAAATTTTTTTTCGGGGGCGCTGCCCCCGAACCCCCGTGTAATCTTACCCCCCCCTCGGCCAATTCCTGGCTCCGCCCCTGAGGTGGGGTGAACGTGCATCCAGTCAAATTCCATTTCTAGTTTAAAAAAAATATAAAAAGTTACACTATTAGTTAATATAAAAAATTACACCAATAGATCTTCTGACTAGTTTAGTTGGTAAGTTGTTAGAGTTAATCACCCTAAACCAGGTTTCAGATCCTACTAGATACACAAATTTTTAAATTGTTTTTAGCCTCTAGTACGAGAAATGATTTTTTTACAAAATCGTACTTAAATTCTTTTATTATTATATCATAAATAATTTTTATTTATTATTCAAGTTCAAAATTTTATTTATATTATGACAAATGGTTTTTTCTTATTAAATATTCTTATATTTGGATTCTTTTGTGCATTACTTTAACTAATATAAATGAATTTTATTTATTATCTATTAGTTTTTTCATCGTTTATTGTTTGTAAAAATAAGTAGATTCGAAACATATAAAAAATAAATTACAAGATTAATTTCAATAAATGCTTCCTGATGCTGCAGGGAATGTGTTGATCAGCCTACGTCCAGAAATTAGGTTGATCCACTGGCTTTGATTGACCTGAAACAGTGAACACACGACTAGCCGGGGTGGTCTCCGGCTAAGACCCTCTGGCGTGAGAGTAAGTATCACGTGTATGGCTTAAAATATCTGTATTGAGAGTTGAACAGCAAAATATGTATTACCTCTAAATGGTTGATGACGTGAGGTATTTATAGGCTCTGATAAGAGTTATTGTTGTAGTAGGATTGCACCAAATCACGTGAATCATGGAGAGATAATAGGCATAACGTGCTCCGTGAATATAAGAGTCTATTATGGAAAGAGTTGTAAACGTAGTATGTCTCTATATGTCGAGGTCGCCTGAGTAGATCAAGGTCGACCTGACTTCGTATCTTAGTCGGATAGAATTGTATAAGTTGATGATCGTATGTCGAACAAAGCTAGGTCGGGATCAAAGGTGGTTGGACAATGAGCTAGGTCGACTGATCTTTGCTTTTGGGCCGTGGGCCTTATAATAATTGGGTCAGCCTGCTTGATGACGCTGCTATGATAACGCCTGAATAATTGGGCTCTGTATGTTGGGCTTAGCCCGTCACTTTTATTCCGTTAAGTGGCCCCCAACTCTCTGGGTTGATTTTGTCGATCAGGAAGTTATAAGAATTTTTGGTGAAGATTTCGATAGATCGTATCTAGATACTCGAACTGCTGGATGGTTGACTGAGATGACGTGGCTTAATCTCGACCATAGACTGTTTTGACGGCCAGATTTGATAAAGCGCCACAATGATGAGAAAATACGGTGCTTGGACAACTGCCTTGGGAAACGGCGCCGAGATTTATGGGAAGGATTGAACCGTTGAGTCCCAAACCTTTCCAATTCAAGTACGGATTAGGAAAGGTATAAAAGGCAAATTCTTTTCCTTTTCAATCTTTTAAAATCTTTCGAATTATGAGTATACTCAGCAAAAAAGGAGAACAAGGCGATTTCTGATTCTGTGCGTAATCAAGCTTACGATTTACTTTTAAAACCCATCTTCTTCGAATTAAATAAGGTACCCCTATATTCCTACATAATTTAGGTTTACATTCAAGCTTTCCTTTGACTTCCACCATTGCTAGGACCTTTGGTTTTGAGAGAGGAGTTAAATATGGTTATTGCCGTCAAAACCTTAGGGTTTACACTCGTAAAGAGGGCCTATGGAAGGAGATGCGTAGGGATGAAGCTCGTACCATCTTAAAAGCATGGGTTTGTGTTATGGAGTTGTAGAGCTTCCAAGTAGAAGTAGTATAGGAGATCTGGAGGTAGATGACCAAAGGGTTGTCCGCTTTCGTCTCTTTAACAAGTTGATAGATCATTTTATCATATTTTACATTAAGGGATAAAATAAACCACCTTTTCCCAAAGATAGGATAGAATTCCCAGGAGAATCTAGGTCGCCCAAAGATAGTGATGATGAAACCCCTTCTAGTTATGATTCCCCTGTTTCTTCTTCTTCTGTAGATATGTCGACTCAAAGTTCAGCGAGCTGCTCCTCCGATAATATTGTGGATGCTTTCTGCTCGACTGTCGTTCCAGGTCGGAATGAGAGAGGGTATGTGGCCCCCAAACCAGCTGTGGGGAAGAAGAGTTCTGAGTCGAGGATAGAGATTCTTCATAGCTTCTTTGAGATTAACAAGGAAGAATTCCGTCTCACTCACTTTACTGACAAGCAGAGGAAAGCTCAAGAGTGGCCACATTGGGCCCTAAACCCCTCTAAAGTAGCTTTTTACTACGGCCAGTTCGAGGCCGGGCTATGACTCCCTTTAGACCCCTTCGTATGCGAGTTTTTGGAGTGTATGGATATGTTATCCCCATGCAGCTAGGAGCCAACAATGTGAGGGTCCTTGTTTGCTTTGCCATGGTATGAAGGTTCGTTGGGTACGAGTCTTGCATGAATGTATTTAGGAAGTTCTTCAAGGTTTTAATAGACAAGAGATCTTTAGGAATTAGTACTCCAGCCCGAGCTAAATCTCCCAAGTTGTTCATCAATTTGCCCGACAAGGTGGTAGGGTAGAACACTCATATGATCTTGGTCGAGAGTCGATCTGGCTGGGAATTTCCACTACCCAATGTTGAGTCAAGAATAATGAAGGAGGAGGAGTACAGGGTTCCCGATTTGAGCAAGGAGCTGACCCATATGTTGACATTGATAGCTGGTAGGGGACCTATCAGTTGGGACCTACTGGGGTCGAACAAAAACAATTTCATCCAAGCTGGCATGCTGATGGGTGGTAATGGGGATGTAGCCCCTCTGGCCTTGATAGTTAAGGGATTGAGGTACCCGGATTGGGTAATCCATGAAAGAGAGAGATTTGAGGCTCAGTACCATTTTTGTAAGAATGAGACCGGCCATTGTAGGACCCAAAGAGAGAATCTTGGTGGTACAGTGCTTTCCTGCTTCTATTTTTTGCTTGCAACTTTTTACTCGTCAGTTTTTGGCTTGCATTTCTCTTACTAGTTTTTGGCTCGCATTTCTCTTACTAATTGTTTGGCTCGCATATCTCTTACTAATTGTTTGCCTCTCATCTGTGCTTAGATTTGTTTTATTTTTGTTTGATTTATTATTATCACCAATATTTGACACAAAATAATATAAGAATATTTCATATGAGACTGAATAATTTTATTTGAACCTTTTTTTTCATAGATAAAAAAGATATATATATATATATATATATATATATATATATATATATATATATATATATACTCCCTCCATCTCATGATAATACGCACAGTTTGACTTTTTATGATGTTTGATCATACAACTACGAGAAATTGATATATTATAATTAAATTTTAAAACTTTTAATTGTTAGTGTTGTTAGTAATAAATCAATAACAATTTTTAAAATTTTATTAAAATATTCTAATTTCTTGTTATTGCATGATCAAATTTCATAAAAAATCAAACCGTGCGTATTATCATGGGACGGGACGAAGGGAGTATGTATGTATATATATATATATATATATATATATATATATATATATATATATATATATATATATATATATATATATATATATATATATATATATATATATATAGGATTTTGTTAGGATACCCCCTTCAAGAGTATCCTAACACATGGCCCATATTTTTATGACTAAAACACCCTTTATTTTGTGAACTTGCATATGTATAATGAGGGCTAAATCGTAACTTCAAGTCCTACAATTAAGGCTACCAAAATTGACTCCATTTTCCTTTTTTTTCCTCTCTCTCTCTCTCTCTCTCTCTCTCTCTCTCTCGTACGTCAGAGGACTCCCTCCACTGTGTATGTGTCTTTTAGGGTGCGCTCCCGAGTTCATAAAAGGAAAGAAAGGAAAAGAAGTGGAAGGAAACAAATAAATTTTCCTTCCAAATCATGCTCCTGAGTTTTTGAAAGGGAAGAAGTGGAAGGAAAGGTATGGAAAATTTAATGGATTTTCCTTCCTAAGCTTTCCTTCCAAAAGTGGGAAAAATTGGGAGGAAGTAAAATTTCATTAAGAAATCTTTTTGATACACCTAATTTATCCCTAAAATATAACCTTCTTTTCTATTTCATTAAGGGTAGAAATGTAATTTCATTTTATTTCCTTCCTCTTTCTTCCTAACTCGGGAGCATATCTTGAAAATGTTAAATTCCTTCCCCTTCCTTTCTCTCCCCTTCTCTTCCCTCCTCTTCCTTTCTTTTTTCTCCATCAAAATCTCAGGAGCGGACCCTTAGAGAGAGAAAAAAAGGAATGAAAGAGGAGTGACAGAGGAGTGAGAAAGTTGAGAAAAAGGGTTGGGAAGCCATGGATTGGGATAAACAACAGAAAACGCAGCAGCAAGAATTAGAAGGAAATGAGAATGTGAATGGGGGAAATCATTATAATGGGTTGTTTGTGAAAGTGATGACTGATGAACAAATGGAAGTTCTAAGGAAGCAAATTGTTGTTTATGCTACTATTTGTGAACAGCTCGTTGATCTCTCTCTCTCTCTCTCTCGTACGTCGGAGCCTCGGAGGACTCCATTTTCCTTTCCTTTTTTTCCTCTCTCTCTCTCTCTCACACGTCGGAGGATGAGTCAATTTTGGTAGTCTTAATTGTAATGGCAGGACTTGAAGTTACAATTTAGTGTTGGAATTTTGGTTTTGGAAAGTGTGGTTTGACCGACTTTTGACCAAGAATTCCATTGGGTTCCATTTTAGAAAAATGGAAAATGATTGCATATTAATAATCTACATTTGGAGTAGATTAATTTGATATATTTACTTTCTCAAAACCAATTAGTGGTGAATGAGAAATTAATGCTCAAAGTATGCAAAATAAAATGGGTTTTATGAAGAGTTTATGGGATGTGGAATAGTTATCCCACATTGCTTAAAGATATAAAGCAATGATAGTTTATAAGTGGATCCATCCAAGGAAGGAGTCATCAAGTTGATCTCCTTGGGCCAACCTAGTTGGGGCCATTGAGCCAACCATGCATCCAAGTGGGCTATTGAGCTAGTTTTGTTCTAGCTTAAAATGGACCCACAACCCGCGAAGGGCGGAATGGGCGGTTTAGGGCGCACTTTGCACTTCGCATCGTCGCTAGGAGCTAAGGAGCCTTAAACTTTTGACAAAAGTTGGCTCGGTTCATGGTTCGATTCGGTCCAAGGCGGGTTCGGATTAGGTAGTTCTGGTTCAGGCGCTTGGGCTAGGTGTCTAGGCCGAGTTGGACTAGGCTTGGAGAGTGGGCCGGCTTGGTTGGATTGGGCCGAAGCCCGGTTGGGTCATCTTTGGGTGACTTTGGGCGAGTGGGCCGCCTGGGGGGTGGAATGGGCCGAGGTTCAGCAAAGGGAGGATCCAGATTGGAGTAAGGTTGTGATGGTTGGAAAAGGTGGGGCATGTCCCATGTCCTTTCAAAGCAAATCTCCTCCCTCCATTCAGATCAGATCCAAGGGTCCAGATTTCACCAGACACCATTTGTGCCTATTCCCAAAAGACACCCTAACTCTTCATATACTATATAAACCCCCCACTAGTTTGTCAAATTCATTCATTCACTCAATCTTCACTTCACATATTCACTCTCTCCTCTCACTAGAGGTAGAGAATCACTTATCTAACAGAGTTAACTAACTCAGTTAGATATTTAACTGAATTATGGATTCAGTCAAAGAATTCAACGGAATTCTTAACATCATATGTTAGAAGATAGAGCATCTCGTTGCATAATTCTTCTTCAAAGTCTGGAAGTGTCAAACACGAATTTTGTTCGCCGAAGTCATTAATTTTGGTGTGCTCCTATTAATGACTGTAAAGTCGTTTTATCTTGAGAGAAGATTGCCGTAGACCGTTAGCACCAGTGCGGGGCAATATCTTCTTGCGGAGATTGTGTCCAACACAAGACTCGACTTCGTTATTTACTCGGTTTGCTTTAATTTTTGCATTCTAGATTATCTTTATTTCCTGCCCCGTTAATTATGTTATGGTTCATTATATTATTTGTCATTTCGTTAAATTCAAGAAAGCCTTATTTATTGTCAAATAGACAATTTTCCCAACATTTAGCCCTCATTATACATATATGAAAGTTCACAAAATAAAGGGTGCTTTAGTCATAAAAATATGGGCCATGTGTTAGGATACTCTTGAAGAAGGGGGTATCCTAACAAAACCCATATATACTCCCTCCGTCCCATAAAACCTTACACATTTTATTATTTTGAGCGTCCCACTTTAAAGTCACACTTTCCTAAAAAGGAAATTTTTTAATACTTCTTTATTCATGGGATCCACTTGTCATACTCACAACACTTTTCAAATTTACTATTCTCTTCACTCATTCTCTCTTCTCCCACTCACAACACCTACTTTAATAACATTATTCCTTATTTTACCGTTCTCAACAGTAAATGTCCCATGTTTTATGGGACGGAGGGAGTATATATGTATATATATATATATATATATATATATATATATATATATATATATATATATATATTGTTGGTTGTAATTGATACTTTTCGTTTAAATAGATATTATTTTTTAAAATTAATTTCCCCAATTACATTTTTACCTACTTTTTATATAGGCAACGATAATTTATTGCAATTGTTACTTATATATATTGTAGGTACTGGTGGAGATAATGGGGAGATGCCGACGGAGATCACTGCCCGAAGAGGCATCATTGCTTTCCTGACATTAAAGGTATATACTTTCTAGGCATTAGGTAGTCTAAACCTTGATAAAAATCATGATTTTGAGGGGATAATATTACATGTTTTCAATTTATTAGGGTGACAATTTCCAAAATTAAAAGTGAGCAACTGCCCCCTTTACCCTCAATTCAACTCCGCCTTTGGTTGGAGCAGATGAATTATATGTCATATTAGGACTCATGTTTTAATAGCATAGTCCTCTTATCCCCTCTTATCCAATTCCATTTATCAAAACGGGGTATAATATTGATGACTTTGTTGAGAACTTCAATGAGAAGAAGTACTCCCTACGTCCCTTTTAGGGGCCGTTTGGTTGCCCTTCTTAGGCTGGATAGGATTATTAATTCAATAAGTTTGGTGTTTGGTACATTAAATGCAACCACTGTATTATTTCTAACCACCTGGATAGTAACCTCTTATCCCCTCTTATCCCCTTCTTATTAATCTAAAAAAAAGGGTGGTATTATTAATACCCTGATTAATAATCCCCTCACTATTAATACAGGCTAATCATACCGGCCTACCAAACGAGCCCTTAATGTTTAAAAATGGGTTGGTTACAAGAATTATGGAAAAGGTAAAAAAAATGTGATATGGTGCGAGCGTAGGTAGTTGGGTAGGAGAGAGAAAGTGAGGTAGAGAATAGTTATGTAACGTCTCCTCCAAACTGGAAATGGCTTCTCCATTTTTTTCCATGACTTCTTTTCTCCCCCCCCCACTCTCTCTCTCTCTATTCTCTTTTTTCAGTCTTGAAAAATTGTGTTTCTTCGAATTTATTGTCATAGTGTTTGGTCCTTAATCTATTTCCATTGGGTTTAATAGAATCTAATTATTTAAATTCATATCTAATTGTTTCTTTAACATTTTGCCTATTTGGTTAAAATTTCACTTAATTCAGCGTACACCCCCACCTTAAAGTTTGCAGTACTACTGAGAGTTCATCATTCTGTTTTAGTGGTTAGTGGGATAAGACGGGGATCATCCAAAGTACTGGGTACTCGAGAAGAGATGAAAGATGACGTTATTGTTCGCTCTGATGTTCTTCCGGGGTTCTAGTTGATAAAGTCTGAGGTTCCACCTTAAAACCAATTGGTGTTAAGGGGAGTAGCCCAGGATCCTTATATGTTAGAGACAAGTTGTGGGCGCCTCCCAACTCCCGAACCTATAAACCGTGTCCTAGGATGGAGGGTCCCAAAATATACCATTTCAAAAAAACTTTTATTTCTTTTAACTTGAAAAGTATGTCAACCCCTTTTTCAAAACAATT
Source organism: Adenophora triphylla var. japonica (assembly GCA_022495995.1). Taxonomy (NCBI): domain Eukaryota; kingdom Viridiplantae; phylum Streptophyta; class Magnoliopsida; order Asterales; family Campanulaceae; genus Adenophora; species Adenophora triphylla. The sequence continues at coordinate 201,436 of JAFEMH010000872.1, read as the reverse complement.
TCAAAATAACCTCTCTATACGGAGGTGATATATAAACCTGTTTCAAACCAAACACAACCTGTCTTTACATAATATACAACTGGAAAGGCTATACACAAGCCAATCATAACCAAACCAAGTTTAAGTTACTTACAACACGATACAACTGAAATATGTTGTAAAACTTTATATACAAAACATTTCCCAAAAGAATAACAACCAAAGTCCAGCCCCAACTCCCAAATCAACACATACCCTGAAACCCAAAAAGGAGTCCAAACTCTTTCCCCGGCCTCACTGGTCCAGTCCACCTGTCTCAGCGGGATCTAAAATAATAAAGGGAGAAGGGGTGAGAGATAAAATCTCAGCAAGCTATTATGTATGCAACAATATACCATACAATATGTAACACATAAACAGGTTGCTCATATTGGAAAACAGTAAACACATTACGTTACCTTTTCCTTCTGACCATTAAGTCATACCAGATGCAACACACAATCAGGTTGCCAAATATCAAATATGCAACACAGAAGCAGGTTGCCAAGATCACATTGGGAAACAGTAAACACATTATGATACCTTTCCCATCTAAATCACATATAGTATAACGGTGGGAGTAATACTCCTCTCGTGAACTGCTGGTGCACATTCACGGCTTATACGATCTCTATTGGAGATCCATATAAGTTATCAGCTATCATATGGCATGACTGCACATATCCATAGAAGCTGCGCACCCCCAGACCGTGGCCACAGAAGGGGGAGAGGTCACAGGTATAAGGAAATCTAAACACCTTATGAGATATCTTCCCATAAGTGATAGTATCCCGTATACCCCCAAAAGATCAGCTGATATCACCATGTTCAAGCACATAACAGATACTTGAAAATAAGTCCACCCTTTGGGACACCAATGTATATAACATGGAACTATAATTCATGTTAATTCAATCACAATAGTGCACATACATTTCAAAACTATTGAATAATAACACAATCCAATGACATGGTATTAAAAACTCATGTTCAACCAAAGAAACGGTGCAACACGTATTAAACGCCATGTGCACAATAACTAGAAAGAGGTAAGCACTTATGGAACAATTTATATCACATAAGTCTTACAATTTCGTTTCATACTATGGAACCCAGAAACAGGGTGTTATCCCTCCTGTTCAGACAAGTAAGTAATGCCCTATTCACTTTTAGGCACTATTGAGCAAATAACCCTACATAGGTCATCACGTAGGGGTACAATAACATATAAGTAGTCCTACGCAATCACAATACAACATTAAACCACTTCCCTTTTGGTTCCAAGTTCAAATACCAAGTTGTATAACATTTGGTTCAAGCGTCATAAACTGCCTTTCAAGCAAGTTCACGACAATATTTAAAGTACTTCCCATTATCCAATTGGACCATTTCAAGTTCCATAATGTAGTACTAAAGTTGTACTAGAATCCTAGTTAAATACTGTATCAATACATGCCCATTAAGCTAGGTTCCCAAGGCTTCAAACATGGTTCAAGGGCTGCAGGGTAAAATAGTTTAAGGCCATACTTGCCTTTCAAGCATTTTCACAACATTATTTAAGGACCTTACCAATATCTTTTTGGCCCAATTCAAACTCCATTATGTAGTACTAAAGTTTTACTAGTGCTATACTTAAAGAAGCATTGATTCTATACACGTTTGCTTAGGTCCACAAGCCCTCAAAGTCAACCCCTGACCCCTGATCTGGGCACGAGTCGTGAAGGGTGTCACGAGTCATGCACCAACCCTGCACGACTGCTGCAGCTGTCACGACTAGTGATCCCTATAGACCAGTGAAGTTTCACGACTGGAATAGGCAAGGTCACGACTCGTGCTTAATGGCACGAGTCGTGCTCAAGCTCAGAACCGCGTGCTTTGCATCAAGAATATCAGCAACAACACCAACACTCAAACCCTCATTTCCAGCAACTGCAAAGGCCATAAACTGACTTTAAACTTCACTATACATCAGTTTAAACCCCTACCTATCCTTCCTTTATACCATATAACATTTATACACATGTTCCAATTCATCCCATCACCCTTTACCATGGTTCTTCAACCCTACCTAGTTGTTCCCCATTTAAACACCAAGAACTGATTTCCAACTTCCTACAAATCATTCACAACTTCGTAATAACATCATTAACAAGCCATGAACAGTTATTGGAAAAGAACCATAACAACTTACCTCAATAAAAAGAAAATATAAACGGATAAACTTGCTCTACTCAACTCCCTTTGCACTAGTTCAAAGATGAAATCAACCACAGCCCAAGGGATGAATTTCTGGGATTTTTGGAAGCTTAGCTAGGGTTTAGGAACCTTCAAGAACGTAAGAACATGGAGAGAACTGAGGAGGTGAATTTTAGCTTCTTGGAGAAGATTTAAAGAGATATATATAAAGCAATTTTCACTCTAGCTCCTCGAAGATAGAAATTCAACAAAACACTACCTTAAAATTAAAGTTTCACCTAAGCACCTCAACCATTTTGTAACACTTTCAAATCACATTTCAAGTGTTAACAATTAACTACACAACTTTCCTTTATTTAGACATTATATGATTAAATCAAGTTATAACATCTAAATCTACATATTTCATCAAAAATGCCAAAAATGAACATGTAAGCAAATCAAATGCCAACAACAAAGGATGATATGCAAGGCATACCCAACCCCACATGCTTCACGTGTGACCAAAATGTGTCTAGGATTAGGGTCGTGACACTCACTCCCCCTTAAACAAAATTCGTCCCGAATTTGGACTTCACTTACCTGAATGATCAAACAACTCAGGATACTTCTGTCTCATCCTTGATTCCAATTCCCAAGTAGCTTCCTCAATGGTGTGATTCTTCCAAAGAACTTTCACCACGGGAATACTCTTAGTATGCAATTCCCGGACCTACCTCTCCAGAATCCGCAAGGGTACCTCAACATAAGTCATATCCGCCTGGACATCCTCAGGAGGTGAACTCAACACATGAGAGGAATCATAGCAGTACTTCCTCAACATGGACACATAGAACACATCATGGAAAGAAGAAAGAGAGGGAGGTAGGGCCAAACGATAGAATAACTCACCTACCTTCTCTAACACCTCAAACGGACCAACAAACCTAGGAGCCAATTTCCCTTTGTTGCCAAACCTCTTGATCCCCGTTCTTGGTGAGATCTTCAAGAACACAAAATCACCAAATTGAAAGGATAATTCCCTTCTTCTAGAGTCGGCATAACTCTTTTGGCGACTCTGGGCTGTCCTCAATCTGTCACGGATCACTTTGATCTTCTCAGTCGAGTCTCTTACCAAATCTGGAGTACAAAGTTTAGCCTTACCAACCTCGTCCCAACACATTGGGGACCTACACTTTCTCCCATACAATGCCTCATATGGTGCCATCTCAATGCTGGATTGGTAGCTATTATTGTAGGCAAACTCTACTAAAGGTAAATGGTATTCCCAAGATAACTGGAAGTCCATCACATAAGCTCGTAGTATATCCTCAAGAATCTGAATGGTCCTCTATGTCTGCCCATCAGTCTGAGGATGAAATGTTGTACTGAAACTCAACTTAGACCCCAAGGCCTCATGCAAAGCCCTCCAAAACTGCGAGGTGAATCTCGGATCCCTATCAGATACAATGTTGACAGGTACTCTATGTAATCTCACAATCTCACGGATGTACAACTGAGCCAATCACTCCAAGGAATACTTGGTTGAAACTGGTAGGAAATGAGCTGATTTGGTCAATCTATCCACAATCACCCATATAACATCCATCTTCCTCGGAGTAGGAGGCAATCCTGTCACGAAATCCATAGAAATGCCCTCCCATTTCCACTCAGGAATATAAAGTGGTTGAAGCAATCCAGCTGGCCTCTGATGCTCCGCTTTGATCTGTTGACAAGTCAGACACTTTGACACGAACTCTGCAATCTCCTTTTTCATGCCATTAGCCCCTTTTCAGATCCTGATACATCTTGGTGCTTCCTGGATGAATAGCAAATCGGGAATTATGGCCATCCTCTAATACCTGCCTTTTGATCTCTGGGGAAGAAGGTACACAAATTCTTCCTTTGAAGGTGAGAATTCCATCCTTGTTTAATGGAAACTCCCCAAACTTCCCATCTTGCAATTTCTCCCTAATTTTCTTCAACTCATCATCATGCAACTGAGCTTCCATAAGATCTCCATAAAGAGTAGGAACAGCTCTGACGTTAGCAAACAACATATCACCTCTCACCTCCCGAGATACCAAGGACGATAGATGAGCCTTACGGCTAATAGCATCAGCTACCACATTGGCCTTCCCAGGATTATAAGAAATAACACAATCATAGTCTTTCAGAAGCTCCAACCATCACCTCTCGTCTCGTTGTTCAGCTTTCCCGAGTAAACAAGTACTTCGTGCTCTTGTGATCTGTAAATATCTCAAATTTGGCCCCATACAAGTAGTGCTTCCACTTATGCAACGCAAACACAATAGCTGCTAGCTCCATATCGTGGGTAGGATAATTCTGCTCTGCTGGTGATAACTTCTTCGAAGCATACGCAATTACCTTCCCATTTTGCATAAGAACGCAACCCAGACCCTCTTTAGAGGCATCACTGAAAATAACAAAGTTCTCACTACCCTCTGGAAGTGTAAGAATAGGAGCTGAAGTCAATCTCTTCTTCAGTTCAGTAAAACCAGCTTCACACTTAGCATCCCAAATAAATGGTACATCCTTCCGAGTCAATCTGGTCAACGGAGTTGCAATCCTCGAAAATCCCTCAATAAATCTTCTATAATACCCCGCTAACCCAAGGAAACTACGAACCTCTGTCACTGTAGAAGGTTGTTTCCAGTTGACTACGGCCTCAATCTTTGAAGGATCCACTGCAATACCATTTCTGGATACCACATGACCCAGAAAAGAAATCTGTTCCAACCAAAACTCACATTTGCTGAACTTTGCAAACAACTGTTTCTCACGAAGCACGGATAACACTATTCTCAGGTGCCTCTCGTGATCTTCCCTGGATTTTGAGTATACCAGGATATCATCAATAAAAACAACAACAAAGTTATCAAGATACGGTTTAAAAATCCTGTTCATCATGTCCATGAAGACTGCTGGTGCATTGGTCAATCCAAATGGCATAACAAGAAATTCATAGTGCCCGTACCTTATTCTGAAAGCTGTTTTAGAAACATCATCTGGCTTGATCTTCAACTGATGGTATCCGCTACGTAAATCCAACTTGGAATATATAACGGAACCTTGGAGTTGATCAAACAAATCATCAATGTGAGGAAGAGGATATTTGTTCTTAATTGTAGCTTGATTCAGTAGTCTGTAATCAATACACAACCGCAGAGTACCATCCTTCTTCCTAACAAACAACACTGGTGCTCCCCAGGGTGATACACTGGGACGAATAAAACCCCTATCAAGCAACTCCTGCAACTGAAGTTTCAACTCTTTCAACTCAGCTGGAGCCATTCTGTAGGGTGCCTTAGAAATGGGTGAAGTACCTGGAAATAAGTCAATACAAAACTCCACTTCTCTATCTGGAGGCATACTATACTCAGTTGAGAATACGTCACTGAACTCATTCACAACTGGAACACAAGATAATTCAGGAGACTTCTTACCAGAGTCTACCACATAAGCCAAGTAACCCTCACACCCCTTAGATAACAACTTTCTAGCCTTTAGTGCAGAAATAACATGAATGCCAAATAAAGATTTATCAGCATCAAACATAAACACAGGCACATCAGGCATAGAAAAGGTGACTCGCTTTCTGTGACAGTCCACCAAGGCATTACAAGAACTCAACCAATCCATGCCTAATATAACATCAAAATCTCGGATTGGTAACTCTACCAAATCCACTGGCAATACATGCCCACAAATAATCACCTCACAGCCATGATAGATCAAAGAGGATTCGAGGTGCTCTCCCACAGGAGTAGAAACCTCTAACACATAAGGTAACAACTTAGGCAACTTATGCAATATAAATGCAAAATGAGATGCCACATATGAATGAGACGATCCAAGGTCGATAAGAACACGAGCCCTGACCCCTGAGATAGGGACAATACCTCTAATCACCGCTGTGGGATCTACCTCACCTCGGCCTAAGGCAAACACTCTGCCTTGCACTTTCTCTTTTGGTTTTCCCTCTACATCTTTTTTCACACCACCTCTGGGCTGATCACCTTGCTGTTTACCGCCCAGAGCTTGACCCTTTTTAAATTTAGGACAGTCCTTCTTGAAATGCCCCATCTCTCCACAGTTCAGACATTTACCCTGTTTCCTCCAACAGTTGTCTTCAGAATGCCCTATCCTCTTGTAAAAGTTGCAAACAGTTCCAAATTGACGGGATACAGGCCTTGTTGAAACTGTAACTGTACCTCCCTTAGTCACTCCAGAAATTGAAGCTTTAGTCTGACTCTTGCCCTGCCCTGAACTCTGGCCTTGAGACTTAACCTTGCTTCCACTTGCCCCTGATTTACTCTTATGTTCATCAATGTCATTCTCAATTCTGTGGGCCATATTAACTACCGCCTGGTAGGTAGGAAAATCGTGAGTCAACAATTGCTTCCTGAATTTCAACCTCAACCCTTTAACAAACCGGTATACCCTCATGCTTTCATCTGGTACAAGATGTTGACAATACCTGGCTAACTCAGTAAATTTTGCAGAATACTGGGCCACTGACAATGCCCCCTGCTCAAGCTTCAGGAACTCTACTTCCTTCTTGTCTTTAGTAATCATGGAAATGAAATGCTCCTTGAATTTCCCCACAAAGTTGTCCCAAGTCTGGGGCGTATGATCCCGCTCCCAGCTTTCTTTAAGGATTTACCACCAATGTTCAGCAGGACCCTCTAGCTTGAACACTGCACATCGAACCTTTTCTTCATCTGTGCTCTCCATTGCAAAAAAGATTTTATTCATGGCCTCCAACCATCTCTCAGCTATCACTGGATCTGAATCACCATTGAAGCTTGGTGGAGACAATTTGATAAACTTTTCCAATCCCTGTGTTGGCCTTGCCTCAGGTTGCTGTTGTGCTCTACCCTGAGTTGCCATATTCTGGAGGAATACTCGAAACATAGCCATCATCTCGGCATTCTGATCTCCCCCAGCACCCTGATCACCAATATTTCCCTGTGTGATGTACCCGATTTTTTTTGAAATCAAACGGAGCCGCCACACCATTTTTATTTTAAGGGCCAAAACTTTGAAAAATGCCCGAAATTAGAAATTTGGGTTCGGAGGTCACGTTACACGCCGGGAAGGACGTTAGTGTGCACCCGGAATGCCTCGTAAAACGAGTCTTCCAAGCTGAAAATCATTTATGTGTGTGTGTGTGTGCGTGTTTTGGCCAAAATAAGTTGAAACTGAGGAAAGTAAAAATTGGGAATTCTTTATTAGACTTTGGACAGATCCCATGATTTTTGGTGTGATTTTTGGGTTGAGATTTGAAACTCAAAATATTTTTGGAAGTTGAAAACCATTTCTGCCAGAAGGAAAAAGGCAGTGGACACTTAATTTTGAAATGGACTTTAGTGCTTGAAAACTCCAAAATCTTGGAAAGTCCGAGAATGAAAAATGTTCAAAACACCTTAAATAAGGTTTCTGTAAAAGAACTTTTCATTTTTGAGATGATTTGAGGACCTAAAACCCTCTGGAAATCTCAGATATGAAATCTGGATTTCCAGAGACTGATGAACTGACCTTTAAAAGAAAATTTGAAAAAAGGAGTTTTACTCACGCAAAAAATAAAGTAAAAATATGTATGGAAAGCTATGGATGTTGGCTACAAAAAGTGTTTTGTAGTCAACACCAAATTCCAAGTTTATCTGTGACCAAAAAATTAGACCATGGACTGGGGTCTTAGAAAATTGCTACTGGACAGCAACTTCTCAAGAAGGAAAAACATGATTTTAAAGGGGGTTTTGCATCCATGCTTGTCCCCATTTCCCTAGGTTTTGATTAGTGATCACTTGACATTTTAGTGGTGAATCAAATATATCAAACCATCATTGGGGTACATTAGGACTAAGCACTTCATTTGCTTGGGAAGGGGAATTTTATCCTTTGAAAATGAGATTTGATGTATGAAAATTATTTTTAGGGTTTTGAAAATGTGTTTTCTTTGCAAGAATGTAAGAATACTTTGAAAATAATGTTGATCCTTGTAGAAGATCATCCATGGAGATGAACTTCCATGGTGATCTTCTTGGATCTAAGAAAAGAAGATGAACAAACTACATTTTGGAGTTTGAAAATGCATGCATGGATGAATTTTAGGGTAAGGAGAGGGAGGTTATACCTATCTTCCTTGTGTTTTGTGTTTGAATGGATTCAAAGGCTTGAATGTGTTTAGGGCTTGAAAGTGTTTAGGGTTGATGATTTGAGTTGGTTAAAGAGAAAACAAGTAGATAACAATGAAGTCCTCTATGTTTTCTCTCTAATCCTCCTCCTAAGGGGTGATTTGAGCTTGGATTGGTGTATGTATGAGAGTATGTATGAGAGTGATTTGAAAGTATTTTGAGTGAGTGGGATTTGGGAAAGATTGGAGAGAAAATGGTGGCAATTCAAGTGAATTCCCACTGTTTTCTCTCTATTTTTCGCCAGTGTGCTTGCTGTGAGTGATTTGTGTTGTGTAACCGAGAGAGGAGGGTTCAATTTATAGCCCTCGAAATTGACAAACATGTCCGCGCGGATAGGATTGTAAACGTGCTGCTTTCATTAAATGCACCTCCGTGCTTTGGACAGGAAGAATAATCTTTTGAAAATTCAAACTGGTTATGTTTTTCAACTTACCAGATTGGGTTTTTTTCAATTTCTTTTGCTTTTTTAGATTCTTTTGTAGGTTTAACCTTAAATAACAATGCCCACTTTGCCCTTGCTTGGTTAGAAAAGTTAGGAATGTTAGGAATTGTTAGAAATGTTATAACTTTCGTTAATTTTCTAACGAAAATACTAACAAGCTCAAATTGGAGCACTTACAGTAGCCCTCGACGACGGGGCGTTCGAAGGAAGCGGGGTCGTCGATAAGGGTAAGGCTCCATATTTGGCAGGATGATCAAGTGATCGAGTGGTCGAACCTATTTAATAGGCTACCTACGTATCCTTAAGAGGAATCAAGCGGCGTAGTAGTTCGGTCTTTGACCTAGAGTGGCTTTGTTTTAGGGTGTCAACCTAAGATTTGACTATTTTTGGGAAGTCGCCTAAGATTTGACTATTTTTGGGAAGTCACCCTAAGGTTTGACTATTTTGGGAAGTCGCCCTAAGGTTTTGACTATTTTGGGGACGTTGCCCTATGATTTTGACTATTTTGGGGAAGTCGCCCTAAGACTTGACTATTTTGGGGAAGTCGCCCTATGACTTGACTATTTTGGGGAAGTCGCCCTATGATCTGACTATTTTTGGGAAGTCACCCTAAGATCGACTATTTTTGGGAAGTCACCCTATGATTTGACTATTTTGGGTTTGGGAAGTCGCCCTATGGTTTTGACTATTTTCGGGGACGTCGCCCTACGGTTTTGACTATTTTGGGAAGTCGCTCCCAAGGTTTTGACTATTTTGGGGACGTCGCCCTATGGTTTTGACTATTTTGGGGAAGTCGCCCTAAGGTTTTGACTATTTTGGAGACGTCGCCCTACGGTTTTGACTCATTTTTGGGGGAAGTCGCCTAAGGTTTTGAATATTTTGGGGACGTCGCCCTATGGTTTTGACTATTTTGGGGAAGTCGCCCTATGGTTTTGACTATTTCTTGGGGGAAGTCGCCACAAGGTTTTGACTATTTTTGGGATGTCGCCCTACGGTTTTGACTATTTTGGGGAAGTCGCCCTAAGGTTTTGACTATTTTTGGGGAGGTCGCCCTACCATGACTTGACTATTTTGGGAAGTCACCCCGGTAATGGTTTCGGTTTTAGGGATGGTTGCTTTCCTCGTGTCAGTGTGTGATAGCGTTTTAGGTGCCTCAAACCTTAATGATGGCATCTTAGGTGCCTTGAACTCGACGATGGCGTCTTAGGTGCCTCAAACCTTGATGATAGCGTCTAGGTGCCTCGAACGATGATGGCGTCTTAGGTGCCTCGAACCTTAATGATGATGGCGTCTTAGGTGCCTCGAACCTTGATGATGGCGTTTTAGGTGCCTCAAACCTTGATGATGGCGTCTTAGGTGCCTCGAACCTTGATGATGATGGCGTCTTAGGTACCTCGAACCTTAATGATGATGGCGTCTTAGGTGCCTCGAACCTTGATGATGGCGTCTTTAGGTGCCTCGAACCTTGGTGATGGCGTCTTAGGTGCCTCAAACCTTGGTGATGGCGTCTTAGGTGCCTTGAACCTTGATGATGGCGTTTTAGGTGCCTTGGACCTTGATGATGGGTGATCTGGAGGTGACAACTTGTTTTGAAATGATTTTCTTCGATGTTCATATCCTTCCATTGGGGACAGACTTCGAGGGGGATAGACAGTCTTTTGGTGGATTTCATTTGAAGGGATCGGTCTTACGTTTGCTACCGGAGGTGAAAGAGACGGAATTGGCTTTTGGCTTTTGTCGTGACGAGCCTAAGTTGAGGTTTAGTTCTATTGTATGAACCTAGATCGAGGTTGAGGGAGACTATTTGAGGGCATTCTCGTAGGGGAAGATTAGAGCTTACGATGATTATCGGGGAAAAGGGTGGCGACCGTGTCTGGCCAAGCTTACTGGACCTATGGTAGGCTACCTACGTATCCCGAGTGGGAATCAAGCCAATCGTAGTTCGAAAACTGCTGGGGATGGTCTTTGATGGTTTGACGATATTTGGGAGTCACCCGAGGTTTGACTATTTTGGGAAGTCACCCTAAGATTTGACTATTTTTGGAAAGTCACCCTAAGATTTGATGATAATGTTCTTTTAGAAAAGTAGTTGACTAAGATATGCTTTCATACCTGTGCCGCGCTTACTCGTAGGCGGAAGGACCGAGGCTACGACCGATATTGATGAAGAGTTGTTGGGTTGCCGCGCCGTGGACGGTTCGCCGACGATTTGCTGTCTTTGGAGGCATTTTGACCTAAAGGGGGGAGTTTGGTTGAGTCTGCATCTTGCTGGTGATCGTCAACCTTGTAGAAGTTGTTGAGCTTGTCTTCACATTGGGACTTCTTGCTTTTGAGAACTTGGTGTCTCTGACCGAATTGTCTGTGAGAACTTGACATCTCTGACCGTATTATATTTGAGAGCTTGGTGTCTCTGACCGTATTATATTTGAGAGCTTGGTGTCTCTGACCGATTTGCATTTGAGAACTTGGCGTCTCTGACCGTATTGTATTTGAGAGCTTGGCGTCTCTGACCGTATTGTATTGGAGAACTTGGCGTCTCTGACCGAATTGTATTGGAGAGCTTGGCGTCCCTGACCGATTTGTATTGGAGAGCTTGGCGTCTCTGACCGAATTGTATTGGAGAGCTTGGCGTCCCTGACCGATTTGTAGACACTGGAGGTGGTCTTCATTGGGGGCTGTTTTCATCCATTTTTGGACATTGGAGGTTGTCCTTAGAAAGTTAAAGACGCCGGAGCTTGTCTTTGCCAAACTGTAGATGCTGGAGGCTGTCTTCATCCATTTGTGGACATTGGAGGTCGTCTTTGGTGAAGATCATCCTTGCCGAAAAAAAGGGGGATTTGATTTCACGTTTGAATTCCTGCATTCGTTAGTGAAGAGGAAGATGCATATATGACATTCATGATGACAGATGCATGCATAGAATCAGAATGATTATGACAGTATCACTGCATATGTTCGCGAGATGATGCATTTACTTGCTTTTGAAGATGTACTTAGCCTAAGCTTTTGGCAGGGAAATTATGATTTATGATCTTCGATCACTTAGGATTTTTCCTATTGATTCAAATTTTGTGCATGCTACATGAGCCCTTGGGAGATTTTTTTGGCGGGGATGCATGGTGATGAAAGGGGATGCGTCGGGATGTATGTGTTTCGACCTGTTTGGACAAAGTTTGAGCAAGCTGGGGAGGTGAGAGCCCTCGATCAAGTAGCTTTAAACAACGGTTGTTGATGAGGTTTTGTTGACGGTATCACATGGACCTCAATTTTGATGAGATTGGATTCGGATCCCGGTTTGGTTGAAATTTTCCCTCTCATTCTCGGTCATCCGGGCTGCCGACGCCTCGGGGGCACGTCGATATGAGCGACGCTTCTTTCATTTGGGTGAGTGACTTTGGCGAAACCTTGTTCGGAGAATGATTTGATGGAATTGCTAATGCGGGAGAAACCCCGATCTTGAATTTCGATGCTACGGGAAGCCGCCGTGTACCAAGTTCAAGCCGAAATTCTTTCTTGATAAAATTCGGGTCCAAAAGACCATCTTGACAAAGTCCCTGATCCCGAGTAGGCAAAGTCCAGATTTCGAAGAAGCTGACTTAGCGAGTCTATCTCGTAGTGAAAAACCAATGTGGACCCAAAGATGACTATAGAAGCCCCGGCTTGAAGAGTCGATACAGGAGAACACGGGAGAACCGCTTAGCAAGCCCCGGCGTGAAGAAATTCGGAGCGCTTCTTACCGTAGACAGAGTCGTCATGTGACCAGGGAGGCACCCATCTTTTCGCATCTTAGTCAACCACCAATGGACAAGACTCATAAATGTTTACGTGCAGGGGCACATCTTTCGAAAAGTGGGAATGAATCCCGATTTTGTGTATACACACTCGCTTTAGGTTTGACTCTTTTGAGAGAGTATAAGCATCACAAGGTGTGGAAAAGTGTATGAAAGCCCCTGCTGACAGAAAGACAGTGTTTGGCTCTATTTTCCTATGATATAGAAAGAGAAGACTTGTCGAGACACTTGAAAACTTGTCTTATTCATGATGATCACAAGGTTGCTTAAAACCCTTTGTTAATGTTCGGGTTATTCAACTCCTAAATCTGATATGAACAAATATTTTGATTAATCACAAGGAGAAAACCAACTGATATCGAGGATCAAGCTCGGAAAGTGTATAGGGACGATCCTTGATGAGATCGGATTTTTTTTTGAGATTTGTTTGTGATTTCGACCGGACCATTTCTGGTTGCCTACGTTCCCTCCATTATGAAGAGCTCAGGTCGTCGTAGTTCGGGCTTAACCCGATTGAAGAGAGAATGAGTGTGAAAATTCAAGACTTTGAGGTTCTTTTGGGAATTTGAGGATTGGAGATTCGAATAACATATCCCCTTAGAGTGTCCATGAAAGACACGGATGCGAAGCCCCAGTGGGACATCCACGGCAAGTGTTTGTGGAGTAGAAATGAATTATGCTCACATGAATCAAATTCGAATTTGCACAATCTTTGATTGGTAATTTTGAGTCAAAATGGATTAGATTCCAATTTAAGCAAGCAATGAAGCATTAATTTGATTTAGATCTTAAAGATTGCTATCTGATAGGAATTGCAGCTGGGTTTCCGGGCTTCGATCGGCCATCGGGTGATTTGGGAAATCATGACCTCTTAAGATGAGAGGCCTGGCCGGGCCTTTGCTGACTGAACCTCTAATGATGAGAAGTTGGCTTGCAGGGATGTATTTGGGAAAATCTATGGCGGGGAAGATTGATTGCCTCTAAGAATGAGAGGTCAAATTTTGACTTTGTCCAAAGGCGAGGGTAATGGGAATATCCTCTAAAATCGAGAGGATGGCTCGAGATTGATTTAAGGTAATGGTGAGAGGAATATCCAAGCTATTGACAACTTTTTGCGAACTTGCGAGAATTCAGGCTCCTTTTTGATCATCGGAGAGCTTCTTTGAGAAGTCGGGGATTTTTACTGAATTGTGAGGATCGACAGTCCTTCTTTTTTTTGAAGCTTCTTTTGCTTGAGCCTTTTTTTTTTTTTTTTGACTTGGAAAGCCTCCTGAGGAGTTGAGGATTATCTTCATCCTTCCTTCATGGCTTGAGATATTTTGCGCATCGCCGACTCTCGAAGCTAACTTCTCGGGCTCGCTTGGACTTTCTCTCAGTATGGAGCAAAAATGACGGCTAAACCGGGTTTCAAAGCACGCCGATCTTGAAATGAAAGGGTAGTGTTTAGTAAGGGTGAGGTAATGGCTTTCTCATGGGTGAAAGGTTTCAACTGCAATCCCTACTGGATGACCTAAACGAGATTAAGTCTTCATTGCTTCGCTTAAGCTTTATATGAGAAAAGATCCATGCAAATTCATCGAGCAACGAGATGATGAGGATGAAAGGGATGTGAGCATACGAGATGCAAGATGGGAGTTGGTAAGCCCCAATTTGGGAAGGATATCAATTGATTTTCTCACTCCGATTAATTTAAATATTAATCATTTCAACGAATTAGTGGTTGAGCAAAGACAAGTGATCATTTTGGATAAAACCATTTCAATTAAGTGTAACGTGGGTGCGCAAGTGATGTCTCGAGTCTAGCAAGAAGAGAAAAAAGACTTATATTAAAAGCTAGGCATTTAACTACCGTGTCCAAAATGGACTACAACGACAAATGTCCAGGGAAGGACTTAGGTGACAGGGAAGTACTAGAACCTACGAAGGTTGACTAAAAGACTATTTTAGAGATAGGTAGCCCCTAATCTAGCCGCTCTTTCTTTGTTGGATCATGCATCTACTCTTCGACGCCGGAGATGGGAGCTATTGCAGATCTTTCCATCAGGATTTCCTTGGCAATCTCTTGCTTAATACAACCACTTTCATCGCTGCGATGGCCGATTCACCGACCTCACAAGCGGGGCGAGTCAAATTCCATTATGCCCACAAGGCTTGAACCACCAAACTCGATCATGTTGACACTCATGTTGTTAGGGAGCGGGTTATTGATAGTATTAGGCCCTTCGGGCATCTCTAACCTCCCTTGCTCAATCAAACCTTGGATGGCCTTTTTCAGGGGGACGCAATCATCCGTCAGTGCCCATGGTAATCGATGAAAGGCACAATGCTTGGAGGTATCCAAAGGAGCGTTGGGGTTTCTTGGCTGATAATTATCCAAAGGCCGGAGCAAACCTTCTTTTACCAATCCTCTAAAGATATCACTTAAAGGCATCCCAAGGTTTCTCAAGCCTTGGAGCCGAGATCTGGATGCATCAGGTCTCTTGGGAACAAAGGAAGTGGCATTGTTAGCGATCTGTCCCGTAGCCGACGCGCCTCTTTGCCTTTAGCGGGAGCGAGAGCAAGTGTTGGAGGGAGGAGCCCGATATCCGTAGGCGGGTGCGGCGCGGCTGGCGATTGTAAGCCTTTTCAAACTTAGCCCCGGAATTAACCATTGCACGTAAGTCGGCGTAGGGGAAGCTGGGCCGAGGGAAGCTCTCGATGCGGCTTCAAGCATGACCGAAAGATGCTCTAATCGCTCCTCGTCGAGAGGGAGGAATGGCCATTTCACTGAGCTTTAAGTTCCACCTCTTATAGAAATCCCCAATATTCTCATTAGGGCGCTGCATCGTTGTTTGCAGGTCAACTCTGTTTGTCTCCCATTCCAAGTTGGCTTTATACTTATCTGTGAAAGTACTGGTAATCCGTTCCCAAGTATCCCTAGCTTCAGGCTGCAATCGGAAAAACCATTTCAAAGCCCCTGACTTCAAAGAGAGACTAAAGTAATCAGCCAACTGTTGGTTTGTGCATCCCTTAGCTTTCATTGCCAAAGTGTAGGTGTCCAAGTGAGTTTTAGGGCACGCACTTCCATCAAACAGTTCGAGATTGGGCATCACGAACTTGTGAGGCAGGGGTACGATTGAGTCGGGATCTGTAGGCCGAAGAGCAGTGTTCCTTTTGACGGTCAATTCAGCGATCTGCGCTTTCATTTCCTTGTGTTGCTCCATAAACCAAGCCAATTGGGGATCCAAAGGTGGAGCGGGAATGCCTGAGCCGATATTTGAGCCAGGAAGAGGACTAGCTGTTGGTGGTGCATTGGTGGAAGGAATACCATATCCCGGAGCATAGGTGAAAACCTGTCCTTCGCCCAAATTACCCTGGGGAGTGTAGGTAGGAGCTTGGGCAAAGGGATAGAACCCAGCGACTTGCTGTTGGCTTCCAATCGGCAGAGAAGATGGAGGCAGATCTGAGGTAGCCAGATGGCTTGGATTTCCTGAGTGAGGCTCATAAGTAGGCTTAAGTGCGGGCTGCTGTCCCTGATTGTTGAATTGCACGGCTGGTTGTGGCAAGAGTGCATAACCGGGAGGATACTGTGGTCCTGGTGATTCTGATGAAACTGGGATGGGGGCTTGGTAACCCATTGAACCCTGAGTGAGAAATGGGTTTGCGGAAGCTGTGTGAGGAGCAGCTGAGCTAGCATCATTCTGAGGAGGGGCTCCTGACCGTTGCCCGAACCAAAGCTGTGGTGGCATTCCAAACCGTTGTCGCGAAAGTCCGGATTGATTGGTCCCAACCGAGGCGGGATCCCAATTTGCCGTGGCATTCCGGGTATCCCCAACCATGGGAAGGCATTTCGCATCGACTTTGTCCCCCGAGGCATTGCGAACCGGCTCGCCCCGTCAGCCGCGGTGATCCAGCTGGGTCTGGCAGCTTGGAGAGCCTGGCCGACCTGCAGATCGAGGAGCACGGGCTCTGGTGGTAGTACCATGGGAGGCCGGTGGTGGCATCCTGGAGTAGTCGGGTTGACTCAAGAGCGGGATTGAGGTCTTCCTCTTCTTCCACAATGAAGGTGCCATTCTGGGTTGAGACTGGCGGCCAATCCATGGCTTTTGATAGCCTCCATAAGGCCGTTCACTGTGATTCCTGTCGCACTCTCATCCGTTCGCCTAACTGATTCCATTGCGGTTACGTTTGAGGAGTCCCAGGAGGCGGAGTGACGTTATCCCCATCATTACCGGCCGATGCGGACATTCGAAATCCGGAGTCGGAACAAACGGTGAAGCCGACGATGCGCTTGACTCTTCCCAATCGGATCAAACGGTGACCCGGTGCCCGAAACCAAGCTTTGTGCGAGGCTGCGGGGAAAGACACGAGGGTTCAGATGTTTGGGAATTGAAGGTGGGTAGGTGTTTGGGCTTTGGGCTCATGCAACATGCAGTTATTTGTTCTTGTTTACTTAAAACATGTTTTATTAACCTAATCGGTTGGAAAAGATTGCTCTTCTTTTTCGCAAACTACTCTGGATCCTGGATCAGTGGGCCCCGTCACTACGTCTAAGCCCCTCGTATTCCACCTGTATTTCGACCTCCCAGGGTGGACAGCCCCGGGCGAGGGTCCTATAGGGCAAGTGGGTCCCACCGACCGAAAGAAAAACGATCCTAAAAGTCTGGCGGGTAATCGAGTCTTAACGAGCATTCGATGTAAATTACGGACAAAGCTGACACCAAAGTCAAGATCATGTCCGAGAGCTCGACAAAAAGTCGGCATGATTTGGACTGATAAATGTCCACGATTGATCTTGATTTGTCGTCAATTAGGCCGTAATTAGGCATGGAATAATCATTAATCCTTGATGACTCAGTGTCAATCTTTGGGAGTCGGTGTATAATTTGTGCCGCCGAGCCGAAGTCAAGGCGCCGGTCAATATCTTGGTCAAAGTCTGCGGTGGCAAACCGGCATGACTTCGACTGATTAGGGTCCCTGAAAGATATTGAGTCGGTATGCCGACAAAGGCTTGAAAGGAAAGGTCTATACACAGACAGGGCATGACACAGACCAAACTAAAAACCAACCGGGTCTCGGACAAAAGTGTGTCACGGACAAGTGCATGGTCGACACGAGGCTCCATGGGATGTTTGGGTAGTCCTGTGCTCGTCTGAGAGGCGTAATAAGACCAAACAGACCGCGACAAGGATTTCCCCGGGTTAGGGACGTAGTGTGCAGTGTACGGTCACGTGCGCGTAGTGTGCAAGCAGTCTATATTCTTTTTCTGAGTAAAATAGAAATTTTTTTTTTATGTTTCTTAAAAATATGATGCATGATTTTTTTTTTGAAAATTTTCTTTTTTTTGAAAATCCTTTTTTTTTGAAATTTTTTTTTTGAAATTTAATGAACACATAAGTACGTAAGCACGAAAATTCCGACAGTTAGGGACATGATTCCGACAGTCAAAATTTTGACTTTTTTCGAGGCGGCCAAAACAACACGAAAAATGTGCAAAAATCAACACACACACATAAATGATTTTCAAAGCCGGGACGGAAGCTTGACCCTCAAAAGCTTTTTTTTTTTTTTTTGAAAACGGTGATACCGGTACGTGGGATTGTTAAACCACAATTTATCCCCGACTCGTGTTAGGAGGCGATAACGGGAAGTTTAATGGTTTCCACCAATATACCAAATATCTTTTTTTTTTTTAGAAAAAAACTTACGTCCCCAGCGGAGTCGCCACTGTGATGTACCCGATTTTTTTTGAAATCAAACGGAGTCGCCACGCCATTTTTATTTTAAGGGCCAAAACTTTGAAAAATGCCCGAAATTAGAAATTTGGGTTCGGAGGTCACGTTACACGCCGGGAAGGACGTTAGTGTGCACCCGGAATGCCTCGTAAAACGAGTCTTCCAAGCTGAAAATCATTTGTGTGTGTGTGTGTGCGTGTTTTGGCCAAAATAAGTTGAAACTGAGGAAAGTAAAAATTGGGAATTCTTTATTAGACTTTGGACAGATCCCATGATTTTTGGTGTGA
Source organism: Adenophora triphylla var. japonica (assembly GCA_022495995.1). Lineage (NCBI taxonomy): Eukaryota > Viridiplantae > Streptophyta > Magnoliopsida > Asterales > Campanulaceae > Adenophora > Adenophora triphylla. Next base: position 182,788 of record JAFEMH010000872.1, on the reverse strand, counting down.
TTTTTGGGTTGAGATTTGACACTCAAAAGATTTTTGGAAGTTGAAAACCATTTCTGCCAGAAGGAAAAAGGCAGTGGACACTTAATTTTGAAATGGACTTTAGTGCTTGAAAACTACAAAATCTTGGAAAAGTCCGAGAATGAAAAATGTTAAAAACACCTTAAATAAGGTTTTTGTAAAAGAACTTTTCATTTTTGAGATGATTTGAGGACCTAAAACCCTCTGGAAATCTCAGATATGAAATCTGGATTTCCAGAGACTGATGAACTGATCTTTAAAAGAAAATTTGAAAAAAGGAGTTTTACTCACGCAAAAAATAAAGTAAAAATATGTCTGGAAAGCTATGGATGTTGGCTACAAAAAGTGTTTTGTAGTCAACACCAAATTACAAGTTTATCTGTGTCCAAAAAATTAGACCATGGACTGGGGTCTTAGAAAATTGCTACTGGACAGCAACTTCTCAAGAAGGAAAAACATGATTTTAAAGGGGGTTTTGCATCCATGCTTGTCCCCATTTCCCTAGGTTTTGATTAGTGATCACTTGACATTTTAGTGGTGAATCAAATATATCAAACCATCCTTGGGGTACATTAGGACTAAGCACTTCATTTGCTTGGGAAGGGGAATTTTATCCTTTGAAAATGAGATTTGATGTATGAAAATGATTTTTAGGGTTTTGAAAATGTGTTTTCTTTGTAAGAAAGTAAGAATACTTTGAAAATAATGTTGATCCTTGTAGAAGATCATCCATGGAGATGAACTTCCATGGTGATCTTCTTGAATCTAAGAAAAGAAGATGAACAAACTACATTTTGGAGTTTGAAAATGCATGCATGGATGAATTTTAGGGTAAGGAGAGGGAGGTTATACCTATCTTCCTTGTGTTTTGTGTTTGAATGGATTCAAAGGCTTGAATGTGTTTAGGGCTTGAAAGTGTTTAGGGTTGATGATTTGAGTTGGTTAAAGAGAAAACAAGTAGATAACAATGAAGTCCTCTATGTTTTCTCTCTAATCCTCCTCCTAAGGGGTGATTTGAGCTTGGATTGGTGTATGTATGAGAGTATGTATGAGAGTGATTTGAAAGTATTTTGAGTGAGTGGGATTTGGGAAAGATTGGAGAGAAAATGGTGGCAATTCAAGTGAATTCCCACTGTTTTTTCTCTATTTTTCGCCAGTGCGATTCTTTGTGAGTGATTTGTGTTGTGTAAACTGAGAGAGGAGGGTTCAATTTATAGCCCTCTGAAATTGACAAACATGTCCGCGCGGATAGGATTGTAAACGTGCACTGTTCATTAAATGTAGCTCCAGGCTTTGGACAGGAAGAATAATCTTTTGAAAATTCAAACTGGTTATGTTTTTCAACTTACCAGATTGGGTTTTTTTCAATTTCTTTTGCTTTTTTAGATTCTTTTGTAGGTTTAACCTTAAATAACAATGCCCACTTTGCCCTTGCTTGGTTAGAAAAGTTAGGAATGTTAGGAATTGTTAGAAATGTTATAACTTTCGTTAATTTTCTAACGAAAATACTAACAAGCTCAAATTGGAGCACTTACACCCTGCTGGTCACCACTAGTCCCAGCCATTACAATGATCCCTGCAGGAAACACTCGGCGTCAGATATCACACACTCCCCCTTAGACTAGACATCTACCCTTGACTCTAGCCAAAGCTCTGATACCAACTGTGGGCACCTCCCAACTCCCGGACCTATAAACCGTGTCCCAAGATGGAGGGTCCCAAAATATACCATTTCAAAAAAAACTTTTATTTCTTTTAACTTGAAAAGTATGTCAACCCCTTTTTCAAAACAATTTCAAAATAACCTCTCTATACGGAGGTGATATATAAACCTGTTTCAAACCAAACACAACCTGTCTTTACAAAATATACAACTAGAAAGGCTATACACAAGCCAACCATAACCAAACCAAGTTTAAGTTACTTACAACACGATACAACTGAAATATGCTGTAAAACTTTATATACAAAACATTTCCCAAAAGAATAACAACCAAAGTCCAGCCCCAACTCCCAAATCAATACATACCCTGACAACCCAAAAAGGAGTCCAAACTCTTCCCTCAGCCTCACTGGTCCGGTCCACCTGTCTCAGCGGGATCTAAAACAATAAAGGGAGAAGGGGTGAGATAAAATCCCAGCAAGCTATTATGTATACAACAATATGCCATACAATATGCAACACATAAACAGGTTGCTCATATTGGAAAACAGTAAACACATTACGTTACCTTTTCTTTCTGACCAATAAGTCATACCAGATGCAACACACAATCAGGTTGCCAAATATCAAATATGCAACACATAAGTAGGTTGCCAAGATCACATTGGGAAACAGTAAACACATTATGATACCTTTCCCATCTAAATCACATATAGTATAACGGTGGGAGTAATTCTCCTCTTGTGAACTGCTGGTGCACATTCACGGCTTATACGATCTCTATTGGAGATCCATATAAGTTATCAGCTATCATATGGCATGACTGCACATATCCATAGAAGCTGCACACCCCCAGACCGTGGCCACAGAAGGGGGAGAGGTCACAGGTATAAGGAAATCTAAACACCTTATGAGATATCTTCCCATAAGTGATAGTATCCCGTATACCCCCAAAAGATCAGCTGATATCACCATGTTCAAGCACATAACAGATACTTGAAAATAAGTCCACCCTATGGGACACCAATGTATATAACATGGAACTATAATTCATGTTAATTCAATCACAATAGTGCACATACATTTCAACACTATTGAATAATAACACAATTCAATGACATGGTATTAAAAACTCATGTTCAACCAAAGAAACGGTGCAACACGTATTAAACGCCATGTGCACAATAACTAGAAACAGGTAAGCACTTATGGCACAATTTATATCACATAAGTCTTACAATTTCATTTCATACTATGGAACCCAGAAACAGGGTGTTATCCCTCCTGTTCCAAACAAGTAAGTAATGCCCTATTCACTTTTAGGCACTATAGAGCAAATAACCCTACATAGGTCATCACGTAGGGGTACAATAACATATAAGTAGTCCTACGCAATCACAATACAACATTAAACCACTTCCCTTTTGGTTCCAAGTTCAAATACCAAGTTGTATAACATTTGGTTCAAGCGTCATAAACTGCCTTTCAAGCAAGTTCACGACAATATTTAAAGCACTTCCCATTATCCAATTGGACCATTTCAAGTTCCATAATGTAGTACTAAAGTTGTACTAGAATCCTAGTTAAATAGTGTATCAATATATGCCCATTAAGCTAGGTTCCCAAGGCTTCAAACATGGTTCAAGGGCTGCAGGGTAAAATAGTTTTAAGGCCATACTTGCCTTTCAAGCATTTTCGCAACATTATTTAAGGACCTTACCAATATCTTTTTGGCCCAATTCAAACTCCATTATGTAGTACTAAAGTTGTACTAGTGCTATACTTAAAGAAGCATTGATTCTATACATGTTTGCTTAGGTCTACAAGCCCTCAAAGTCAACCCCTGACCCCTGATCTGGGCACGAGTCGTGAAGGGTGTCACAAGTCGTGCACCAACCCTGCACGACTGCTGCAGCTGTCATGACTAGTGCTCCCTATGGACCACTGAAGTTTCACGACTGGAATAGGCAAGGTCACGACTTGTGCTTAATGGCACGAGTCGTGCTCAAGCTCAGGAACTGGTGTGCTTTGCTGAAGAACATCAGCAACAACACCAACACTCAAACCCTCATTTCCAGCAACTGCAAAGGCCATAAACTGACTTCAAACTTCACTATACATCAGTTTAAACCCCTACCTATCCTTCCTTCATACCATATAACATTTATACACATGTTCCAATTCATCCCATCACCCTTTACCATGGTTCTTCAACCCTACCTAGTTGTTCCCCATTTAAACACCAAGAACTGATTTCCAACTTCCTACAAATCATTCACAACTTCGTAATAACATCATTAACAAGCCATGAACAGTTATTGGAAAAGAACCATAACAACTTACCTCAATAAAAAGAAAATATAAACGGATAAACTTGCTCTACTCAACTCCCTTTGCACTAGTTCAAAGATGAAATCAACCACAGCCCAAGGGATGAATTTCTGGGATTTTTGAAAGCTTAGCTAGGGTTTAGGAACCTTCAAGAACGTAAGAACATGGAGAGAATTGAGGAGGTGAATTTTAGCTTCTTGGAGAAGCTTTAAAGAGATATATATAAAGCAATTTTCACTCTAGCTCCTCGAAGATAGAAATTCAACAAAACACTACCTTAAAGTTAAAGTTTTACCTAAGCACCTCAACCATTTTGTAACACTTTCAAATCACATTTCAAGTGTTAACAATTAACTACACAACTTTTCTTTATTTAGACATTATATGATTAAATCAAGTTATAACATCTAAATCCACATATTTCATCAAAAATGTCAAAAATGAACATGTAAGCAAATCAAATGCCAACAACAAAGGATGATATGCAAGGCATACCCAACCCCACGTACTTCACGTGTGACCAAAATGTGCCTAGGATTAGGGTCGTGACACAAGTCTTGTTTATTCCCGATGTGGGATAATGTTCTCTTACACTAGTTTGTCACGGATTTTAATGGCCATACATTCAGACAATTGACTTCTCTCCAATCTTTCAATCACATTATGTCGTACATTTTTATAGAACCGATCAATTTTATACTGTCATCGTGCCATTAGCACGGGCAAGAGAGTAATAGTGTGTAAACAAACGACCACTAAGTGGGTCGTTGCTATTAATATAACAAGTGAGTTTTATAATTTAAAATATACTGTATTAAAAAGTTGTCATATTAAAATTTGTAATTTTGAGCGGGGCGTCAAAATGAAATTTTTTGTTTATTAAAATGAGACGGAGAGAGAGTAGTTTGTAGGGGTGAGAAGAAAAATTGAAAAAAAAAAGGAAAAAAGCGGAAAAACCAACCAAATAGGTTCTGGTGAAAGACATTCACAAAAATAAAAAAAATAATAAAAAAATTGGCTCAATTTCAGTTTGTTGCATCCACAATTCCACACCGTTTTTTGAAAATCAAACTGAAACGATTTACTCAAAACTATGTCGTTTAAATATCTATAGTATAAATAAGAACTGTCCACCTCACCATGTAAACAGTACAATGAATAGTGTCAAATGCCAAATTTTTCATTTTGCACTCACTAAGTTGTCCCTTTCCCATTTTGCTCTTAAAAAAATATTTTTTTTTAAATTAAAAAAAAAAAATGTGTTCTCGGACACGGTCTTTTACTAGTAGGTTATATTTTAGAGTGTACTCCCTCCGTCCCAGAAAACCTTTCCCATTTTGAATAGTGCCAAGTCAACCGACGCCGACTTTGATCAAACTTTAATATCAATCTATTCATTCTAATGAAATTTTAATAATTGCTATTGATAAATCATTTGGTTATTTTATGGATAACAATTTTTAGATTTTTATTATGATAAGTAAATTGATATTAAAGTTTGGTCAAAGTTGAATTTGGTTGAACTGAGTTCGTATTAACCGGGTAAGATTTTATGGGTCGGAGGGAGTATTGATTATTAGCAAGAGGCTATTTGGTAATTCTCGCTCAAGTGTTTATATCTTTGATTTACCCAAAGCTTAGTTGATGATGCAGAGTCTACGTTCTTGATTTTTTGCCTACCCCAAATTCATTCAGTTGCATCTTGTGTAATTAGACATTGTTTCCTCCTTGCTTGAACTCACTGCCATTACATTTGTTTTATATGAACTCATTATAATTCTGTTTAACAAAAATATTGCTTTGTTTAATTTAATTTAACTGTGTACTCCCTCCGTCCCACCCAAAAAGGCACAAAATGGGTCTTGCACGGAAATTAATTAAGGGGAATATATAGTATATTAAGTGTTGTAAGTATTAAAAGTAAGGTATGAGAGAAAATATGTGGTAGAAAATAGTAAGTAGATGATTATTGAGAGTATGACAAATGGTTCCCATTAATAAAGTACTTCCTCCGTTTCAGAAAAAGCGTCACCATTTTAAGTCCGGCACGCAAATTAAAGAAATAGGTTGGAAGAAAAAATGTTGTGAGTGTAATTTGAAAATAGGAGAAAGAATTAGTGGAGGAAATAGTAAATTTAAAAAGTGTTGTGAGTGTAATAGTGTTTTAGGAGAGAGAATGAGTAGAGAAAATAGTGAGTGGGTGTAATAGAATATTAATAAAATATTTTCATTTTAGGAAAAGGTGGCGCTTCAAACGAGACGCCATTTTGAGTAAAAAATGACGAATTTCCTGGGACGGAGGGAGTATTAAAAAAAAATTCATTATCGGAGTGCCTTTTTAAATGGTACACCTAAAATATAATTTTGTGCCTTTTCTTCGAGTGATACGAATAACAATGTATAAATTTGATTTCTAAACTATACTCCCTCCGTCCCACCTAAGTGTGCACCATTGACCAAGGCACGCCAATTAAGAAATATTATTAAGATAATGAAAATGTGTGATAGAAAATGAAGAGAGAGAATGAGTGGAGTAAATAGTAGGTTGGTTGAATAAATTGTATGGTGAAGAATGAGTGGAGTTAATGAGTGGGTGGGGTATGGAGAATATAAAATATTAAAACATTTTCCATTTTTGATAGTTCACACTCGGCTAAGATGGACCAAAAGGAAAATAAGTGTACACTCGACTGGGACGGAGGGAGTATGTTTTTGTAGATGGAAGCATTTAATGTTGAGATTGAGAAAGAATCGATTGACACTGAATCAAACCAAAATCAAATGACACCGAATCAAATCGAAATCAAATGAAACCAGGCCGAAATCGAAGGCGTTTCAAATTACCTAAAACCTACTCCCTCCGTCACGTCCGAAAATGCATAAATTTTCTTTTTGGGTGTTCCATTTTAAAAGGCACGGTCCCAAAAAGGAAACTTTTTATTACTATTTCACCACTCATTCTCTCTCCTACTTTTCTTTTACACTCACAACGTTCTCTCTTCTAACTATTCCTCCCACTCATTCTCTCTCCTATTTAATTTTTCATATTCACAACATTTAAACTTTTTCTCTTTTCTACATCACTTTTCTTAATTTGCGTGCGATGTTGATTTTGTGTCTTTTCGGCCGGGACGGAGGGAGTATATCTTTTATCACAAAATCTGGGGAGAAACGCGTTTCTCCGTCGCTTCTGGAGAAACGGGGCTTGTTTTGTCGCGCGACATACTTAGCCACCACAACTGGATATCCTTTCCAAAGCTTCTGGATATCCAGAAGCTTTGGAAAGGATATCCAGAAGCTTTGGAAAGGATATCCAGAAACCAAATATTTTTTCTCATTATCCTTTCAAAGTTTCCTGATATCCATGTTCGATGAAAGTATATCCAGAAACTGGCTTATTATGTCGCGCGACAAAACAAGCCCCGTTTCTCCAGAAACACGGAGAAACGCGTTTCTCCCCAGACCGACTCATCTTTTATTTTGATCTCGATTTTGACCTAAAAAATCGAAACAAACCCTACCGAACCGAGCACACCATTAGTAGTTTGTAATGGGTGCACCTTATGCGACCATTAACATGCGGGTAGTCGAGAGTCTAGTCCCCAAACACGCCCCAGCCTTGAGTAACGAACGAGTGAAAAGTAAAACATCAGTAAAAATGGCGTTAGCTAGGTTGAGGGTTTTATCACCCGCGACAAAGGGCTTTATCGGCGTCGGCAACCATTCTTATCGTCCGGTCACCACCAACACTCATTCGACTCCTCTATTAGAGAAATTGATTCAGGGATCAGTTTCACGAATCAAATCATCACTAGATTTTGAGGAAAAGACAAATTCAACCTTCAGAAACCCCAAATTTTCATGGGATACCCTCCTCACTTCTCTTCGTTCTTCTTCTCACCAGAAAGCTCAGCTGGTAAGGTCTTCATCACTCCTATTCCTTGGATTATTCTGTTTATTGTTAAAAGTAGCCTTTTTATTTACTCCCTCGTCCCCAAATGAACAAAACGTACCCATTTCATTTTAAGGGACACACTCTGAAGTGTACTTTTTATAGTATTTTAATAACAAAAATGCATAAATATTCTTGCTATTCACCTTCTTTAGATTTAGTTTTAAGATAATAAAATGAAGGCGCTAGATTGTTCGAGAACTCTTTAATTCCAGGGTTAATTGCATTTTAGGGTTCAAAATTTCTCAAGGCTAGTCACTTAAATGTATCAGTTTTGGCGATTTGTGGTCCAGTATTAAAACTTAAAAGTAGGGTCTTTGGTTATATTGAAATTAGTTTCCTATCCAAGGTGCTGCAATGTTTTTCTTTTTTAATTGAAGGCGCTAGATTGTTCGAGAACTCTTTAACGAATTATCCACCACCACCCACCTGCATTGCCTATGTTAAAACATGGCAGAGATATCAAGCATGAAAAAGTATTTGAGAGAGAATGATTTTATGTTATTGCTTCTATCATATTTACAATATACATGCCTTTATATAGGCAACTAATACTACAAAGATAAAAATAATACTAGACTAAATACAATTCACCTAGGGAAGGCACAAAGAACATTGCAGATAAATGTTGGACTGGGACTGTTCATAAACTTCCAGCAGGTTCCATGGGTGGCCAGTGGTATTTACCATGGCCATGGTTCATCACTCCCCCTCAAGTTGGCGTATGAAGATCACGAATGCCCAACTTGCCTAGTAAATAATGAAATTGCCGACGCCCTAATGCCTTCGTGAAAATGTCGGCTACCTGATTCTTCGAATTGACGTGTGACGTGACTATATTACCTGCCTGCATGTGATCTCGAACAAAATGGCAATCTATCTCAATGTGCTTTGTTCTTTCGTGAAACACGGGATTCGCAGCAATGTGGAGTGCCGCTTGATTATCACAATAGAGTAACATAGAATTGGTATGCGCAACTCCCAAATCTTTCAAAAATGCTTTCAACCACATTAGTTCACTCGTGGTTGTTGCCATGGCTCGATACTCGCTTGGTAGAAAGAACGAGACACTATCCTCGCTTCTTTGTCTTCCATGAAATACCTGATGATCCAAGCTGAATAAAATATCCGGAAAGAGACTTTCTCGTAATAGGACAACTCGCCCAGTCTGAGTCACAATAAGCTCGCAATCGGAGATCGCTATCACATCGCAAGAGAATACCTTGGCCCGGATTCTTTTTCAAGTACCTCAATACACGGTATCTTTGCATCTAAGTGTTCTTGCTTGGGGTTTTGTGCAACCGAGAAAGAATGTGTACTGAGTAACACAACTCTGGTCGTGTGATAGTAAGATAGATGAGACGCCCCACCAATCTTCGATACATTCCTTGATCTTCCACATCACTGCTTGTGGTCAACGCTAGCTTGTGGTTCTGCTCCATGGGGAAATCTACAGGCTTTGATCCGAGCATGCCACACTCTTCAAGGATGTCCAGAGTATACTTCCGCTGGCATAGAAATAGACCTTCATTCCCGCGAGCAACTTCTATGCCCAAGAAATATTTTAGTGGGCCGAGGTCTTTAATACGGAAACATGTGTTTAAGTAAGTCTTGAACTTTTTACATGTCTCTGAATTGTTTCCTGCCAACACAAGATCATCTACATATACCAATAAGCCCATGAAAACTCCGTTACTTTGATAAGTAAATAGAGAATAATCCGCATGGGACTGAACAAATCCAAACCGGACAAGTGCCGATGATAGTTTTGCAAACCAATTTCTAGAAGCTTGTCGTAAGCCGTAAATTGATTTTCGGAGCTTACACACTTTGTTAACTCCATCTGTGGTATATCCTGGAGGTAGCTTCATGAATACTTCCTCTTTTAAATCTCCATGGAGGAATGCATTATTAACGTCCATTTGGTGTAATTCCCAGCCTTTAGCAACAGCCACAGCAAGGAAGCATCGCACACTAACTAATTTTGCAACCGGAGCGAAGGTTTCATGAAAATCTAACCCCTCCACCTGGGTATAACCCTTCTCTACAAGTCTCGCCTTGTAACGTTCAACAGTCCCGTCCGCATTGTACTTGATTTTGTATACCCACTTGCAATCAATGGGTTTCTTTGATGTCAGTGCATCTTCTATTGTCCATGTGTTGTTTGTTTCTAGAGCCTCAATCTCTTCAGCCATCGCTATCCGCCACATCGGATCCTTTACTGCCTCAGAAAAAAACCTGGGTTTTACTTGTGAGCTTATAGCAGATAATAAAGCTTTATGACGAACTGAGAATCTATCATACGATACATAATTAGTAATGCGATAAGGAGTACCTGTTGACCTTTCATGGAATGGGATTGAACCAGGGAAATCTATACTTGAGCCATGTGATCTCATTGTGTTATCTTGATTGTTTGATGAAGCCAAGCAATTATGTGAACTCACACCAGCAAGACGAGCTGAATATAGCACATAGTCATTCAGGTGAGCCGGTCTTTTGACAATCCGTTGAGGTCTCCCGGTGTGATCTTGAATAGTTTCCTCTTCTTGGACGAAACTGGTGCTCCCCCTTTCTTCTTGCGTAATTGATTCTTCCATCTGGTCAAACTCAATGACTTCACAATCATCATCACCCATCCATAAGCCTGGAATAACATTTTCTTTGTTTGTCCTGAACTCTCCTTGCTTGTGTTTTGCAAAAGGAAATATATCTTCATGAAACACAACATCACGTGAGACTAGGAATTCATGTCTCTCAATATCATAAAGTCTCCAACCCTTCTTCCCATGTGGGTATCCAACAAAGATACATTTTCTACTTCTAGGACCAAACTTATCTTTCTCCCTTGGGCGATAGTGAGCATAAGACAAGCATCCAATAACACGAATGTGCTCATACGATGGTTTATGCCCAAAAAGCTTTTCATATGGTGACTTTCCCAATAATTTGACTGTGGGAATACGATTAATGAGAAAAGTTGCAGCCAATATGCATTCCCCCCAAAATCTAATTGGGAGGCTAGCTTGGAAGCGTAATGCTCTAGCCACTTCAAGTATATATCTATGTTTTCTTTCGACACGCCCATTTTGTTGTGGTGTATCAACACACGATGTTTGATGAGTAATTCCTTTCTCCCGATAGAAATTCAACATCGAGTTAGACACAAACTCTTGGCCATTGTCACTTTGAATACATTTTATGTCTTTACTAAACTGAGATTTAACCATTGCCACAAAATCTTTCACAAGCTTCTCCGTCTCACTCTTTTCAGTCATTAAGAAAGTCCAAACGGCTCGACTGAAATCATCCACAATTGTGAGAAAATAATGTGCACCACAAGAAGAAGCTTTTCTATATGGGCCCCAAATGTCACAATGCACAATATCAAAAGAACTTTGAGATTCATTCTTACTAGTTGAAAAACGAGTACGAGTTTGCTTGGCTCTATGACATGCATCACATACACCAACATTATCAGCCTTATTGCTAGACGAACTGGAAAATAAATTTAAATGCTTATTTGATAAATGGCCCAACCGTCGATGCCACAAAAAACTTGATCCCAATTTCTCTGTCTTCAAAGCCGCACATGAGATCACTGGCTTGAAGTAGTAAACCCCGCCTTGTAGTTCACCCATTCCAATCTTGGTCTTCGAAGTACAATCCTGTATCAAGCAAGACTGATTAGTAAAGATGACATTACATTTCATATCTCTAATTAATTGATTAATAGAAATTAAGCTGCAAGTAAGTCCAGGAGCATAAAGCACATTATGAAGGACTATCTCCGAAGATAACTCAACAATCCCAGCCTTTGTGGCTATCGTTTCCGTTCCATCTGGAAGCATAATCGGTGTGGGATTAACTTTTACCATGCTTTTTAAGAAGTCAAGTTTGTCCGTCATGTGATTAGAGGCCCCACTGTCTAAAATCCATGATAAAGAAGTTTGAGTATATAAGGCCTTACCACTCGACTTTTCATCTGTGGACTTGGGAATGTCCAATAATGACAATAACTTTTGAACTTGCTCCGGTGTAAGGGTTGAACTAGAGCCTTGAGTAGTCTCATGTTCTCCTGGTGCTTGGACTTGGACTGCATTTGCAGACTGCATCTTGGCTCCAACGCCTCTTCCTATCTGCCCTCGTCCAGCTCCACGACCTTTGTCTGCAGGGAACTTCTTCCATCCTGGGGGGTACCCAATTATCTCATAACAACTTGTCACATCATGCCCCGCCTTAAGACAATTTGTGCAAGTTTTTCCCGATTTGTTTTTCTCCTGAACATTACCTCTGCCCTTTCCAGATTGAGCAACAAACGCACATTGCTCAGATCGTTCAGATTGATCTCGAGCAACTGCCTTGTGACGCTCTTCCTTCGTGACCATTGCATACGGCTTGCTGAGTGAAGGCAATGGATCCATGCTTAGAATCTGCGATCGAACTGTCCCGAAGGTAGAATCGTCTAACCCCATTAAAAATTGAAAAACTCTTTCTTCATCTCTTTCCTTGACAATAGCTTGGGCTGAACCACATGTGCACGGGGGAATATGGGTATAACTCTGAAGCTCATCCCACATTCCTTTCAATTTTGTATAGTATGCGACAATTGTCATACCTTGTTGTCTTAAAGAAGCAATTTCATTCTTCAGCTGATAAGTCCTTGGTGCATTCCCAATACTGAACCTATCCTTTAAGTCATCCCAGACCTCCTTTGCTGTTTCCAGATACGCAATGCTGGGCTGCAGCGATTTCTCTATCGAGTTGAATATCCATGAAACAATCATGGAATTAACTGGAATCCACAAAGCTGCCTCCAAGGACTTATCATCGATAGGCTTTGTGACAGATCCTTCAACAAAATCGAGCTTATTCTTTGCGCGAAGAGCATTCTTCATGGCTTTCTCCCATGTGTCGTAGTTTGTATCATTCAGCAAACACGATGTAAGAATAACCCCCGGCTGATCAGACGGGTGCAAGTAAAATGGAGAAAGGGAATTAATTGAATTGCTACTTCCGGCCATCTCTAGACAAAGAGAAAAGAAAAAAAATTGGTACTGAACCGTTACTGCTCTGATACCATGTTAAAACATGGCAGAGATATCAAGCATGAAAAAGTATTTGAGAGAGAATGATTTTATGTTATTGCTTCTATCATATTTACAATATACAGGCCTTTATATAGGCAACTAATACTACAAAGATAAAAATAATACTAGACTAAATACAATTCACCTAGGGAAGGCACAAAGAACATTGCAGATAAATGTTGGACTGAGACTGTTCATAAACTTCCAGCAGGTTCCATGGGTGGCCAGTGGTATTTACCATGGCCATGGTTCATCAGCCTAGTTGTATATCAAACATAATTATGCGAGTTAGAATAAAAGAAATAAGATTAAAGAGTTAGTAAGAGCTCCCTTATTGAACACCCTTGTGTCCACGGCATCAAGCAAAGCAATGTAATTTGATCTAGCTATTGTTTGGACAATGTAAACAAAGTAACTTCACATAATGTCTAAAAAAACTAATTCCTTGAAAATAATTTATGATAATGCAGTTATAGAATAAACAAGTGAAGATACAAATAAATTTGACAAGGAAATAACATAGAAAGAGATTATGGATAAGATGTTTTTAAAGATTGAAGTAAGAATAAAAAAGGGGTAAAAGGTAAAATTCCTATATCTAGGATGAATCACTTTGTGTTTGCCAAGCTCTAATGTAATGAATATACGAGGAACCATTGTGTAATGAAGAAAACTGGTGAAGAGAGAAGGTAAAAGCTGTCTGGAATGGTATGAGACATTTTCAATATTTAGGAAGTGTGTATGTAGATGGTGGTGGTGGTTGTGTTGGGTGGTGCTGCAGTGGTTATGAAGTTTCTATAGTGGGTAATGGTGATAATTTTTTCTAAAAACACTTCTAGTCCCTTATATTGAAATATTTTAGTTTTAGACCACCTTGGAATCCATACCTAAACTAATTTTCAAAGGTCTAACATAATATCTAAATTCTAACCCAGACCCTACCGTAACTACAAATTTGGAATATTTGATCCCAAATTGCCAAAAGTGAAACCTTGGGGCTCTAAATGATGAGCTTACAGAAAGTTTGGACCCTAGAATGCAAGAAATCCATGAGCCCTTGGGATTGTGACTTGTTTTCTTATATGGGTTTCAACTTCTTCTTTTTTCTTTCTATTTTGGTGAATATAGTTTCCTAAAAATATTGTTCCATAGGTGCTTGTTTGCCTACAAACAAAAGTATCCTATAACTTGTAATGTTACGATAGAATGAAAGAACTTGTTCTGATGCATGAACCATTGGTTTATTAGACAGGTTGTGGAATGGCGATTAGAGAAGTTGGTTAAAGAATGTGAGAGAAATCCTGACTCTTACTCTGACGTGATACATTTATGTGGAAAAATCCAAAATCTTCAATATGCTTTACGGGTTTTTACTTTGATGGAAAATCACAATATCAAACCAACTTCTTCTGTATTCAATGCCCTTATTTCTGCAAGCATGTCTTCAGGTAATGTCCCTAAAATTTCTTCCGACCTTTTTTTTGTTTTAAATTCCTTCTTCGCTTACATCTTTTACGTCTTTTTTTTTCAATCCCAAGTCTTTTCTTTGACGGTTCATGTTAGCTGACCCCAAATTATTTTGGGACTAAGGCTTTGTTGTTGTGATTGTATATCTTCAGGTAATGTGATCACAGCAATTAGCTTATTTGAGACAATGCAAACCTCAGAGGACTATAATCCAAATTCCGACACTTATACTGCTTTTATTTTGGGATTCGGAGACTTGGGAAATGAAAAGTCCATGATTTCTTGGTACAAAGCCAAGCTGGCTTCTGGCTTTTCCGCCGATATTCAAACTTACGAAGCTCTCATAAAGGGCTTCATCAAATCCAAAAATGTTGGTGACGCTAGTAAATATTTTAACGATATGATTGCATTGGGAATCGTGCCAAACGTATCCATACTGCAAATCATGATAATGGGATTCATTGAGTTGGGAGGTTTGAATAAAGTTAAAGACTTTATGATGTTAATTCAGGAAAATGGATGGCAAATTAATGTTGATATGGCTCGGACGCTTGCGGAGTTCTATTGCGAGCTGGGAACTATTGAAGAAATGGAGGAGCTACTAGAAATGGTAACGAAAATGAGTAAAGATTTGGATGTATTATCGCATTTTCATAACGGATTAATAAAAATGTACGCTAGATTGGATAGATTGGACGATGTGGAATATTTTGTTGGGAGGATGTTGAGACAAGGGATGGTATTTAGATGTGCTGACGATGTTGACAAGGTAATTTCGTCTTATTTTAGGCGAGCAGCTCATGATAGGCTGGAAATATTTTTGGAATGCATAAAAGATTCTTATACGCTTCGTAGATCTACTTATGATTTGTTGATTGCTGGGTTTAGAAGAGCGGGTTTATATGAGAATATGGAAATGGTGGTTAAAAATATGAAGGTGGCTGGAGTTTCATAGTTTGCCTCCTATTTTCCGGCAATGTCAGAGGATTCAGTCCAAATCTCAGCTGCCAGCCAAGAAGTTAGTAGTTTGCCCTTAGGCGTAAATGTTACCCAGCTAGTTGTTCAACAACGGATATCGTCTGTTTTCAAGTATTTAGGATAAATTGTAATTTTGTTACCCAACATTTATATACGTTTTTGTACTTTGATTTTCAACATTTCATTTTTTGTAACCCGATTCTTAATATTACCTTCTGGCTTATGTTAGCAATTCAATGAAAAAAATGACCTAAAATTAATTTTTAACGGAAATTGATGAAAAAACTTAACGAGCATCATTAAAACAATACTCACTCCGTCTCAAGAAATTCGTCACTTTTTTCCCAAAATGGCGTCCCGTTTGAAGCGTCACCTTTTCTAAAATGAAAATATTTTATTAATATTCTATTATCCCACTAAGTATTCCCTCCACTCATTCTCTCTCCTAAAACACTATTACACTCACAACACTTTTTAAATTTACTATTTTCTCTACTAATTCTCTCTCCTCTTTTCAAATTACACTCACAACATTTTTTCTTCCCACTTTTTTCCTTAATTTGCATGTCAAATCTAAAATGGTGACACTTTTCTTGGGAAGGAGGGAGTATATTGTACAACCTTCTAGTTAAGATTTTTTTGGCACGAACCTGTATTGCTCAAAGGGCCTTCGTAATAATAAAAAAAATGGTGAAAAGATTATTTCGGGACGGAGGGAGTAATATCAAGGCAAACAAACAAATTCAAACTCAAGGCAAAACCAACAAGTAAAAACCTTTGACGAGAGAAAGCCTACAAATTATTGATTACATCCACGTATTAAATGTAGCTCGAAACAGGGAACATATAACACTGCAGCTTAAAACTGCCACTTCTATTCTCTTTCTAATTCCTTAAAACCAGAAGAAAAATCTTCAAAATTCAAATATGCCGTTTCGCTCACTTGAAAAATGAGATGACAACAGGGATGCCAAAACTTTTCAAACATGAATACTCTATATATAGATCATCATCAAGGTCTCGCCAAAAAATAAAGCAATTATTGATCTCCGTCTTCCTTTTCTTTTAAAGCCAAAAATGATTTCAACCAATGTTTCCAGGCAGCATCTTCTTGCTGTTCAAGCCAACTAAGGAAAGCGCTATCCAAAAGGCAGAAGAAGTTGACGTAGAGAAGCTGGTACCTGACTGGTATGTATCGAAAGTTGGCTACCTGAACAATTGGCCATATGCCTCCTTCTAGTATTAGGGCAGGGATAAAATCCCGCTTCACATCTTCCTTGACTTGTTGAGTGTTCTTTCCTGATGCGTAACCCATGTACGTGAAGAAGACGAATAAATCTAAAGGCCCAAAGATTATCCCGTCAAGTGCTACTTTAGTTGCCACAAACCGGAGGGATTTGGGTTGGAAATGAAGTCTCGATCTTAGAAGTCGATCCAAACCTTCGTACCTGCAATAAAAGATAATTACTCCCTCCGTCCCAAAAAGAATGTCTATTTTCCGAAAAAAAAAAAAAAAATTGTCCCAAAATGAATGTCCCTTTTTTGGAGAAATTACTAAATCATTCATCATCAAACAACAAGTTTTAATCTCACACTTACATGCAGAGTCAACCAAACAAAGTCTTCCAACAGAATAAGAATATCAGAACCAGGAAAACCAACAAACCAGAAAAATAGCATGTATGATGAAAGCAGTAAAGAGCTGCTTAGAGATGGTATTAGACAGTGAAGAGTTTTCAAAATTTCACCTACTTCTTTATTATGTCGCTTCATACATATTTCTTCAGAACTCCACCTAAGCAGCACATTTTTTAAGGTTTGATGGGAGGAAATTTCTAGTTGAATATCATCTATATTTGCTCATCTAGACTAATTAAGGAGTACAACAAGAAGCCTCCTCATCATTCTCAATCAACAGGATGTACTTCTTAAGCAAGCATGCTTCCAAGAGAAGTGTTGACAGCCAGGGAGCCAGAAAGGAGGAAAAAAGAGTTCAATTTTGGACACAAATATTAAATATAACTTCCAATATTACTAGAAATCAGCAAGACCGTCATATGGTGACGAAAAAAGATTAACATACACCATCGATGAGGCACTGATTTTCGCCAAATCAATTATAAACTGTTCTCACATATTCATAATACTAAACTCGTGTAAACACAGACATAATCTTCAAGTTCATTTGTTTCTTGTTTCACTATTAGTTGATCTTCTTTTATCATTACCAAAACAAGCCTTCTAACAAGAAATACTCCTCCAAAAGAAAGAAATCCCACAGTTTAGTAGTGTAAAATTATTTTTGTGAGACCGAGAATGAACACTGCCTTAAATTGGAATTCATCTGTGGCATCAAGTCAACAAAAAAAACATCAAAAGCCTATGTAAATGTCTAAAATTATGGGAAATCCAACAGTGCTTGTACTGAGTTTTTAATAATGTGTTGTTAACAAGACAACCAGACAGAAATTGGTACTCCAAGAGGCCGTTTGGTAGGCATGATAATAGGACGGATAGGGTAAATAATACCCAAGAGGGTTGGTTAGTACGTTCTTACGCTTTCGGATAAAATAGAAGGGTGATCCCAGTAGATAATTGTATTATGGGGGTATTTTTAGAAGGAGAATTTAAGATTGTGTGATATCCTTTGGCTAACAGATACAAACTATGATAAGAACAAGATTAAAAAAATCCTAATTCTGGTGCTACTAAATACCAGACACGTGATTATTAATCTTGAGGTATGATAAAAAGTGGATTACTAGTACTAGGATAAATATCATGCTTATCCTTATCTGGCTAACAAACGAGCTCCAAGAGTTAAATAGAACAAAGGTTTAAAATATCTAAGAAATGACTACTTTAATGGATCTAACTTCCACATGATATTTCCCAAAGTGATCTAATTGTAAGTACTCACTACATCCCAGTTGAAGAGTTGTGTATTCCTTTTCAAGCCATCCTATTGAAGAGTAGCATTTACTTTTAGGAAGCTTATTTTTACAACAAACTGATTTAACCAACCTTTATTTCCAGCCTATACTTATTTTTTATTTTTTTTTAAGTAACAATTTCTTTTATTTCCCACTATTCTGAATTCAAATACTACCTCCTAGAGTTAAATCAAGTGTTTTAAGGGGAAATTAAGAGAATTTAGTCCATTTTTTAAATATGCGGGTTTGGAAATGTTACTCTTATATTGGGACGGAGGGCTTAAAAGTTTGCCACTTCTAGAATTACTTTGTTTCTTTCTTCCTCATTTTCCCGTGGTTTTTGTTAACAGGAAAGTCTGACCCGTTGATACCAGGAACATAACCAAAGACCTATAGATCTTTGCCTAGAGTACCTTAAAATCTTTGCCAATTTTCCCAACCCATGGGGTCAGGGAATATTTAGTAACTAAACTTCCAAGGTAAGGAGCTGTAAATAATACGGAGTATACCAACAATATGAGCACTTAGAAAAGTTTCTCTCTGAAAGTCCGCAAGAAATACTAACCAGAAGTGGCCAACTGGTCCAACAAATGCAAGTCCAAATAGACTAGTTGTAGCTACACGTCTCCAGTTGATATTTAGTTTTTTATCTTCATCCTGTTGAGATGAAGGAAATATAAACATTCATTAGCAGTGAACCGCTTGACTTTAATAAGGACACAATTAGCAGCACATGCATACAAATCCATCATAGTTCAGATGATTGACTTGTGATCCGTAAAGTTGTTATTGAGTGAAACTCATGAGGTCAAATTACATACTCCCTCCGTCCCACACCAATTGATACTTATTTCCTTTTTGGTCTGTCCCACACCAATTGATACTTACCCAAAATGGAAAGGAATCTTCACTATTTATCCCACTCATTCTCTCTCCTATTTTACTTTTTCACTCACAACATTCTATCTCCTAACTATTTCTCCCACTCATTCTCTCTCCTATTTTACTTTTACACTCACAACATTCTCTCTCCACTTTTTCTCTCTCTTACCTTTCCTTAATCCGCGTGCCCATTTTTTTGGTATCAAATGGTGTGGGACGGAGGGAGTATTAACTAATTAAAGTTACTTTAACTACTCCCTCCGTCCCGAAATAATCTTCCCACTTTTTTTGTTGTCACAACGAAGATACTTTGAGCAATAAATTTAGAGTAATTTCATTATCCTAATGAAAATTTAAGACTTGTTATTGATACACCATTATAAATACTACTAAGAACAATTTTATATATTCATTAGGATAATTAAATTAGGCTAAAAGTATAGCTCAAAATACCTTCGTATTAACAACGAAAAAAGTAGGAAGATCATTTCGGGACGGTGAGTATAAGTTTACAAATACCCTTGTGATAGAGGGGGTTAAATAAGGTTCTCTATACATAATGGTGGTCATGTTGTGGTTCTGATGAGAGAACTACTAAAAAAAGTTCAAACAAGTGTTACATTCAAGCTTTCACACTCTCAATTTATGAAAAAGTACAAGCCATGTACCCAACAATGTGCTTTAACAGATACGGTAGTAGTTTCTTATAGTGTAACAATATAAACCCTAGCCAACATATATAATGGAGGATGTTTTCCACAGGAAACATACCATTGTTACATTGATTCTTAAAGATGGGGCGGAACTTAATCATTTATTTATCAACAAATGCAGCCGACCAGCAAGTTAAGAAACCGCAGCAAACATACCATTGTTACATTGTCTAGTCATGATTCCTCTCCGATTCAATTTTTTTTTTTTTCAAAACATGACAAAAAAGAAGGCACAGACTAATAATGTATCTGACAATATCATTTTCTTTCTTTCCCATAAAACTAGAAGAATCAAACCAACTGCCCAAGAGTCTATGGGAAGGTTCCATTGCTTGAGGATTCAAACCAACAACAATAAGCAAAACTCATTATGGCACATAAATGGAAAAAAAAGTACAGGAAATGAAGATTAAAATAATCAAATTCCAATTTCCCCCAAATTGAAACATAACAAGAAACCCAGGAATCACCCAAACAAGAAAGGGGGTACTTCAGAAACACAAAAACAGTAGCTATATACATTGAATTTCAATTTTCTTAAAGAAAACTTACAGTAAATTGGTGTTTCTTGGCGGTAAAATGAGTAACAGTTTGAGCAGTAATATCACCAAAACCCCAAATCAAACCGGAACTAATGACCTGGGTTTTAACCGGATGAACAGCCAAACAATTTTGATACCATTTCCAGAGCTTCAACATATTATCAATCAGTTAACCCTTTGATTTTCTACTACAATTTTCTTGCAAGTTTCGTTTCAGTTCAAGAATGTTAAGAATGTCGACTGAAAATGAAGAAGAATGAGGGATTGGGGCTTGCAGGAGGGGAAATGGGAAAGAAAAACTTATTCCTATGACAATTTTTGGAAATGCGATTACACCCCCATACTTTAGGAGAACTACTGTGAAGTCCTTAGGCTCGTTTAGGGGCCGTTTGGTTCGATGGAAAAAAAGTGAAGGAATGGAGTGGTCAATGGAATGGAATTTATGAAGGAGTTGGAATGGAAAAAAACTGGTCAAACCTTCTGTTTGGTTGGCACAGAATAAAATGAAATTGTCATTCAATTTCTTGACAAATCACGTTTGGTTTGAAAATATAAATTATAGAAATGGAATGAAAACATATAAAATGACCAATTTACCCTTTTTTTAAAAAAAATATTTTTTTGGGGGAGGGGTGGGGTGGGTGGGATAGGTAGGGGGTATGCAAAATGAGTAAAAAAAAATTTTTTTTTGGTGGGGGGTGGGGTAAGTAGGGGGTGGGGGTGGGGATGGGGTGGGTGGGGGTGGGGGTTGGGGGGTTGGGGGTGGGGGTGGGATAGGTAAGGGTATGCAAAATGAGTAAAAAATTTTTTTTTTTCGTGGGGGGCAGGGGATGATGGGGGGTGGCAGGGGTCTTTTAAAAAAAAAAAAAATTGTGGGGGTGGGGGTAGGGGGTGGAGGGGTAGGGCAGGGGCTGGATGGGGGGATAGGCAGGGGTCTTTTAAAAAAAAAAAAAATTCGTGGGGGTGGGAGGGGGGGTAGGCAGGGTTCTTTAAAAAAAAATTCGTGAGGGTGGGGGGGGGATAGGGCAGGGGGCTAGATTGGGGGGGGATAGGCAGGGGTCTTTTTAAAAAAAAAAAAATTCGTGGGGGGTGGGGGGGTTGGGGGGTAGGACAGGGACTGGATGGGGGTAGGCAGGGGTCTTTTTTTAAAAAAAAAAAAATTTGTGGGGGTGGGGGGGGCTTGGTGGGGTGGGTAGGCAAAGGGTAGGGGTGATTTGAGTTTAGGGATATTTTGGTAAAAAAAAATTTTTTTTTCCATTCCTTAAGGAATTGGCCATTCCTCCCATATATGGAAGAAATGGCAAATTCCTTCAAGGGATGGAATTGGCCTTTCCATTGCCATGAAAAATGTAAACCAAACACACCAAAGAAAATGGTCAATGGAATTGACCATTCCAATTTCATGGGGGAATGACCAAATGACACGAACCAAACGCCCTTCGCTGGAAAGTAAAGTGAGGAAAAGTGGGGAAATGGAATGCAGAATTAGAATTCTGTTTGACTTTTCCCATGGACATGTTTGGTTCACTTTTTATAAAAATTTTCATTCATTTGGAATGCCCAATTCCACCCTTGAAAGAATTTTCCATTCCTTCCAAAATTGAATGAAAAATTGAATTCCATTCCATTTGAATGAATTTAACAAAAAAAATATGACCAAAATACCCCTCCCCTCAAACCCTATCAACCCCTTCCTCTCTTCTTCTTCAAGTCGGGTCCCCCTTGTCTTTCTTCATCTTCTTCCTTGAACTCTTTCTCTCTCTAAACCCGTCATATCCACCAAAGACTCACCACCTTAAAATGTCATATTGCCACCATCACCAGACCTTTCGGCCACCACTTGAAATCCGCCCCTCTCCATCTTTTCTTCACTCCTAGCAGCCTTTAACACCTCCATTAACAATCCATAAATTTTCTCTCTCTAAAGCTCACACCCACCAAAAATTCAACCAATATTCACCAAATTACTTAAAATCAAACACCAATTCTCAATCCTACTCTAAATTTTCCCCAAACTACACTAAAATCAGTCTTCAATCGGGTCAAAATAACAAGAAATTGAAAACCCTAGAAAAGTCAAACTTGGGAATTCTTGGTCAACGTTTGAAGGAGCAATTTCTGGATTTTCAGAGGTGTTCTTTATACATATTCTTGTGATCCTTTTATCATTTTTCTGTCCATTTTTTTTAAACCCACTGTTCTTGTTCTTTAAAAAAAAATTGAAAGAAGGGTAAATTGGATATTATATATGTTTTCATTCCATTCCTATAATTTGTATTTTCAAACCAAACATGAATTGTTGAAGGAATTGAATGGAAATTCGATTTCATTTCATGCCAACCAAACATGAGGTTTGACCATTTTTCATTCCTTTCCATTCATTTTCAGTTCCTTCAAGAAAACTATTTCATTTACCATTTCATTCCTTCACTTTTTTTCCAGCGAATCAAATGAAGCCTTATTGTACAAGATGAGTGAGCGGTAAATCCATTAAGGAATTCATGGGCCGAGTATCCTATGGCCCAGACAATATATCAAAATAATAAATATTCAAGCAAAATGCAAAATTTCACAGAAAATTACGTTTAACATTACGCCATCTCATCCGCTCTTATATTCAAAGGTATAAGACTAAAATTACTCTTATACATAGTTATAATAGTATTTGTTTCACAATTTTTCATCTTTTCATAAAAATAATAAAAAATCTCATATTTTATCAAACAATCCGCTTATATACCTAAATGTATATGACTAGAAATACTCTTATACCTAGGTATAAGAGTTTTTTTTTTCACAATTTTTACATTTTCTTAACAGATATTAAAATCTGCTCCAATACCTAAAGGTATAAGACTATAATTACTCTTATACCTAGGTTTGAGAGTAATTTGTTACCTTCAAATTGTGAAAAAAAAAAATTATGCCTTAAGGTATAAGGATGGAGGACTAAAAGGAGAGAGTGATAGAAATTGGTATTTTTTGAGAGAGTTAAGTTAAATCTGAAAGAGGTGGAGGCATAAATAACAGTAGGGTTGAAGAGGATGGATTAATGAATGAGGGATAGTGGGTGTCGTTTGAAAGGATAAAGATGGAGGAGGTTGAAACTGAGAGAGTTGCTTCCATGGATGCCAATGCATTTTGTGCGGTGGAATTGACGGGGAGGGCCAGGGAAAATGAATTTATGCTTTTATGAAATTTTGATCTTGGTCTTTAATAGTATGTGAGATTTTGAATTTCGCATAAACTTTTATAGAGAATAATTTGGGATGAAAAAGCCTTATGTAATTATTTCTAAATCATGATTCCATTTTCGCTTATTTCAATTTAAAAAGAATTAATATCACAGCCTACCCCAAAAGTTTGGATATAATGAGAGCAGTTTAGGAGAGTTGAACCCGTCAATTAATCTAATGGGAAATTACCGATATGTCATTCACCCCAAGTTAAAAGTTCAATTAAGATAAGGATTTTGAAATTTAACCACCTAGTCCGATAACATAATCAAAATTCCACATATTGCCTCGCTAGTTTAAAGACATGCGTGTCATTAAAGGACATCCTGTCACACCCTCTCTCTTCTCTCATTTTTTTCCCTCAAAACTTTAAAATGAAATATCCCAAGATTTAAAAGTCAAAAAAAAAAATCTGAGAACACCGTTGTGTTCGTATCTTCAAAATGAATCATACTAATAGTATAAACATATAATCTGAATCAAATTTAAGAAGTTAACAGTTGTTCCAAGTTCATAGTTGTTTTTTAGAAGTTCACATTTGTTCAAAGAAAAACTGAAAGAAGTTCACAGTTGATTTAGTTAAGTTCATAATTTTTGCATGAAAATGTCTTTTATTTTACTTAATTCATAGTTATTTTAGCTAAGTTCACAATTGTTTTTAGTCTTTTATGGCCTCTATTTTTTATGAGATTATTTGACATGTTTATTAAGTTCACAGTTGTTTTAGTTAATTTCACAGTTGCTTTTAGTTAACTTTACAATTGTTATTTATCTTTATAGCCTCTATTTTTGCAATTTTATGAAATTATTTGACAGATTTGTTAAATTTACAGTTGTTTTAGTCTTTTATTTCCTCTATTTTTTTAATTTTATAAGATTATTTGACATATTTTTTAAGTTCACAGTTGTTTTTAGTTAAGATCACAATTGTTTTTGTTAATTTCATAAAAAAAAGCAAAACTAGAGGCCATAAAAGACTAAAAACAATTGTAAACTTAGCTAAAATAATAATGAATTAAGTAAAATAGAAGACATTGTCATGCAAAAATTATGAACTTAACTAAATCAACCGTGAAATTCTTTTAGTTGTTCTTTGAACATTTATGAAAAACAACTGTGAACTTATAAAAAACAAATGTGAACTTGAAACAATTGTGAACTTCAAAAATTTAATTCAGATTATATGTTGATGCTACTAGTTTGATTCGTGTTGACGATACAAACACAATGGTGCTCTCGGATTTTTTTTTACTTGTGTAACTTAAGATATTTCATTCTAAAGTTTTGAGGGAAAAAAAAAAGAAAAACGAGCGAGGAGCGAGGGAGTGACAGCTGGTACACGCGTGTGTATTTATAAAGAGAGGACATGGTGGTAATTTCCGAAAATATGTATCCTATGTGGTCATTTTTGTTAGAATAAGGAACGATTTGGTAATTGCCCCTTAATCTAACTGTTTATTTGGACCTCTTGTCAATCCAACAACATGTTTGATTTCCAAATTTCAATTTTTATTATTTTGAAATCTATCATCATTTTATCTAACCTTGTTTATGTTTATCAAATCCAATCATCATCAAAATTTATTAGGGGTGAGCATGGTACGGTATGGTTCGATATTAGGGTAAAACTGATACCATATCAAAATATTTCAGTATATAAAAACCTATCCGTTAAATTTCAATAGATTCGATTCTTTCGGTTTTCGATTTTGGTTCGATATTTTTGGTTTTTAAATACATCGTTTAAAAGTCTTTATATCCATAAGGTTTTTTACTTGTTAGGTTATCTCAAAATTGGTGATTTGAATCTATAAGGTTCTTTACTTGTTAGGTTATCTCAAAATTGGTGATTTGAACATTCTAGACCATAGTAAACAAATTTGTTAATCCAAAATTTCTACAAATTAAAAGGTTAGTGTCCAAAAAATAAATACTATCATTAAAATAAAACAAAATTCTAATTACACATCTTATATTAACAATAATCTATCATTGAACATAAATAAGAAAAAATATTTCTTATATATCTATATTACACGACATCAAATTAACAATTAACCCGACATATATAGGCACTCGTATAAAATAACACAATTGTTTAGTTTCAGTTCAGTTCAGTATAGTAATCGATTTTTGAATTATAAAATTATATCGAAACTGATAACTCAATTTTGGTATAATTTAATACCGTACACTAATCAGTATCATAAGTTTCGATTTTTGTAGGTTTTGGTTCGGTTTTTAATATTTTTCGATTCTCTTGCACACCCCAAAATTTATGATTGAACTTTTAGAATAAAAACATTGTTTTTTGTATATATATATATATATATATATATATATATATATATATATATATATATATATATATATATATATATATATATATAATTTTTTTAACTATTCTACTGGTTCTATTTTTGTCACCGTACCATAAACAATAGTTTCATTTTAGCCGCAAAATATAATGTTGTTAACTTTAGTTTTGATGGTATCCGATATTAGCTTCCATAGTGGAGGTAGCGAGTTTGAATCCTATTAATGACATGTGCTAGCCTATTTATAGGTCATTTGATGAAGCATTAGGGCATTTTATATATCATTAATAAAAAACTAAAAAAAAATACCCTTCTGTATACATTTAAAATTTAAAGAATCAAACAACAAATATTTTCCAAATTATACTGATTTTTGTTATAATTGTAATCACAACTATCACCATCATCGCCCCATCTCAATTCTACTACCACTATCACCATCGCCGCCACCATTAAAACTTCACGACTACAACCACCACATTACCAATTTTACTACCCCAATATCATCATCGCTACTACTGTTACTCTTCCTCCTATGACCCAACCACCATCATCTCAATGTCGCCATCTCAAACCCCATTGACAATACACCCTATCCCCACCCCTACAACTACTATTGTCGTTGTCGCTACCACAAAAACCACATCTACCACCCTAGTACACTACTGATACACCCCATTAACCACTACTATCTCTACTACTAACTATCTAATAGAATGAAAGATGGTTAGACGAAGTCAATTCACACATGGGAGAGAGATAAGTGATATGAATGACTCAATATTTATTATTAACATTGTATGAATATATATACAACCTAGAATGTAACGACCCCAACCCTAGGCAGAAATTTTAAATCTTATATTATATGCTTTTAATATTTATGTTAACTTTATGTGTTCATTTATGTCTTTAAATTTTTATTTTAAGATAAGTTGGGTGAGAAGTGAATTTAGAATCTTTTAAGAAATCATTGGATATTAAATAAAGGACCATGGGAATTAATAAAGAAATAGAAAATAGATAAATAGTAAGAGGAGGTTAAAATGGGTAGAATAAATAATTAGGGGGAAAGGTTAAATTTTTTTAGGTGAAAGCCTTAGATTTTTTTATGGGGGGCCAAGAAAGGCTTACTCCCCCCATATCCCTCCATGTGTCCCTCACCATACCTCCCCCCTTACTTTTCATACCTCCTTTACCATTCTTATACTCCATCTTCCATCCTCCTTCTTTACTTCCTCCTCATTCTCTCTTTCTCTCTTATCATTTTCCATGGATACTTTCCATGGAAGCCTCACCTCCCAAGATCATACTAAGTTCAATTCTACTCCATTTTTCAATCCAATGGTACTTTTGTGATTGGTGCATCTAGGAGAGTTGATCAAGCCAAGAAAATCCTTAATCCACCTCTTATTTCCTAAGGTGAGTTATTATGACTTTCCTTCCTCTAAATGCTCATGAAATATTTGTTGTTGTTATTGTTGTTACAATGGTTATTTGATGCTTTAGAAACCTTCTTGAAGTTGAGGAATTGATTAATGGTATAGAATAATGCTATTGGCCATGGAAGTTGATTTAGAATGTAAGAAATGGGTTGAGTTAATTTTAGAGAATTTACTTGAAATGAGTTGATAAAATGGGTTGGAAATTCTTGTGGAAAATAATTTAGGATTATGTTATTTTGGGTTTAAAAGATTTAGGATAAGGTTGTAAAATGAGGAAATTCTTTTGGTAATCATAAAAGTTAAGAAGATTTAAAGAAAGGAAAATAACTTAGGTAAACAAGGGTTTGGGAATTTATCTTGCTGGATAGGAGCCTTGGGCGGTCGCCCAAGTGGTGATGAGCGGCCGCCCATCTAGACGGAAATGTATATGCTTGGAAATCCCTCTTGGGCGGTCACCCAAGAGGATATGTGCGGTCGCCCAAGAGGGCAGCAACTTGGGTTGTTTTTGGGAACCACTTGGGCGGTCGCCCAAGTGGTATGGGCGGTCGCCCACAAGGCCAGATCCTCCTTAGTCTCTTTTCTTACTGATTTACCAACAACCTAGTGGCATGACTCATAACCACTATAAATTAATGGAACCTAATCACATTCGGGTATGAATCAAACCTTCTCAACTTAGATTAAAGTAGGAGTTGGGCCACTTAAGCATTGTGACTACAACTTAATAGATTTAACTTGAATCTTATCGGGACCTTATAATATGGATCATTGTCCGGAAAACGGTTGTTAAGCTTGATTAGTACTTCACCAATATGGTTCAAACTTGGAAAGTAGATCGTGAACTTTATTAATGTTATCTGAGGTTGTGTAATGACTTTCACTTGGTAAAGTTAACTTGGATCTTTATAGAGATCATTTATTATTGAATACTCTCTAAGTATGTGTAACTGTTGATACTTTATTACTTCACTTGAGTACATATTCATGGTTGGTATTATGCTTAGTATATTACATAAATGTTGTACTATGATATTGGTTGAACATGAGTATATTTTACCATGTTGCTATGTTGCTTATTCCCTTTGTGGATTATATTTCAAGTAACTATTATGTGCTTGATAATGTGTTAATCAGCTGATGTTTGGGGGTATAACATAATACGATCAATTATGGAAGTGTGACCTAATGTGATCGGATTATGTTATATTCAGGGTCAGCCCTCCTCCGTGTCCACTGTGTTGGGGTATAGCATACGTATTGAGCCAAAAGCCTTACAGAGTTGCTACTATCTTATTTGGTTCCCCGAAAAATGGGTCTTATAAGATGTGAGTATTGCTTAAGCAAACACTCGTAAGATTGGAGTATTATTATACCCAATGTTGTACGACTATTGTTCGAGACGGGAAAAGGTAAACCAAGGTAATGTAAGGTGTTTACGACTTTTCCAATGTGTTATATGCGACTTGTTATGTGTTGCATTTTATTTGGCATATTGCTTTGCATTCATAATAGCTTCTTTGAGATTTATTCTCACCCCTCTCCCTTTAATGTTTTTAGATCCCGAGACAGGTGGACCGACCAAGTAAGGGCGGAAAGGAGTTTAGAGTGGTAATTTTAGGAATTGTCGGGTTATGTATAGGTTGGTGTAGAAAGTGTATGTTGGTATAATTCTTTTAAAGGGCTGTATTCATAAACTCTAATTCTATTTTATATTCGACATCTTCTTGTAATTAAAATCGTTTATTACTTTAAAGAATTGGTCAACTCTTCCTCCAAATGTGGAAAGGAGTAGAGTTATTTTAAAATGGTTATGTTTATGTTTGAAAGTTAAATAAAAGTTTTTAAAAGATTAAGGAAATTTGGGTTAATTTGAGGACGCTCCATCTCGGGACACGTGTAGGTTCCGGGTCGGGGTCCTCACAGTTGGTATCAAAGCTCGGTTAGAGTTTTCGGGTAGAGTCTAGCTGAGTGAGAGTGTGCGATAACTTACGTCGAGTGTTTAATGCAGGAATTTGTTCAATAACAGAAAATAATAATGACCAACCAAAGGATCAATGAAATGTGAGCAATATGGAGAGATAGATTCCTCCACAATCATTTGAGGTATATTACCTGTCTCCGAAGTTAGGGATCATACTTTTATAAATCCCCGTTTATTTCGTTTTCATGTGGCATTACATTTCGTTTTTTTTTATTTGCATAAATGGCCCGAGAGTTGCCTTATGTACTGGAGGTTCTACTCCGATGGGAGAGTACCTCGAATCATCCTTGATTATCATGGTAGTTGTGATTAAGTGGGCATGGATTGCCGGTGGATATGGTAAATATACCAATCCGTGAATTATTGTTATATTGACTTGAATTGATTGAGTAGCTGTTGTGTTTAGGGAGGACTGTCGCAAGAAGTGAGTCTCCTCATCTATGTTTGATTTGTCTACGTGTGTGGTTGAGGCGGATAAGTCACTAATTGCTATTATGTCATATATGCGTAAATGTCGAAAGTATGGCCTGAAGAATGTGAAGGTTATTGGGTTATGTGTTATAATTAATTTAAAAGACACTTGAATTATCTCATGTACCGGTGGTAATTGAATTGGTGAGCTCTTAGTTGAGGTTAGGTATATGGCCTAATTAAGAGTGATTTATGGTTGTATAACTTGCGTGAGTAATACAGTGATGTCTCATGGTGGAGACTAGATATATGAGACTAGTATTGAAAGTGATAGTCTAAGTGGGATTATATGGGTTATAAAATATCGCGAGTACGAATCCTTATAGAACTGACCTATAATTGCCTTATGTGTTATAAGTATATTCTCTAAGAAGAGATTGATTGTGTTTTGCTACTAAATCGAATAGAAAATCAGATATTCTTGTAGGTAATATCACCCTATAAGTTGACTAAGTGGTGCTTCCTATGTGAGTTTCGGGTTTCCATCAGGTAGCATGCCAGGATATTGAGGCTTTGAGTTGATATAAGGTATTATTTTGGTATTCGGATCCCTAGATAGAGAAAACTAATTGGGATGAGGGAACTGATAATTCAACTTGGGAAATTATTTGATAAAGAAGATAATTAGCTTAGCGAATCCCCGTAAGGATAAATTAGTACAATATTTAGAAAAGATGATACTTGGTGGTTACCTATAGATTAGAGAGATCTCAAATTAATAACTGTGAAGAATAAGTATTCGTTATCACTTGTTGATAATTTGTATGACTGATTTTAGAAACTAGTAGGATACACAATGGTTATTAGTTGAATTTTCGAGGTGTTCCAATTACAGTGAATAATTGTTGTAGGGATATACTTAAGACAACATTTGCATCTATTATGACCGTTTTGATTTGTAGTTGTGCATTATTTATGGAGAAGTAATTAGGGTAAATGTGAGGAAGTATAATAGATGTAGTTACTGGTGACTTATAGGATCAACTTCAGGAATTGATAATATATGTATAAGGTTTGTTTTGAGAAACGATTATCATTAGTTGAGAATATAAAATGGGGATAAATATGATTGGAAGACAGGATACTTTAGGATAATTACACCATATATGTTGACTTAGTTGCGTGACTAATATAAGAGATTGGTGTGATGCTTATGAGAGATTGGCGTTATGCGGATTTTTAGTTGTTGATGGTTATCGAGAGGTAAGTTAGTTTACACCGTTAATGTTTAATCACAATTTGGGGATGATTGATCTATGAGAGTTCCAATTATATTTTCTTATTAGGAAATCATGGTAATTGACCGGAAACTGGAGGTATGCATGACATTGTTACTAAGTACAATACCAATATTAAAGGTAGGGAATAGATGACTCAAATTAAGTAAAAGTGTTGAATATACAACTTGAGGAATTATTGAATTAAGGATGATTTACCTAGTTTATAATCTTAATGATTGTTTTAGTGTTATTTATCGGAGATAGTAATAGTATTGCGAGATTGTGTTTTCTTATAAGAGAATTTAATTAAGTATAAATATTATGAGTGGTGGCTATACTATAAATAGAGGTCAAACAAAAATATTATGTTGGAATTGTTTAAATGTGTTTTAAAAATTGGAAGTGTGTGTTGAACTTCGGTGTGAGCATTTGTACCCTTCGGGGATAATTGATTTAATAAGGTCAGTGAACCGTTTTTGTACACATTAAAATCTGTGAGTAATTTAATTATCTACCACTGGTATGGGACGGTTGTAGATAATTAGATCACTCGAGTTAGTTTTGTTTAGCTTATCCATCTTTTGAAATTTCTTAAAATTTTGAGTGGTTTAGTTAATTAAAACTGGTATGGGACGGCTTTAATTAAATAAACCATTCGAATCTCATTGGATCTCTTTTTATATATCCTTTGTAATTCTGAAAGATGTTGTAAATTTTAGAAAGACATGTTATATTAAAATATAGTTCGTACAGAAGCAAGTAGAAAGGCAACCTAGTTTCCCTATAGTGATTGATTATATTAAAGTTTCGATCCGAGAAATGACTTGATAAATTGTGGGGTTATTAATGTGGCGGTCGAAGTAGACTTGGTTTTTGTATTGGAGTTGGATCGGCTCCGTTGTGGGCGGCCAACCTTTTAATTTGAATGTTGATCTGTCACTGGACCTAAACATAATTGGAACATTGAATCGTGATAAATAGTTGACCAGTATCCCGTTCGTAGAATCAGGGTCTTATTAGCATGTCCATATTTATTATTCCATGGGCAATTGTTTAATGTTGTATTATGAGAACTGCGGATAATATAATTGAACTAACTCGTTTCAAGTGAGTCGAGACATAAGGTGGTTTGAGCACAAATGTGGAAATAGAATTTTGACGTTGGAAAAATTGTTAGGACATTTAGAATTTTAGATTGAACTGAGAGTATTATCACGATGAATTTTGTGATTGGGTTATCTTGGTAGTAAAAGGGAGTATGTCGTTTTGTTTATAGGAAGTTGATAGTATTTTCTACTTATTATATATTTATATTGATGAGATTCATTGATCAAGTCCTTATATATGTTAGAAGATAGCTTGATTGTATAAACCCCATAGTATTAAATAGATGGGATAGTCATTCAGTTGGGAAGATCCTTTTGGAGTGTAGGAATGCTATTGAGTTTAACTTTGTAAAAATTTGGGGAATCATTACTTATTATTGAGGATATGCTACGGGCATGTACAATGGATTTTTGTAGTCGATAGGATGTATGATTACCAGTGGTTGGGTGCGTATAATAGCAATTATCATTCTAGCATTGAGATAAAACCGTATGAGGCGTTGTTAGGGGAGAAAATATCGATCTCCAATTTGTTGGGGTGAGGTTGGTGAAGCAAGGCCTAAGGTAAATTGGCGCCAAAGTTTGTTAATTCATTTGAAGTTTTGGAAAATGTTGGTGATTTGACTTATAGACGAGCTTGGAACAGCTATTAGAGTATTCGAAGTTTTAAATGTCATATCGTAATGTATTTGGTGACATAAGTGGTAATACTTTTATTTATTTATATTTTTATTGAGGTCGTGAAAATTCGGGTTAGTAATATTTGTAAGGTATTCTTGGAAAATTTAGTTGTTATATCATATCATTAATGGAATTAGAATCTTGGGTAAGAATCAACCTTGAAGAGACTATTTGGGAATGGAAGTCTGAGGTATGCATGTAACCGAGGCGGGTTGATCAGTTAGGTAAGTGACAGTCAAATTCGGGACAAATTTTCTTTAAGGGGGAGTGAGTGTAACGACCCCAACCCTAGGCACAAATTTTAAATCTTATATTATATGCTTTTAATATTTATGTTAACTTTATGTGTTCATTTATGTCTTTAAATTTTTATTTTAAGATAAGTTGGGTGAGAAGTAAATTTAGAATCTTTTAAGAAATCATTGGATATTAAATAAAGGACCATGGGAATTAATAAAGAAATAGAAAATAGATAAATAGTAAGAGGAGGTTAAAATGGGTAGAATAAATAATTAGGGGGAAAGGTTAAATTTTTTTAGGTGAAAGCCTTAGATTTTTTTAAGGGGGGCCAAGAAAGGCTTACTCCCCCCATATCCCTCCATGTGTCCCTCACCATACCTCCCCCCTTACTTTCCATACCTCCTTTACCATTCTTATACTCCATCTTCCATCCTCCTTCTTTACTTCCTCCTCATTCTCTCTTTCTCTCTTATCATTTTCCATGGATACTTTCCATGGAAGCCTCACCTCCCAAGATCATACTAAGTTCAATTCTACTCCATTTTTCAATCCAATGGTACTTTTGTGATTGGTGCATCTAGGAGAGTTGATCAAGCCAAGAAAATCCTTAATCCACCTCTTATTTCCTAAGGTGAATTATTATGACTTTCCTTCCTCTAAATGCTCATGAAATATTTGTTGTTGTTATTGTTGTTACAATGGTTATTTGATGCTTTAGAAACCTTCTTGAAGTTGAGGAATTGATTAATGGTATAGAATAATGCTATTGGCCATGGAAGTTGATTTAGAATGTAAGAAATGGGTTGAGTTAATTTTAGAGAATTTACTTGAAATGAGTTGATAAAATGGGTTGGAAATTCTTGTGGAAAATAATTTAGGATTATGTTATTTTGGGTTTAAAAGATTTAGGATAAGGTTGTAAAATGAGGAAATTCTTTTGGTAATCATAAAAGTTAAGAAGATTTAAAGAAAGGAAAATAACTTAGGTAAACAAGGGTTTGGGAATTTATCTTGCTGGATAGGAGCCTTGGGCGGTCGCCCAAGTGGTGATGAGCGGCCGCCCATCTAGACAGAAATGTATATGCTTGGAAATCCCTCTTGGGCGGTCGCCCAAGAGGATATCTGCGGTCGCCCAAGAGGGCAGCAACTTGGGTTGTTTTTGGGAACCACTTGGGCGGTCGCCCAAGTGGTATGGGCGGTCGCCCACAAGGCCAGATCCTCCTTAGTCTCTTTTCTTACTGATTTACCAACAACCTAGTGGCATGACTCATAACCACTATAAATTAATGGAACCTAATCACATTCGGGTATGAATCAAACCTTCTCAACTTAGATTAAAGTAGGAGTTGGGCCACTTAAGCATTGTGACTACAACTTAATAGATTTAACTTGAATCTTATCGGGACCTTATAATATGGATCATTGTCCGGAAAACGGTTGTTAAGCTTGATTAGTACTTCACCAATATGGTTCAAACTTGGAAAGTAGATCGTGAACTTTATTAATGTTATCTGAGGTTGTGTAATGACTTTCACTTGGTAAAGTTAACTTGGATCTTTATAGAGATCATTTATTATTGAATACTCTCTAAGTATGTGTAACTGTTGATACTTTATTACTTCACTTGAGTACATATTCATGGTTGGTATTATGCTTAGTATATTACATAAATGTTGTACTATGATATTGGTTGAACATGAGTATATTTTACCATGTTGCTATGTTGCTTATCCCCTTTGTGGATTATATTTCAAGTAACTATTATGTGCTTGATAATGTGTTAATCAGCTGATGTTTGGGGGTATAACATAATACGATCAATTATGGAAGTGTGACCTAATGTGATCGGATTATGTTATATCTGTGGCCGTCCCCTCCTGTGGCCACAGGTTGGGGTATAGCATCTGTATTGAGCCAAAAGCCTTACAGAGTTGCTACTATCTTATTTGGTTCCCTGAAAAACGGGTCTTATAAGATGTGAGTATTGCTTAAGCAGCTCACTGTAAGATTGGAGTATTATTATACCCAATGTTGTACGACTATTGTTCAGACGGGAAAAGGTAAACCAAGGTAATGTAAGGTGTTTACAGCTTTTCCAATGTGTTATATGCGACTTGTTATGTGTTGCATTTTATTTGGCATATTGCTGCATTCATAATAGCTTGCTGAGATTTATTCTCACCCCTCTCCCTTTAATGTTTTTAGATCCCGAGACAGGTGGACCGACCAAGTAAGGGCGGAAAGGAGTTTAGAGTGGTAATTTTGGGAATTGTCGGGTTATGTATAGGTTGGTGTAGAAAGTGTATGTTGGTATAATTCTTTTAAAGGGTTGTATTCATAAACTCTAATTCTATTTTATATTCGACATCTTCTTGTAATTAAAATCGTTTATTACTTTAAAGAATTGGTCAACTCTTCCTCCAAATGTGGAAAGGAGTAGAGTTATTTTTAAATGGTTATGTTTATGTTTGAAAGTTAAATAAAAGTTTTTAAAAGATTAAGGAAATTTGGGTTAATTTGAGGACGCTCCATCTCGGGACACGTGTAGGTTCCGGGTCGAGGTCCTCACATAGAAACTACTAATTAAGAAAATATATAATTACAAAGGAAAATGAATATTGTTACAATAAGGAACTATAATAATAAGGAAACTATTATAATCAGGTAACATAATATATGATTGTGATTTGCTATATGGACGGCCGATAGGAGAGTCTATTCTTGAACATAATTCTATGAAGGTGAGCTTGGTGAAGTTGAGCTGTGAAGATGTCATCGAGTTGATCTTTATTGTTTATTTTACTTCGTAATGACAAGAATTTTACGTCGCAATGACATGAATATAAGGAGAAGAGGCAATAAGAGATAAGAGAAAGAATATTGTACAAGTACTATTTTACGTCGCGATGACGATAATATTATGTTGTAATGATGATGAATCACAATGACGATAATTTTACATCGCAATGAAGATAATTTTACGTCGCAATGACAATATTTTACGTCGCGAAGACGGGTTTTTTTATATTATTGGGAATTAGGGACTTCGGCTGTAGAAGCAATAATAAGTGAAAATTTTAAAAAGGAGAAAATTTATGAAGGGGAGAAATAATAATAAACGTGACATTGAGATAAGTGAAAAATTTAGAGAGGATAAGTATTAAGAGAAGAAGATTAAATTTAAAATTTTTGAAAGATAGAAGAGGTCGACCAATTTGTGAGAGTTTATTTGAGATAAATAATTTGAGAGAGAAAATAATTTGAGAGAGTATTAGAATTGGAAGAAGAAGAAAGAGAAGTACCTTTAGGAAGTTAGGATAAAAAAGAAGAAGAAGAAGAATAAAGGCCTAGGGGTTTAGTGGTTCGACTATAAGAGGAGAAATGGTTTAATGGTTCGGCCACGGGAGAAGAAGTGTTGAAATTTTAAGAAAAAGAAGACAGAGAGGGGGGGGGAGAAACGATTGGTAGTGGCGGAAGCGAATGATGGTGGGTTTAGCGAAGAAGTCCATTATGGATCTATGCTCTGATACCATAATAGAATAAATGATGGTTAGACAAAGTCAATTCACATATGAGAAAGAGAGAATTGATATTAATGACTCAAGTTTAATTATTAACATTGTATGAATATATATACAACCTAAAAACCACTAATTAAGAAAATATATAATTATAAAAGGATAATGAATACTATTACAATAAGGAATTATAATAATAAAAAAACTATTAAAATAAGGAAACATAATATATGATTATGATTTGGTATATATTTATCACTATCACCATAATCCTCACCAACAATCCACTTTACTCACCAATGCTATCACCACCAGTGCTACCATAAATACCCCAAGTTATGGTATTGGTGGCAGAGATGGGTGGTAAGGTGGTGGTTATAGTGAATGGTGGTTGCAGTGAGGTATTGTAGGGAAGTAGTGGTGGGGCAGCATAGTAGTGGCAAAGATAATGGTAGTGAGGTGGTTACAATGGTGCTGGTGGTGGTGATATTAATGATGAAGGTGGGGTGATGGCATTGTTGGTGGTGATGGTGGTAGAGGTAATCGCTGAGATAGTGTTGGCGATAATGAAGATCGGGGTCGTGTTTATAGGATTGTGGTGATGGTTGTGATGGTTAAAAAGTTATAACTTAATATATGTGAAGGAAACGCTGAAGCTTCTTTACAAGTGGGCGACCGCCCAGGTTTAGTGGGCGACCGCCCAACTCCAAATTCCAACAACGCTGAAAAGTCTGTACAAGTGGACGACCGCCCAAGTCAAAGTGGGCGACCGCCCAGCTCCAAATCCAAACAAAGCTAACGGCTGTTCAACTGGGCGACCGCCGAGGAAGTGTGGGCAACCGCCCAGCCCCGTAATCTGGCATATATTTATTTCCTATTTTTTGTTATTTCCAAATTTTGTTTAACCTAGGGTTTTATTCTCCTTCTTAGAATAGAACTCTTTTTACCAATTTGTAAGCATATATATTCTCAAGTTGTTAATGAGAATTCAGTTTTGGAGAAAACCCTAAATTGATTTCCTACATGGTATCAGACGGCGGTCGTCCAGCTGAACAAACGTTTTAGCTTTGTTTGGATTTGGAACTGGGCGGTCGCCCACTTTGACCTGGGCGGTCGCTCACTTGTACAGACTTTTCAGCGTTGTTGGAATTTGGAGTTGGGCGGTCGCCCACTAAGCCTGGGCGGTCGCCCACTTGTACAGAAGCTTCAGCGTCTCCTTCACAAGGGAAGAACAAGTTGAGTGATCGTACCATCTAGAAAACCAAATTTTCGGCGAGCTTCAAGTGCTGTTTGCATATTGCTGGCCAATCATCGTAATTTTCACCATTGAAACGAGTAGGAGTAATAAAATCTCCTGGCCTATCCTGAGGACCACGGTAAAAAGAAGAATTATATTCGATTTTAGGGGGATTATTGACGACAGCATCGTTCCCCACCATGGATTTAGACTTGTGTATGATGCCGCTCTGGTTGAAATACTATTCATGCCATATTGATTTCTTGGAATAAGAATACTATTGAATCTAATGTTAAAAGCACTCTCTCCAAATTTAGAGATGCTAAACATTTATGGGACTCTCTCAAAAATCGATATGCTGTGGTTGATGGTCCACGTATTCAACAATTAAAGGCATCTATTGCTCGTTGTGAGCAAACTAAGGGCATGTCGGTGGCCATATATTTTGGCAAATTAATTGGGTTGTGGGAAGAACTCCATAGCCATGACCCTTTGATTAATTGCACTTGTTGTGACAACTTCACGGCTGCTCAATAACATGCGGATCACAGAGAGATAGGCAAGCTTCATCAATTCCTTATGGGTTTGAATTCCGAGTATCATGCCAATACTCGCACCAATGTTTTATCTATGTATCCTCTTCCTAGTCTTGACAGGGCATATAAATCGGTGGCTCAGGATGAGCGGGTTCGTCTTGCCAAACCCTTTCTTGAAGATGTGGTTAGTTTTGCTGCTCGTACTGGTGGAGCTCATGGTCGCGACAATCCTGATAAATTCCCTCTCACATGTACTCATTGTAAGAAGACCGGTCATGATAGTATCACGTGTTTTGAATTGCATGGATATCTGGATTGGTGGCTTGAGCAATGCAACAAATCCAATGCTTGAGGCGGTGGTTGTTCTCAAAATGGGGTAGGTAGGGGTTCTTCTCGCGGAAGCATCGGAACTACAATAACACCGAATCGTTGCCATGTTACTGTTGGTGCAGCTGCTGTAAGATCTCCCTCTGTGGCTTCTTCTTCATCATTTACAGCTGAGCAATGGAAGGATTTGGCAAGCCTTGTCGGTAATTCCCAAATCTCAAATGGTCGTCCCCATGTTAAGTTTGATTCGGGATAATTGATACAGGTGCTTCAAATCATGTAACCGAAAACGCATCGTGTCTTCTTAATTCTCGGACTATACCGGCTTGTCCTGTCGATTTGCCTAATGGGTCATCTATTTTGGCTCATACAGAGGGATCCGTTCATCTGACGGACACCATTACTCTCCCTCATGTTCTTTTTATTCCAAACTTAAGTTGCAATTTAATTTCAGTTTCTCAACTATCTGACGATATTCACTGCACTGTCCAATTTAACTCATCTATGTGTGCTATACAGGACCTGTCTAGGAACCTGATTGGAACGGGTGTTAGACGGGATGGACTCTACTACTTTCGCGGCACATCTTCAGCATATAATGTCTCTGTTACCGGATCGCCTTCTGTGTTGGAGCTGTGGCATAATCGCTTGGGGTACCCTTCCGAGAATGTAGTAAAGCTTCTTCCCTCAGTTAGTAGTACTTCTGGCAGTTTACCTAAACCTTGTGATACTTGTTTTCGGGCTAAACAATCTAGAGATAGTTTTCCTGTTAGTGACCATAAGTCCACTAGAATTTTTGAGAAGGTTCATTGTGATTTGTGGGGTGCATACACTCATTCTTCTTCTTGTGGTGCACGGTATTTTTTTAAATTTGGTGGATGATTTTTCCCGAGCTGTTTGGGTTTATTTGTTAGTTGATAAAACCAAAGTTTTTCGTATATTTATGGCTTTCATTGCAATGGTAGAACGTCAGTTTTCTCATAAAATTAAGGTTGTCCAATTTGATAATGGTACTGAGTTTAATTGCTTGCTTGATTATTTCTTTTCCACTGGCATTACTTTCCAAACATCTTGTGTTGGTACCCCTCAACAAAATGGTCGAGTCGAGCGAAAGCATCGGCACATTCTGAATGTTGCTAGAGCGCTTAGATTTCAGGCTCATTTATCGATTTTCTTTTGGGGAGAAGCAGTTCTTAATGCTGCTCATTTAATTAACCGGACTCCTACTCCAGTCTTAGGTAATAAGACTCCCTATGAGGTTTTGTTCCGAAAATTACCTTTCTTTTACTCTCTCCGAGTTTTTGGTTCCTTGTGTTATGCTCATAATCAGAAGGCCAAGGGAGATAAGTTTGCCAGTCGTAGCCGAAAATATATATTTGTGGGCTATCCTCTAGGCAAAAAGGGGTGGAAGTTGTTCGATCTAGAGACAAAGAAATTTTTTGTCTCCTGGGATGTGAAGTTCTTTGAGACCAATTTTCCTTACAATGATTCATCGTCAGTGCCTTATTCCCCAGATTCAGTGGAGACTCTTAACCAAGAGGCTAATTTTGCCTTTCTTGATTATCCGGATATGGAAGATTTTGTCTCTAAACCTTTGACAGTGGCTCCTGCGGATGCACCTGATCCTGTTTCTGCAGATATTACCTCTACAGAGGTCTCATCCTCTTCTACAATAGACACCTCTCCATCTGAGCAAGATGCTTTAGGGAGGGGCATGCGTACGAAAGTACCCTCCATTCTTCTTCGGGACTACATTGCTGCTACTGTCACTCCTACTAGTCCATCCCCCGAGCACTCCACTCCAGTCGGCTCCTAAGGTACTCCTTATACTATAGCTCACTATATAAATTGTGACAGTTTTTCTGTGAATGATCGTAACTTCCTTCCAGCTATTAGCTTGGCTAAATAGCCTACGACTTTTCTTGAAGCAATGTCACAAGATGGGTGGAAGGAATCTATGCAGGCTGAAATTCGTGCCTTGGAAGATAATGGCACATGGACTATGGTTCCTCTACCGCATGGTAAGTGTGCTCTGGGTAGCCAGTGGGTTTATCGGATTAAGTATAAGTCTGATGGTACTGTTGAATGGCTTAAATCTTGATTGGTGGTTCTTGGTAATCATCAGAAAGAAGGGATTGATTCCACGGAAACTTTTGCTCCTGTGACCAAAGTGGTCACTGTTCGAGCCTTTCTTGCCATTGTTGCCTCAAAGAATTGGGAACTGCATCAAATGGATGTGCATAACGCTTTCCTGCATGGTGATCTTCAGGAAGAGCTCTACATGAAACCTCCTCCGGGATTTCATTCCAATCAGCCTAATATGGTTTGTCGCCTTCAAAAATCTCTTTATGGCCTGAAACAGGCCCCACGTTGTTGGTTCACTAAGCTGATGGCTTCCTTGAAGCACTATGGATTCTTGCAGTCTTATTCTGATTATTCCCTGTTCACGTTCACAAAAGGTATGATTCATATGAATATACTTGTGTATGTTAACGATATTATTATAGCTGGGAACAATGCGGAGCCTGCAGCTCTGATACCATGTAGGAAATCAATTTAGGGTTTTCCCCAAAACTGAATTCTCATTAACAACTTGAAAATATATATGTTTACAAATTGGTAAAAAGAGTTCTATTCTAAGAAGGAGAATAAAACCCTAGGTTGAACAAAATTCGGAAATAACTGAAAATAGGAAATAAATATATGCCAGATTACGGGGCTGGGCGGTCGCCCACACTTCCTCGGCGGTCGCCCAGTTGAACAGACGTTTTAGCTTTGTTTGGATTTGGAGCTGGGCGGTCGCCCACTTTGACCTAGGCGGTCGCCCAGCTCCAAATTCCAAAAACGCTGAAAAGTCTGTAACAAGTGGGCAGGCGGTCGCCCAGCTCCAAATTCCAAAAACGCTGAAAAGTCTATAACAAGTGGGCGACTGCCCACTTGTTACAGACTTTTCAATACTAAAAAATGTATGTTTCTGAAAAATCAAACTAAATCAACAATCACATTCATCAACAATCAAATCCAAATCTAGAGAGAGAAGCTCTAAATCTTAAAAATGGAGAAGAGAGGGGAGAGAGAGACACAAACATGAAATGCTGAGGAGGGAGGAGATCGGCAAAGAAAACGGCAAAGAAAAGGGTGCTGTGGTGGCGGTGACGCGGCATAGAAAAGAGAAGGACCGGCGACGGAGGAGGAAGACGGCGTTGGGGCAGCCTTACATGCTTAAGTTGGGGAAAGAAAAGATGAGGAAGGCAGCCATGGATTATTCAAGGGGGAGAGTCGAATTGAGGGGGAAAGGGAGGTGGGATTCCGGTGATGGGTCTGTGGAGAGAGAGAGAGAGAGAGAAATTGAGGAGGCGGATGTGGAAGAAAATAAGAGAGGATATGGTTTTGTTTTGTGAAAGGATTGAAAGTGTGTGAGTAAGGAATTTGGACCATTGATTTAATATGAATGGATGGTTGAGATGGTGATCCAAGTGAAATAGTTTGTTAAAATGTGAGCCATTGGATTCAACTTAAATGTGTTATTATAAATGGCTACGATGGAGATCCATATGAAAGACAATGACTTAATAATAAATGATAATAATGATACTTAGTTTTTTTTTTGAAAAAATATTTAATTCATTTAAAATCTAATAAAATTATTTAATAATAATAATTATATAATAAATGTAAATGCTTAGTACTACAATAATAATTAGTAATAACATAATAATAATTTATATAAAAAATATAACATATACTACGTATATAATAATAATTGATCAACCACATATATACCATATACCATATTATGTAACTAGTAATAAAATTATTAATAATAACACTCATTTATGTAAATTTAATTTATATACATAAACACTAAAATATAAATCCATATACCATAAATTATTCATCATGTAAAATAGTCATAACTAATATTATTGATAATAAATAAAGGTATTGTCCGTCCCTCATTTCTTTATTACACTATCATTTGTTTATTTTATTTCTAACTTTTTTATATGACTTTTTGAAAAATACTTCGGTACCAAAAATATTTAATTCATTTTTTTATATAATTAGAGCCGTCAATTTCGGTACCAAAAATATTTAATCCCTCTTTTCAGTTTTCAATTTTTCATTTCACTTCAGTTCTTTCCCGTTCAAACTTCAAACATCGTCTCCCTCGCCTCGCCTCGCCCTCGCCCTCGCTCTCGCCTACGCATCAGTATGTGCCATTTTTTATACGCATCAGTACGGGCCACGGTATATATCTCCATCCCCGTTATGCCCCCTATCGCTCTTTATTTGAAATTTATACTAATTTGTCATTCATTTTATCTGTCAGAGTTATGATTGAGAATGGATCTTGTAAAAATGCCACTGTCATACAGGTATGTCATGTTTTTAGCTCCCATTCTTTGTTTTTGTACATGATTTATTGATTTTTCTGTAATTTGTTTGGTTTATTTTTGCTTTACGGGTTTTTGATAATTTTGGCTAAATTTTCATTCTATTATATTATACCCTATACCCTATATACTATACCCTATACCCTATACTCTATACCCTATATACTATACCCTATACCCTACACTCTGTACCCTATATATTATA
This sequence comes from Adenophora triphylla var. japonica, assembly GCA_022495995.1. Lineage (NCBI taxonomy): Eukaryota > Viridiplantae > Streptophyta > Magnoliopsida > Asterales > Campanulaceae > Adenophora > Adenophora triphylla. The sequence continues at coordinate 139,301 of JAFEMH010000872.1, read as the reverse complement.
CCCTATACCCTATATACTATACCCTACCTATACCCTATACTCTTACCCTATATACTATACCCTATACCCTGTATACTATATCCTATACCATATACCCTATACCCTATATACTATATCCTAAACTCTATACCCTATATCCTATACCCTATGCCCTATACCCTATATCCTATACCCTACACTCTATACCCTATATACTATACCCTATACCATATATACTATACCCTATACCCTATATACTACTAGCCTAAGCCCGTGTCCAAGGCCACGGTTTTTGTTTTTTTTTTTTAATTTTTTTTTTAAATATGCCCGTGTTTAAGGCCACATTTTTTTTTAAAAAAAAAATTATAATTTTTTTTAAGGGCGAAATGGGAAAGGGAGTGAATAGTGAGGGCAAAATGGTCATTTTTGCGAATGAAACTATTCACACCACTGTTCAAAACAATGGTGTGATTTATAATATAGATATCATATACTCTATATTGTATATCCTATACCCTATGCCCTATACCCTATATCCTATACCATACCCTACACTCTACTGTACTCCCTCCGTCCCGCTAATATCCGCACTAACATTGTTTGCGCGGGAATTAAGAAATATGATATTTTAATAAAATGTTGTGAGTGTAAAAGTAAAATAGGAGAGAGAATGAGTGGAGGGAATAGTAAATTATAATGGTGTTGTGAGTATTAAAATAATGTAGGAGAGAGAATGAGTGGAGTAGGGTGAATATTTTATTAATATAAAGTTTCCTTTTTGGGAGTGTGCGATTTGTAATGGGACGCCCAAAAAGAAAAGTGTGCGGTTTGTAGCGGGACGGAGGGAGTATATACTATGTCATATACCTTATATACTATACCCTATACCTTACACTCTATACCCTATATACTATATACTATACCCTATACCCTATACTCTATACCCTATATACTACTATATACTATACCCTATACCCTATATACTATATCTTATACTCTATACCCTATATACTATACCCTATACCCTATACCCTATATACTATATCATATACTCTATACCCTATATCCTATACCCTATGTCCTATACCCTATATACTCTAACCTATACCCTACACTCTATACCCTATATACTATACCCTATATACTATACCCTATACCCTACACCCTATATACTATACCCTATATACTATTCCCTCCGTCCCAGCGAAGTATGGATTTTTGGTCAACTTTGACCAACTTTAACCAATAATTTAAATAAATAATAATGATCCTAATAAAAATTTAAAAATTTGTTATTGTATCAAGCTTAATAATATTAACAATAACATTTTTTGAATTTTTATTAGGATCATTATTATTTTCTTAAATTATTGGTCAAAATTGACCAAAAATCCACACTCAGCTGAAACGGAGGGAGTATACCCTATACCACATACCCTATACCCTAAACCATATACTATATAATGTTTTTTTTCAAAAAGTTATATAAAAAAGTTAGAAAAAATAAACAAATGAAAGTATAATAAAGAAATCAGGGACGGGTAAAATTCTTTAATTTTTATTTATAAATGTATAGTTTTTTTTTTAAAAAATTTTTTTGAGTATAAATAAATATTTTGGAAATTTTTGAGTATTGAAGTTTTTTTAAAAAAATTTATATAAAAAAGTTAGAAAAAAAATAAACAAATGAAAGTATAATAAAGAAATCAGGGATTGGTAAAATCCTTTAATTTTTATTTATAAATGTCTAGTTTTTTTTTATAAATATAAATAAATATTTTGGACATATTTTAGTATTGAAGTTTTTTTCAAAAAGATATATAAAAAAATTTATAAAAAAAATAAACAAATGAAAGTATAATAAAGAAATCAGGGACCGGTAAAATTCTTTAATTTTTATTCATAAATGTATAGTTTTTTTTATTTTTTATGAATATAAATAAATATTTTGGAAATTTTTTAGTATTGAAGTTTTTGTTTTCAAAAATTTATATAAAAAAGTTAGAAAAAAAATAAACAAATGAAAGTATAATAAAGAAATCAGGGACGGGTAAAATTCTTTAATTTTTATTTATAAATGTATAGTTTTTTTTTATATTTTATAAATATAAATAAATATTTTGTACATATTTTAGTATTGAAGTTTTTTTTCAAAAATTTATATAAAAAAATTTAGAAAAAAAAACAAATGAAAGTATAATAAAGAAATCAGGGACGGGTAAAATCTTTTAATTTTTATTTATAAATGTATAGTTTTTTTTTAATATTTTTATAAATATAAATAAATATTTTGGACATTTTTTAGTATTGATTTTTTTTTTTAAAAAGTTAGAAAAAAAATAAACAAATGAAAGTATAATAAAGAAATCAGGGACGGATAAAATCCGTTAATTTTTATTTATAAATGTATAGTTTTTATTTTATTTTTTATAAATAGAAATAAATATTTTGGACATTTTTTAGCATTGAAGTTTTTTTTCAAAAATTTATATAACATAAGTTTGAAAAAAAAATAAACAAATGAAAGTATAATAAAGAAATCAGGGACGGGTAAAATCCTTTAATTTTTATTTAAAAATTTATAGTTTTTTTTTATTATTTATGAATATAAATAAATATTTTGGACATTTTTTAGGATTAATGTTTTTTTTTCAAAAATTTATATAAAAAAAGTTAGACAAAAACTAAACAAATGAAAGTATAATAAAGAAATCAGGGACGGGTAAAATTCTTTAATTTTTATTTATAAATGTATGTTTTATTTTTATTTTTTATAAATAGAAACAAATATTTTGGAAATTTTTTAGTATTGAAGTTTTTTTCAAAAAGTTATATAAAAAAAGTTAGACAAAAACTAAACAAATGAAAGTATAATAAAGAAATCGGGGACGGGTAAAATTCTTCAATTTTTATTTATAAATGTATAGTTTTTTTTATTTTTTATAAATAGAAATAAATATTTTGGACAATTTTTAGTATTGAAGTTTTTTTTCAAAAAGTTATATAAAAAAGTTAGAAAAAAAGTTAATTTCTTTTAAAAACAATTTCCGTCGCTAAATCCGTCGCTATTCCATCGGTATTTTAATTTTTTTTTTCATTTTTTTATTATTTAGCGACAAAATATATCCGTTTGTAAATTTGTTTGTAAAATCCGTCGCTAAATCCGTCGGTATTTTAAAAAGAGAAATATTTTTATTTTTTATTATTTAGCGACAAAATATATCCGTCGGTAATTTAATTTAGTAAAATTGGTCGGTATTCACTAAAGAAATTTTTTTTTTATTTTTTATTATTTAGCAACAGAATATATCCATCGGTAATTTATTTTTGTAAAATCCGTCGTTAATTTTAAAAAGAAAAAATATTTATTTATTTTTTATTTATATAGTGACAGAAAAAATCCGTCGTTAAAATTTTTTATAATCCGTCGTTATTCCGTCGCTAAATCTGTCACTAAAATGGGCGGACTTTTTTGGCGCCACTATTGCGACGGATTAGTGACAGATTCATGTCTTTTGCTAAATCCGTCGGTAGCTGATTTTTTCGTTTTATTTTGCTTTTGTCCTTATTCCGTCGCTATTCCGTCACTAATAGCGACAGAATTTGGTCCGTCGCTAATTTTCGTCGCTATTTGACATTTTTCTTGTAGTGTGTACTCGTATTATACAATTGTTATACATCAATAAACTATCAAAATATGTCAAATAACAATATTATTTTTTCAACATAATAAAATATTGAATTAAACTGCATATTTTTTCTTATAATTATTCTGTTTATGAAATTTCAGGTGGACCCATTCATCATTGTATCTGAAGGAGGTTACTGCACATAACCTGCGAGGCTATCGTGATCAGCTGGTCAAGCTAACCGATGGTCAAAATAAATATTATCAAGTTAGTGACCACATCCCGGTCACATAGGAAATCTTACATTAATTCATTCAAAAACAACAACCTAAAAATTTCACTTAACTTCATTATTCTTAGGAAATACCTGCAAAACAAATGAGCTTAACATCATTTATTTTATGATTCCAACAATTCAGCAAAATTAAGAAAATTTGTACCTTGAAGACATTGTCGAGTGTGATGTTAAGATAACGTTTTGATGGTGTGGGGGCAAAAACAAGAACCTAAATATTTCAAAACAAACAATTAGATGGAAGTATTAATGATAATTCCAAAGTGTATTGACTTCCACTATTTAATGTATCATACATTCTGAAGTATCGTAACGTAACCGTCGAGATATATCATTTGCAAATTCACTCCCAATTAACACTTTACGATGAATGGAAGCATCTATGGTATCCGTATGATCCTAATAATTTTATCCCATTTAGTAACTCAAAACACATTTCACCCGTGATAGAAAGCATACTAAGCTCATATCATAACCTTTAAAGTCACCCAGAGATCACCAAGACCATTTAGTGTGCAGGACTTGATAACAGCAACAACCTAATAGAACATACATATATGTAAAAAATCAATTATATTTACACATATTTAACTATAATTAATCTTGATATTATACCTGATCCACCCTGTCAATATTATGGCATTTCTTCTTAATAGAGCTCAACGGATAATATGTACCAGCCGGTGAGAAATTCCATTGCAGAGAGCCAAGGACTGTCTTGGAAAGCTTCAACCTTCACCGGATCTTCAATCGCTCTCCGTATATATTCTTGTGTTGCGATCGGGGTTTCTTGCGAAGATAAGCTCTGACGGTCGAGAATTTTCTGGCGGATGGCGGACGGTACGGCACCGGCGGGACCAGAAATAACACGCGATGAAGAGGAGGATTGAGAAGGTTCATCGGAAGAATTGGGACGGCGGTAAAAAAAACGAAGCTCTCTAGGATCCATTTTTTTGTGTTTAATCGAATTTGGATTGAGAAGATTGAGGGTTGCGAGGAGGATATGAGAATGAATGAAGGAGAAGATTGACGATTGCGAGGAAGAATGAATGAATGAGGGATAGGAGGATAAATGAATCTGGAAAACCTTATCTACTAAAAAAAAAGGGAAACTCGCTACACGGTGTAGCGAGTTTAGTATGACAGTCAAACTCGCTACACGGTGTAGCGAGTTTGTCTTCACATAATTACCCAGATTAATTACAAACCGACAAACCTAATTACTTGGAAATCACTATACCGTGTAGCGAGTTTGACCGGTCACAGTCAAACTCGCTACACCGTATAGCGAGTTTAAAAAAGTGGGACATTTTGGGAAAAAGTTTGAACAGTAAGTTACTTTGAAAAATAAAATTTTAAAAATGTATTATTTGAAAAAAAAAAAAAACCACTTTTCACAAACTTCAGGAAAAATAATTATTATTATAGTTTAATGAACATACATAGTAACAAATGTGAAGACTTAGCCAATATTTTAATTCAGGGGGAGTAAAAAATGTGAAGACTTGGCCAATATTTTAGGTGAAGATAACAACAATTGTGAAAAAACAAATTGAAATAAATTAATACATAAATACTATCAATAACATTTTTTTTTATTTTTTTATTAAGATAACTAAATTTCATAAGGCCCCTCACCTCAAATCATTTTCCATAAAAATCCTAGCTGTGTTCAAAATTTTACACTCTGTTTTAAGATTCAGATCAAAATTTCCTCTAAACCTACATTATCGAAAAAATAAGAGGATGGAAGTCGTTATTTTTGGAACATTAACGATCCATTAACCATGAACCGACTCACAACTAGATTAAGAAGAGAAGGAGAAGAAGAAGAAGAAGAATAATACGGAAGCGTGTACCTTGTGATTCCATGATTGTGTTCTTGATCTTGTTCTTGAATAAATGAGAAAGTAGGGAAGAGTAGATCTTCTAAATGATAGTGCCCACACTATAATCTTCTTGATGAATGAAGAGAATTCTTATAACTGAATTGTATATGTAACTAGTGTCTCTAATGGCTGATGGATAGCCTTTATATAATAAGAGAAGGGGCACTTCATTTAGGGACTACACCCTTTCATAAAGATGATGGTGTGAAGTTACCATTATGCCCATCATTTAATGGTACTTACACCTAATGGAATTCTACACATTTTGTCTATACTTTAACATTATTAAATGATTATAACAAATGGAATTAAATAACACATATTAATTAATCCATGTTCTAACAATCTCCCACTTGAATTAATATTAATATGTATCTTTTACTAAATAAATTCCTTAATCATTTATAACATGAATGACAACCCTTATGTGCACGTTTATTGTCATCCAACACAATCCCATCCATTAGTCTTATAAGTATAGGGATTAAAGGGACAGTCGTTGTAATTGATTCGCAACTAAACCCACATTAATCACATATATATATCCAACTAAATGACATAGATTAAGTATAGATATGTAGCATGGAATATTAATGAATATATATGAAGAACGCATATATATATTCTCCAACTAGTCCTACTTAACCAAATGAGATCAATATAAATAAAAACAACACAAAGAAATAGAAAACAACACAAACTCCCACTGATTTAAGCATTATCAAAATTGTTTCACCCATATGAGCAGTATGCTCGTGAAACATCAAAAGAAATTACGCTTTACAAAATGGATCCAATAACATGGAGTTTGATCCTATAAGTTGTATATCTATTTGTTCAGTTTATACTTATTTCTCTTCAACAAGAGACATAACCATATGATGTCTTTCGACATCTTTGCATCCACTAAAACATAATCGGAATACTTAATGATCTCAAAATGATCCGATTTTATATACATAAGCATGTAGTTTAATGTTTTATAGGTACTTCATCATTCTTTTGGATGCGACTTAATGTTCTTCTTTCCGAATTACTTTGGTATTGACCAAGCATCCCAATAATAAATACAAGGTCTGTACGAGTACAGACTTGCGCATACATTAAGCTTCCTACTGCCGGTGCATAAGGGATATTTTCCATATACTTGGATTCAAAATTAATTTTAGGACATTGCTTTAGACTGAATTTATCTCTCTTAGAGATAGGGGTGTCATGTGGTTTACAATTTTTCATGCTAAACCTTTGTAATACCTTCTCTATATAGCTCTTTTGTGATAATCCCAAAATACCTCGTGAATGATCACGATGAATTTGGATTCCTAATACAAAAGATGCCTTATCAAGATCTTTCATCTCAAATTTGTTTGAGAAATTTCTTAGTTTCTTTTAGAAGGTCCTTATCATTACTAGCAAGAAAAATATCATCCACATATAAGACCAAAATAATAAATCTACTCCCACTGAACTTATGATGTTATATAAGAAAGTTTGAAAAAAATAAACAAATGAAAGTATAATAAATAAATCGGGGACGGGTAAAATTCTTTAATTTTTATTTATAAATGTATAGTTTATTTATTTATTAAGAATATAAATAAATATTTTGGACATTTTTAGTATTGAAGTTTTTTTCAAAAATTTATATAAAAAAGTTAGAAAAAAATAAACAAATAAAAGTATAATAAAGAAATCAGGGACGAATAAAATTCTTTAATTTTTATTTATAAATGTATAGTTTTTTTTTATTTTTTATAAATAGAAATAAATATTATGGACATTTTTTAGTATTGAAGTTTATTTTTAAAAAGTTATATAAAAAAAGTTAGACAAAAACTCAGCAAATGAAAGTATAATAAAGAAATCAGGGACGGGTAAAATTCTTTAATTTTTATTTATAAATGTATAGTTTTTTTAATTTTTTATAAATAGAAATAAATATTTTGGACATTTTTTAGTATTGAAGTTTTTTCAAAAAGTTAAATAAAAAAAGTTAGAAAAAAGTTAATTTTTTTAAAAACAATTTCCGTCGCTAAATCCGTCGCTATTCCGTCGGTATTTTAAAAAGATTTTTTATTTTTTATTATTTAGCGAAAAAATATATCCGTTAGTAAATTTGTTTGTAAAATCCGTCGCTAAATCCGTCGGTATTTTAAAAAGAGAAATATTTTTATTTATTATTATTTAGCGACAAAATATATCCGTCGGTAATTTAATTTTGTAAAATCCGTCACTAAATCCGTCGGTATTCACAAAAGAAAATATTTTTATTATTTCTTATTATTTGGCGACAGAATATATCCGTCGATAATTTATTTTTGTAAAATCCGTCGCTAATTTTGAAAAGAAAAAATATTTATTTATTTTTTATTTGTATAGCGACAGAAAAAATCCGTCGTTAAAAAATTTTATAATCCGTCGTTATTCCGTCGTTATTCCGTCGCTAAACCCGTTGCTAAAACAGGCGGACTTTTTTGGCGCCACTATTGCGACGAATTAGTGACAGATTCATGTCTGTCGCTAAATCCGTCGGTAGCTTATTTTTTCGTTTTATTTTGCTTCCGTCGCTAATAGCGACAGAATTTGATCTGTCGCTAATTTTCGCCGCTATTTGACAGTTTTCTTGTAGTGTGTACTCGTATTATACAATTGTTATACATCAATAAACTATCAAAATATGTCAAATAATAATAGCATTTTTTGAACATAATAAAATATTGAATTAAACTGCATATTTATTTTAATAAAAAAGTAACTCTAGTAATTTTATTCAATGTAATGTAGTAACTAGTAAGCCTAGAATGACATATGTTTTTTTAAGCCAAAAAATTGCTATCAATAAATAGAAGAATAAACACTTGCATTCATTTTTTGTTGGTACAACATTCATTTCTTCTACATTACAATGGAAGGATCTCCGAGCATTATAGTGATCAGTGGTGTACACTCACGGATTGCGTGTAAATTACACCATTGAACTAGTACAAACAAATTGTATAGTTTGTTGATATAATAACATGGTGCTTCGTCTTTATCTCTAGCACTGGAGCTACACCCCCTGGCGTTCTCTTTATCTTTCCGAAAAAACCTTCGGCAAAACTTCTCCTGAAATATCATAAATTTGGTCATAGATGGCAGGTCTGGAACACAATCGTCGAGGAACAAATGGAAAAGGCATTACCACCAGAAATGGAGAAAGGATAGGAGAAGACACTGACAATGAGATTTGGTAGCAAAAAAGCTGGAAGAAATGGTGCGGTGGTCGGAGAGAAGCGTTGTGGATGGGAGGAGGTCTGGTATTGTTGACCATGGTTTCGTTGGATCGATCTACGCCAGAAGAAAAAAGGGGGTGCCTACGCCGGAGAAGATGAAACTACGGTGAAGGAGAGGGAGGGGAGTTTTGACATCGAGGAAGGGTGAAGGAGGGAAAAGATTGGCCAGAGGGGTGGTCGAAGGAGAGAGAGTGTTAGGGTTATGAGAGAAAGAGAGATTCTGCCTATATATATTTTTTAAGAGAGAGAAAATGAGATAAAATGACGTTAAGGGGAGGGAGGAGAGGGGTTAGGGTTTTTATAGGCGGTCATTTTTGGCATTTTGAAATTTCGTTAAACAAGGGACACGAAGGGAAAATGTGTATTTGAAATTTTGATTTAAATTAAACTTTTTTATGGGATATAAGATTACCTTTGTTCTTTTAAGCAAATTAATCTTGCAGAAGGAGCCTAGAGGAACAAATCCTAAAAAGAATTACACGAAAAAAATATATTAAAGCCTCCATTCTCACTCTCATTCAAAAGAGGCCTGGACCATGGGTCCCCTCAGATGAAAAATTCATAAAAAAATAAAAACCCAAACGTAAATGCAGTGAACAAGTAAACGGTTTTAAAAAAAAAATTAACATAAGTGTGTTTGTTTTTTTTTTTTTTTTTCAGCCTTAATGCCTCTTAAAAGCCACTGATTTTTAAGAGGTAAAAATGGTCTGAAAGCCTCTTAAAACGCACTTGTTCATGCTTGGTTTATGTTAATTTTTTTAAAACCGTTTCTTGTTCACGCATTTACGTTTGGGTTTTTTTATTTTTTTTTAATTTTTTTTTTATTTTTTTTAACTGTTTCAGATAATGAATTCAGATACAAAATCAAATAACTTATCCAATTCAGAATTCAGTTTTCAGTTGCTGCCTCTTAATCATTCAGCCATTTTCAGAACTGAAATCAGATTTCAGCACTTATCACTTAAAAAAAACAAAAACCCCCTTATATAAACTCATCCCTACTCAAAAGACAAGACTAACTCTATCAGTCCACTTTTATACTTAAAACATAAGACTAGATTTACTCTTATACCCAATGTTTAAATGGTTCGATTGATCTGCATAACAATTTATTTCAAGGCAGTATACCTTCTTGTATAGGCCAACTAACTAATCCTAAAGAACTTGGTCTATCTTACAACAATTTTTCTGGGGTCTTGCCTGTGACCATGACCAAGTTGACCAAAATATCCATTTTGTTTTGCTTCTCTCTGCAAATTCTTTTTCCGGTCAAATTTCTCCTCATTTTATCACCAACTGGACTATATTGACAAATCTGCAGATGGATTGGAATAGTTTCACTGGAAATATACCAGCGGAAATCGGTCAATTGAAAGATTTGATCCAGTTAGACCTCTCGCATAATCAGCTTTTAGGTACAATCCCCCGATCAATATCAAATATCACAAACCTTAACATACTTTCCTTGCAAGTTAACCATCTCTTTGGCCAAATTCCTTCAGATGTTTGGAACTTGAAAGATCTGTTTGAACTGAATCTTAGAAATAATCAGCTTTCAGGAACAATCCCACAGGCAATTGGCAACCTCACAAACTTATACTCCATTACTACTCTCTGCAAATCACTTTTCAGGCCCAATCCCGCAAACACTTAAAAATTCATTATCCCTAGGAAGTTTACCTCGGCTTCAATATGCTTCAAGGGCCACTAACAGCTCTACCCGAAAACATAGTTTTCTTTTCTGCAGAAGGCAATAAACTAACCGGACGGATCCCTTCATCCATTTGTAATTCTAGCTACACTAAATTTCTCATCTTGTCTGACAACAGCTTGGGCGGTGAGCTCCCAGAGTGCTTGGGAAATTTCAGCAGTGAACTTTTAGTGTTAAATCTAAAACAAAATTACTTTCATGGAACCATTCCCTCAACATTTACCAAGGGAAACAAGCTAGAGAGGCTCATATTGGAAGGCAACCGACTGGAAGGTGAACTACCTCTGTCTTTGGTCTACTGTACACGATTGCAAGTTCTTGATCTAGGAGAAAACAACATTAGTGGTGCCGGTGCAGCCACAACATGAAGAAGATTCAAGTTTCTTTGATGGATTTACTTGGGAATCTGTCGTAATAGGATATGGATTGGGATGATGATTGGGTTTGGTGTTGGATATTTGATCTTTTTAACTGGCAAACCAAGAAAGGATTGTGAGGATCGTTGAAAAAGAAAAGAAGAGACAAGTAAGAAGATCGAGAAAGACTGGACACATTAGAAAACTTGGTAGAAGAAGAAACTAGCATATGTAAACATGTAGTCAGGTCAGTTAAACTAAAATTAGGTTGTTTCTCATGATTAACTTTAACATTACTCCTAATATGTAATGTTCTTCATCCGTGTTTAGGTCTCTTTGTATACTTGGCAAGCTCAGAAGATTTCAATTCTCGAAAAGAAATGCTCTGGCTGCATTCTTTCAGCCAGAGCTTTAATTATGTGTAATGCGTGTGTGTTTGTTATTTCGTCGTAGGTTCTAGTATCATAAAGAGATCCTCTCTGTGTTCCGATTTTGTTACTTTTAAACCATTTTCCTTGTCAAGTCACAGATTGGGGTACAATTTTTAAATCTTTATATGTATAAACTTGTAGTTGCTACAGAGATGTAGCTTGCTCTTGAAGATCTTCAGTATGATCTGTAATAGCAAAAACAAGAACCATATTACAAGAGTTTCATTCTAGCAACAGCA